>VXBH01010032.1:153218-163543 GCA_013400035.1 Rynchops niger | reverse complement strand
ACCCTTCTCCCTTCCTCCAGCCCTCTCTCCCTCTCCTCTCCCCCACCTCCCTCCTCTCCTTCCCCCTGCTCTCCTCCCCATCACCCCCTCCCTGTGCCTCTCAAAGCCACCATAATAGCAGCTTGTTTGGCACTTCACTTGGTCTCAATGAGAAAATTCCCCCCTCTCCCTCTTTTTGCTTTCGTTATTTCCAAACCCTGCAATAGCTCCTTTGCTCAGGGCTGCGGGAAGTGCCCATTTTTCAACATTTTTCTTTGGTTTATGTTTGTCATCCTCTGAATTACCGCACCGGGGAGTCCAGTCAGCCCGACACCGGGCCCTGCTATTCACGCCTCTCCTGCTCCTTGAGATCATGTAGGGAGAAATTAGTTATTTATTTCGAGCACCACCACCACAATGCACTTCATCGCAGAAGTGTTTGTTTTGATCCCTCCGGAGAAGAGGAGGCTCCGCAGGGAGCGCCAGCGGCGCCGGGTCCGGCAGGGGACGCGGTGAGGGCAGGGCAGGGTGTGGGCAGCCCCGGGGGCTCCCGGGAGAGGCGTAAGGGTGGAGCCCCGCAGTGAAGACGTGGCTCGTGTGAGGGGTCTCCACCATGCTGAGATGTTTCTCCAAGGCTTCTCCTGGAGCAGATGCTCTCTGCAGGTCCTGAGGGCATCCAGGTGATGTTGGCCCATCAGGAAACCTGGTTGTCCGTGGGTTTATCCCTAGGTCACACGTGCCACGCTGAGATGGATCCAAAGACCGCATGACGCCAGGGGATCATCCCACCCCAAGGTGTCCATGACTGCGCCAGGGAGTGCAACCCAGGAGGTTCTGCCAAACACTGAAAGACTGGGCAGATTTGGTGGCCGTAGGAAGAAACCCTGCTCCAGCACAGCCCATGGTCACCAAACATGGTCCCCAGCCCCGCTGTCCTGCCCACGCTGGCCCCCTTCACAGAGAGGGCAACCAGGCCTTGGGGCAAGAGCAGTGTGGACCAGCAAACATTCACCAGCTTGGAGAGAGTCAGAGATGGCGGGAGATGGGAAGGATGCTGCCTGTCCAGGGAAAACCCATCCCTGGATGTTGTAAGCCACCTCCCCTTCTCCCTCTGCCAAGGTCAGGAGTCAGCAAGTCCCATGGCTGAGCCCACCAGTGCAGACCAGGCTGGCATTGTCGCAGCTCCGTAGCCGCCCTGGCAGTGGGGATGCTGGCAGTGCCTGCGAGCCCTTTCCCTGTGGAGGTGCCGCGGGCAGCACCAGCACCAGTGGCTGCAGGCTGTGGGGAAGGGGCCCAGGGAGCTGCGGCTTTAAAGAACGAAGAGGAGCAGCAGGAGGAAGAAAATGCAAAATTGGCCCAGTGGGTAGACCTACTATTTAAGTGCAGTTGAGAAGCGAGCGAGAGGAATTACAGGAGAAATGATAGTGCCCTGACAGCTGCCATTTCCCACCGCCAGTCTCCCCTAATGGAGTCCTAATGTAGTGGTGGGCTCTTCGCTGACAGCCCAGCCTGAGACAGGGCTCGTCTTTGTGCTGGTGACAGATGGGACAGTCCGGGCAACAAACCTGCAGTCCTCTGATTTCTGCCGGTGCTGGCTCAGCTTAACCCCTTCTTCCCCTGGCACCCACTCGCTGCCCAGGTGTGTGGCCGGCGTGGGGTCCGACCTGCCCCCGGGGTGCCCCGCCGACCCGCTGCGGGTCCGTCAGCAAAGCAAGGCGCTGGGAAGAGGAGGCATCTGCCTGCAGCTCCCTCCACATCACTCGGCTGCTGCTGGCCGGGGCAGCGCGGCAGAGGCTCAGCCCGGTCACCAAACCCAGCCAGAGCAGGCAAAACCAGGGCTCCTGGCAGGCAAAACAAAAAGCCAGGCTCCGCTCTTGCTGGTTCCCGGTGCCACTCTGCCCGTGTGACATTTCAGCGGGCAGGTGTGCTCTGCGGCACGGCACCCGCCGGCAGGGCTCTGGGCTGCCTGCCCAGCACAGCGCACGCCAGGAGGCCCCACTACCTCTGGCTGCCGGCGCTGGCACTGAACCTCCTCGTCAGGCTCAAATTAGCCCCGAGCCAGCATAGGATTAGACATTTTTAAGCTAAACGGTGTGACGGTTTCCCCCTCAAGACCAGGCTCTGACTACACGCAGCTCGGCTCCTGCTCCCCGGGATGCTGGGGGTGTCAGCAGGAAAAGCTGCCAGAGTTTTCCTGCAGGAAAATAAATGGAGCTACTCCAAGCACTTGTTTGTCTGCTGGGGGGGAAAGGCCAGGCGTGCTGGGGGACCCTCTGTGGCAGAGGGATGGGCAGTGGGATGCTCTCACCCCTGGGATGCAAAGGGAGAGGTTAACCACCTGCTGATGGCTTCTCTCCTCATCCCACAACCAGGATGGGCGCTCCCTGGGGAGGGATTTTTGGATGCTTCTGTCAGGCAAAGGTTCAAGCCCTTCTGCCTCCTTCCCCACATGGAGCAACTCTCACTTTGACCCTATCTGCCCACCAACGTGTGTCTGGGTCTCCATCTCCTCCGGCAAAACCCACCAGCATCCTTCCGAGCTGCAAGGCACGGGGCAGCCGAGTCTTCTCAGCCTTCAGCACCCAAATCCATCACCCCAGGATCACAGGTACCGAGCAAAAAGTTACCAGCCTGGTGGGGGCCCTGCACCCTCCTTGTCTCCTCCCCTGAGCTCCCATCCCACCGGCAGCGTGCCTGCCTGCTTTCCTGCCCAGGCAGGAGTTAGCAGGTAGGACAGAGAGCTCCAGGCGTCTCTGCTGGCTCCATCTGCTCGTCCATCCCTCTACAAAGGAGGGTCCTGAGCTGAGCCCGCTCCCAGCTCTGCCACCATCCTCTCCAGACCTACCCAAGGCCACAGGGAACTGAAACGTCCCCATCCTGCACCCCTGCCCCACCAAGCCCTGGGAAGCAGCTCAGACCCCAGGACCGAGCCTGGTGGATGCTGAGGGTCCCCGTCACCCTCTGCCATGGCAGGGAGCCCCAGCTCCTGGCAGCGTTGGACCCTCTCCGGCAGGAAAGCGCAATGCGGCGCGCGCAGGTCCTCGGCACAATTAGCCAACAAGTGGCTGTTTTGTGAGGGATTGTTGCTGATGTGTTTTAAGTGGCTTTCTGAGTGGAAAATGTGAGGCGCTGGAGAGGCCGGCAGACAAAGAGGGGGATGCATTAGGTTTTATTGGTCTGCTTCGCACACATCTGACATCACTCCACAGAGCAAGTTCTGCCCGGCTTTGGGGAAAATGAAAAATAAAGCAAGAAAAAGGGGCCGAGGGTACAGGGGCGGGGGGGAGCTCGAGCGATTCAAGCAGGCAAGTGGGGGCTTAATAGCAGGAGACACTGGAGCAAACTCTGTCAACCAGATGGGACCCGGGTGCTGCGGGAGGAGAGGGGAATTAGCCAACCCGCGCTTTGTTCCAGCAGAAAGCGCGGCCCTCTCCCCCCAGGAGCTGCCTACGTGTGATATAATACAGCCCCTTTCAGCCGCTAAGCTGGCCAAGGACAAAAGTCACCGATAAATAGCGAGAGGGTGAGGCTGAAAGCAAAAGGCAGAGTTGCCAAGAGCCCCCGCTCTCTCCTCGGGCTGCCCGTGCTGCCATGCATCTGCCCTTGGCTACTGGTCACCGGCGTGGGAACCCGTAGGCACGATGGTGGCCGTCCCATGGGACGGGGCTGGGGACTGGAGGGGTTTTGGAGGCATGTCGCCTTCAGCAGGGGCAGTTGCAGCCTGCGTGGTGTTCGAGGGTCATCCCCATTTTCTCTGCCCCGATTCCCTTAGCCAAGCCATAAGACCAAGAGCCCCCGTGCCTCGGGCATCCCCCAGAGCACATGGGGAATGGCTGGAGGCTGCCGTCCTGGCCGTGTCTCCGGCAGCAGTTTAATAAGCTTGGGCTTATTAAACCGACATGCATCTTTTACCTTCACTTTCAGGATCCTGTAAAAACACTCCCAAAGAAAACAGTTCAAAACTCCCTGGCCCAGCCCTGAAGGCCGGGCAGCCAGAAGCAGACCCCACTGAGCGCTCTCCCGTCCGCTTGTGGCCGTCAGCATCCCTCGGTTCCTCCGCCATTCATCCAGAGCCCGGTGCGCACCTTGCACCACCCCTCACCGCTGCCCCACTGCCCGCGGCACCCCCCTGCCTGCTGGGTGGGGGGGCTCGAGGGCTGAAGCCACCCCAGATCCTTGGGTTTTGGACCCAAGGCATCCTGGCCACCACTCCCCGGCGCAGAGCTCAAGACCCACAAACGTTTGGTGAAAGGAGGAGGCCCCAAACGCCCCCCATCTGAGCTGGCACCCCCGGTTTGGGGTCTCCCTGCCCTCCCAGCCCGCAGCAGAGACCCAGCCCAGCCAAGCACTAAACCAGCTGTGGGGCTGTGCAAACAAGCGGGACCCCCTGTCCTCTCTCTTCCCTCCTGGGAGGGGTTTTCCTTGCTCTTGTAGAAATATTGATCCAGATAAACCAGGGAGACACATTAGGTGCCCTGGGGGGGTCAGGAGATCAGTGGCTCAGCTGGCCGCCCACCGGCCCGTGCCCACAGGGTCCAGGATGGGCAAGGGGAGAGCTGGGGGCCTCGGGAAGCCCCTTACACTGCTGAGGGAGCCAGGGCAAAGTGCTTTCGCCAAGGGGAGGTAAAACAAATCGATGAGGGGCCGCCGTGACATGCTGACCCTGGCGCTGAGCCATGGTTTTAACGCATGACAGTAAATCTGGGTGGGGGGCTCAGAGGCAGATGGCTGGAGGGGGGAGGCGAGACGGGGCACTTGCTGATGGGACGAGGGAAGGGCAAGAGCTCCCAAACCAAGAGGAGGCCAGCAGAGCCCCCGGGGAAGGGTAAGGAGGTGGAAGAGGGCAGCTCAGATGCTGACACGGGGATGGACAATGTCTCTGCCATGACCAGGATGCCCCTTCTAGCTGAGCATCACTCCCGAGTGGTCCCTCCTGCCTCGGCGCATGCCCTGGTCCAGCCGGGAGCGCTGCAGAGACACCCCAAGGCTTTCTGTAAGCCCATTTCTATCCAGACAAGGGACGCGTCCCCTCTGAAGGGAGGTCTCGCTTTGGAGCCCTGGGCTCCTCGCTCCCACCTCCCATCTCTCACCCCGCGCCGAAGCCAGGGGAGAGGGCAGGAAGGCACCAACGGCCGTGGATCTGGTTACCTACATCCAACAGAACCTACCTGTCCCTTCCCAGCAGCTCTCCGTGCCCCCTCTCCAGGGGGATGGACCAGAAGGACCCCCCTGGCCCTCCCTGAGCATCACTGGGTCACTGCCCACCGCGATCGAGTGACCAGATGGACAGCGGGCTCGCGCTGCAGCCTCCTCTGTGGGTCCCTTGTCCCCCCCCCGAGCCGGCTGAGCTTTGACGCTCTGTCCCCCCGGGGCAGCCTTTTGTCAGGGGCATGCAGAAGGGCCCCTGTGTCCCTCTGATCCCTGCCGGCCCCACGGCAGCGCGTCCCTGGCCAGAGCATAAAGCTGGCTTTCAGGGATCTGGCTCTGGGAAACTCCCAGGGAAGGAGCAAGGGAGCTTCTTGTTAAACGGGGAGACAAAGCCACCTTGTTAAGGCGTTTACAAAGGCGACCATCTCCCCCTTGCCTGGGAAGCTGGCGGCCGGCAACTCCCAACATCACTGGGGGGATGGCTTTCCCTCGGAAAGATGGAAGCAGTTAATAGCCGTGCTGTGCTGCAGCCCTGTGACCCATGTGCTCCCACAAACCCGCTCAGAGCCATGTATCCGAAGGAAAAGGAGGACCAAGCGCTCATTGCGGGGAGTTCCTGTGGTTTTCCCGTGAGCGTGCCACCAGTAGCAATGTGCCTGATGGGGGGAACCCCATCCTTGGCACTGCTGGACCATTACCAGCACCCAGGGACCACAGCTTGCCCAAAATTACATGATACTGGATAGCACAAGAGGATTTTTCTCGCTCTCCTTTGGGAGAAGTGGGCCAGGGTCCCCTCCCACACACCCCACAGGAGCTCTAGGAGGGGACACAGTGGGGACAATCCCACAGGCACAGCCACACAAGACCTCCCCAGTTTTCCGTCACCCCTTTTCCTTGCATGGACCCAGTGATTCCTTTCTCCACCCAATAAAATGAAGTTTAAGCAAAAACCCAGCAGCCCCACAGCTGCTCTGTCGCCCTGGGAATTTTCTCTTAACACCCATCTATTCATACTGTCTTCTGCAGGAAAAAATCCCTACCCTGAACAGCAGGATTTTGACACAACCTTTGTGGGACCTGATGGCAGCTTGGCCTCCGATGAGCCCTCCAGGGCCCCTGGGCCCCCCACTTTGCAGACCACGTCTGGGGGCTCCTCACTCCATGGCCACATCCAAGCCCCGAGGACGTGTTGCCCAAACCTGCCCATTGTTCTGAGTTGTTCTTGGCAACGCTTGCGCTAAAATCCACATGCATATTAAACCTTAAACCCAGTAATTACCTGTACCTCCAGAGAAACAGGAAAATTGATTTTGCCATAGTGATGCAGCAGGCTGCGGTAGCCGGCATTGGCTGGTCAGCTTTTAACAACCAGGACCCCCCTGGGCGTGTACAAAGTACACCTGGGCATGATGGCCAGCAGGACAGGGGAAAGGGAGACCTGCTCCTGTTAGAAATCCCTGGGGACAGGCAAAAGGGGCCAAGCCCCATGTGGTGAGCCCTGCCAGGCAGCGAGCGCGTTGCCAAAAAAGCTAAATTAACATCAAGGCATTTTTCCCCCTGCTTTTCCCCGTGGCACATGTTTGCCTCCCACCTACGCTTGCAGGTGGCTCTCTGAGGGTTCCACATCCCTCCTGGCATCGTCCTCACATCCTCAACCTCCTCCTCCTCTCCCTGGGGAAATGCCATCCCCGGGCGAGCGCGGCTGGAGGACACGTCACCTCCCCTGCTTTGAGCCAGCAGAAGTGAGCTGCCGTGGCCGCCCATGCTGCGTGGTGCCACCCTGGGTGCCGGTCCTTCACCGGGAAGCTCTGTCTGTGGCTCTGCAACCCACGGGGATGGGCTGGAGGCAGCTCTCCCTTGCCAGGACCAGCAATAAATTAGACTGCTGCAGCTTTAAAGAAGTGTGTCTGCTCCTTGGCTGGCTGCAGGGCTGGTGGCAGCGGGGAGAGCCGGAGGACACCTGCGGAGATCCTGTACAGCTGGGGAAGATTAGCCTTTTCCACTAGACAAGACCCATTACCATGTTCCAATATACCATCACTTCCGCTAGGAGAGCCTGCAGATGAGATATCGATTGCAGTGACCCTGGACAAGCCCTTCCCCGGAGCCTGGGAGGGCAGCCAAGCAGCCCCACGGTGCAAAGATGGGGTGCACCTTCCCAAAGGCATCCCCAGGGACCCCCAGCCCCAGGGCAGTGGGGGGCTGCCTTGGAGCAGGCTGGAGCTCAAGCGATGGGTGACGCTGCGGGGGGAGGCGCAGAAGAGTTTGAAGCCCAGCAGTGGCCCAGGTCCCTTCCCGGGGTCCCTCCCGGCTCTTCCCAAGGACAGGGAGCCCCCAGCCCACTCTCATTGCCCTTACAGCCAGGTGGGTGTTGTAGAAACAAGCCTGCCACCTTGAAAGCCCAAAAGTTATCCCCAAAATACCTCTGCCAGGGAGTTACCAGGTGGTTCAGGAACTGCTCACACCACTCTGCTCACCTGAGACGCACCGGCGGGGGGCGGGGTGGGGGGGGAGGCAGGGTGCTGGGAAACTGCAAGGAGGGTGATGAGAAGCCACCAAATCATGGGTGATTTGGTAATTAATCAACGGTAATTAAAGTAGTAAAGTAATTAAATATGTGATGTTTGGCTCAGAGCATCCTATTGCTGCAGCCCCCAGTAGCTGCACTGAGGGGAAAGGGCAGGCACTTGCTAGGTCTTCTCTATCCTGCGACCCTACGATTCTCAAGAGGTTTTATTTTCCTCCTGCAAGACTCGTATTGGGTTTGACTTGGCTTTTTGAATACACTGAGCTCTGCTTTACCAGCACGATGTACTTTCAGCCCAGTTGGAAGCAGGAGCTGGAAGCCGACACACGCTGCTCCTCCCCGGCTGACAACAGCCGCGTCCACCACCGCCCCTGAGAGCAGCCGGCGGAGCTGGCGCTGCCGCGGTACGCAGCATCCCCTGCCCTTAGCCAGAAACCTCACCGCGCATCCCAGCGGGTGCAGCGAGACACAGGCAACGGGGCACCCTCGGGTCTGGGCTCCGAAGTGCCGCAGGACGAGTGCTGGAGGAGATGCAAGGCCTCAGAGTTAAATGGCTTTTTCCAGCCGATGATTTAAGCACCCTGGGGAGAAGTGGCCCAGCCCGTCCGATGAGCCCTTCCCAAGCACGTCTGGCATATCTCGTGCATTGGGGAACAAGAAACTTCTGCTGTGACACTTTTTTCTGCGCTTTTTTTTCCCCCTCTCCCCAAAACATACGTCAGCTCCTCGTTGCACCGAGCTCTTCCGAACTCCACTTTGCCAGTGGACCTCTCTGCCACGGCCAAGCCCCGTCCCTGCCAGGACGGGCAGGGGAGGTAACGCTCACAGCTTACAGGGCTGCCCGTTGTCCCGCGGCCAGGGCAGAACCCCTCCCTGGCATGCAGGAGGGCAGCAGCTCCGTTCCCATCTTGTTTTTTAGATGGTCCCCCCAGGAGATGGCTCCTGATGAGGTTTCAAGGGACGCTGCTCACATGGGACCCCCACATGAATCTGCACTTTCAGCACGGACTTGCTGCTGAAAGCAATGGGGTGTAGGGAAGGGGGCGGCCCCGCGCAGCACCCCCCCTCCCCGCACCCCACGGGGGTCGGACAGGCTCCACCAGCCCAGAAAACCACTTCTCTCCCCTCACCTGACAACCCTCCGCTGCTTTCTCCTCCCAAGATGGTTGCTGCCAGTAATAGCAGGGAAAGTCACATCCAAGCTGGGAAAATAACATGTTATTTTCCCAGCTGTGATGTCAGAGCTTGTCACGCTCACCAGCAGGGCAGGCAGGGCACGCCTGGACCTCCCCAAATGGCCACCGGGCCCGGCTGTGCCCCCCGGGGGCTGCAAGCATGTTCTCCTTTTTGGTGGCAGCTCTGCTTTTGCTCCCCAAATGCGTTGGGAAGCGGCACATCCCAGCCACCGGGATGGGGCTGCCCAGTGCCCCGCGGCCGTGCCGGGCACTGCAGGGTGCAGCATGGTGGGCGCATCGCTCCCAGCCCCAGTGACCGTCTCTGCTCCCGGCCGGGGGACACCCACCACGAGGACATCCCAAATCGGTTCCTTCCCCATCCTCGGCGGTGCCGAGCTGCAGGGCATCCTAGGCATTTCCATGGGTTAGAAAGTGTTTTCTTTCTTTCCTCCTGCTTCCACCACACGTTTCTGAGCAGGTGTCCCTCGCTGAGCCGACCTGCATCCCAAGCCCCGGGGATGGAGGGACCCACATCCCACGCAGGCACGATGGGAGAGAAACCTGCTGCCCAGCCCTGCTCCTCTCCTCCCACAGCACCATTGGAAGATATTTTCCCTGCTTTTTTCCTTTTCAACAAGCCCCAAGTCTGCTCTTAAAATGCACTAAAACGACGACAAAAGAGGAAGGCTCAAATCCTCTTAACCCATCCCCGCTGCCCAGCTCACCCCTCCGGACCGGCAGCATGCGGGGCGATGTCCCCCACTCCCCACCTTCACAAGAAGGTACCGACAACCCCCCCCCTCGTCCTTCAGAGGCACTTAATCCATTACAAATTTCACAAAGCCCGGCTCTGGGAAGCGCTGGGCCAGAAGAGCAAACAAACAAGACGGGAATAAAGCCCGGCTCTCAATGAGGGGACCCAGCGCGTGGCTGGGTTTTTATTTCTTTCCACACTTCTCCTCCGGCCGACCACCTTTTTTTTTTTTTAATGATTGCATTTCACTTGCCGCCCCGTAACAAAGCCATCACCTCCATCCTGACTCCGGGGAGACGAGTTACAATTACAAATTACCACCACAATTAGTGCTAGTTCTTAGAGAAATTAGAAAGGGGAGCGGGAGGCCAGCGTGCGATTGATTGCTATTCATCCTGCTTTACGGTGACCTTGCTCTGGAGACGATGATATTCCTTCAGCCTGGAAACCAGATTAAAAAAAAAAAATTAATTGTAAATTAACAGTAATAACACACATTTCCTTTCAATTAATTTAAGCAGAATGAGGGGGCGTGAAGAGCAGGCGTTTGTTAAGGCCTCTACAGTTTAATTATTTTTTTTTTTTCCCCACTAGATAATGTAATTAATTTATCTTAGAGGGGTGGGGGGACATGGCGGATCAGGGAGAACAAAGCAGTTAACAGGCAATGGAAAAATTAAGAGCCCATTATGTAAATGTGGCATGTTTTACAGCCCTGGAGTTGGGGGGTGGGTATTAT
>VXBH01010032.1:88198-153213 GCA_013400035.1 Rynchops niger | reverse complement strand
TTATGGCGGGGTCTAAGAAATAAGTAAAATAACGCGGCCGGCTGTGCTGGGGAAGGCCGTAATTAGGCAGGGCTGGTGCTGGAGGGGCTGGTGGCACCCGGTGGTCGGTGGGGGCCCGGTGCACCCTGAGAGCCGGAGCTGGGAAGGGAAGGAACCCCGGGGGTGCTGGGGGCTTTCCCACCCCGCCTCGACCCCGCAGACCTCAGCGAGTTGATGTTGATGAAGCCGGTGGCGTCGGCGGGCTCGTAGTCCCCTTGCACATTCATGCTGCGGAGAGAAAGGCACCGTCACTGGGATGGGGGGCACTGGGGGCGCCTGTGGATACCTTTTGGGAAGGGGGAGGGCACGGGTGACCACAGAGCCGGCTGCTCCCCCAGGGTGGTGCCCGCTGCCACCCCCTCATCAGCTGCGGGAGGGTGCAGGGGGCTCGGGGCAGGGTCCCTGCCACCCCCAGGAAGGGGCACGTGGCCTCCGGAGCAGCAGGGCCACCGCGATGGCCGTCCCCAGGCTCCCCAGGCCCTGCTAGAGACACAGCTCCAGATTTCCCTCCGTGGTCCCTCGTGTGCATCACCACCCTCCTCCCTGCACTCTTGCATCCAGCAGGGATGCTCGCCCTGTCCCGGAGCCGTCCCCTGGGTATGGCTGTCCCAAGCCAGGCGGGGGACATTGCCCTGGGACAGGGCGGCAGTGCTGGAGGATGCCCCCGGCACTAATGGGGTTTATGGCCGTGGTGGCTGGTGCCTCGGTACAACGCCGAGCGCATCCCACTCCCCGAAGGCATCAGCCAGCCACCCACCGCATCCCAACTCCGATGGTTTCCTACATCCCCAAAACACGCGGCTCATTTCTCAGAAACCACAAACCTTAAAGGAGGAAGGGGGGGACATAAAGAAGAAAAAAAAAAAAAAAAAAAAAAAGAGTTTACAATGATTTTACCTCCCCTGACGGGCTACAGAAAAACCTCTGTGCTTTTATTTTTGCTCATTCGAGTGGTTCTGACCTGCTCTATAATTACGTTACTTTCTACCTACTGTGCAGAGGCATTTCCACACAGCTCTGCCTCTCACAGCTTTCTCTCGGGTTCCTGTGACGCCGTCACTCAAAGGCTTTCAAACCAGCGATGTAGAAATCAAAAAGAAAAGGAAAATGGTTGGAGACGCAGGGAGAATAAGTGCCCCTGCTTTTCTCTCCCTCTCTCTTTTTCCTCTGTCCCACCCCCCTCCATCCTCCTTTTTTTTCTTCCCCTTTTTTTTTCTCTTTTTTTTTTTTTTTTTTTAATACTTTATTCATTTAATCTCTCCAAGTGAGAGTGCGAAGCATAATGAAGGGTTGGGACAGATTATTAGGAGCTGTTGATTTTGAGGGGGAGGAAAAGGGGGGAAAAAAGCCAGAGAAGAGAAAGAGAGAAGATAATTTGACATTTACTCCGACTGATCTAAACTCATTTGGGCTTATAAAGTGTTTAGAGAGATTGAAAGGGGTTGAGGGAGGGATGGGGGGGAGTGAGCGAGAGAGAAAACAACATGAAGAAAAAGGAAAAGCCGGAGGTAAAAAATAATATCGACTTGAAAACAGAGCTCATGCTTCAGCCGGGCACTTGGCTGGGGGGACGCTGTCCCTGATGTCACCAGGGATGGGATGGAGTGGGATAGGGTGGGATGAAGCAGGATGGGATGGGATGGGGCAGGATGGGCTGGGCTGGGATGCTTGCTGCCACCCCACCCTGACCCCCGCCAAGCCCCACTCACCTCACCAGCTCCTCGTTGTACAGCGACCGCGGGGACTCCCTGCCCAGGATGTAGACCTGGCCCTTGAAGACGGAGAGGCGCACGGTGCCCACCACCGCCTCCTGCGAGCGCCCGATGCACTGCCGCAGGAACTCGCACTCGGGGCTGTGCCAGAAGCCTGCGGGCAGGAGGCAGGGTCAGTGGGGGCACGGGGGAGGCCGGGGTGCCCTGGGCAGCCCAGCGTGCCCATACAGGGTGGACTCCTAGGCTAAGTCCTGCAAGGCGGACCTTAATAATTTACAAGGGAAGGGATGTGGTCACGGGACTGGGAGAGATGCCAGGACACCCGGCTTCAGCTCTCAGTGATGGAGACCCCAGGTGTGTCCCTTCCCCTTGGTGGCCCTCGGGGTCCCAGCCAGGAGAGGAGGCTGGAACTGGACGTTGGAGAAGAGGCAGTGGGGCCATTCTCCTTCCAGCTCCGCAGAGTCGGGGTGAACATTGAAATTAAAAGCTTCGTTAAGTTACTATGAAACCGCCACTCAAAAAATACCATCTTGGGAGGGTCAGGTGGAGACAGACAGATGGACGCAGAACTGGGGTGGAAGGAGTTGCCATCCACCGAGGCCACCGCGGATGCACGGAGGGGCCGTGCCCTGCCTGCCGCCCCCATGCCCCCTCCTGTCCCTAAGCAGGGTAATTAGCCAGGGAGCCCTCAGCGACCTGGAATAAAGCCTGGGAGATGGAGAAGGAGATAGAGGCAGAGAGAGAAAGAGCCCATTCACCACCCTCCGGCCATCCCCAGGTTTTATCTCTCCCATCGGCCCTCCTGCTCCGCTGGAACACCGGTGCCCTCTCACCTTTCCCTTCCCAGCTGGGCTCCAGAGCCGAAGCCATTAAAGAAACAAACAATTTCTTTTGTTGTTTGGCCTCGCAGCCCCGAGCAGGGCCGTATCCTGCAGCCTTGTCCCCGGGGTCTGCACAGCCCTTCCCCGAGGGATGGCGTCAAAGCCCTGCAACCCCTCACCACCAAAACCACCTCCCTGAGCCAGACCCCTGCCTTGGCCCCACGGCACAGCTGGGGGGTTCCGCACAATCAGTACTGCCACACAGACAGGGAGCCTGGCTCCAGGCAAACACACTGCTCTTTTTTGGTAACCACCCTCCAGGTACAACTCTTCAAACATCGGGACAGGTGTAGGGCTGTTGTGTCCCCGTAAAAATAAACCCGAGACAGCTTAAAATAATAACCAGCTACTTAAATCCCGAATCTGACAGCTCCAGGTGTGAGGACGCATCTCCCCCTCCTCTCACCCCCCCACCGCAGACACATTCCCCACTGGAAGTGATCCCCCTTAATGACCTTCCCGCCTTGAAATCAGGATCCTACCCTAATCATGGCGTGGGCAGGGGGACAATGGCATTTCCGCACCTGGCCGTACCTGCCGGGATGGAACTGGCTTCAAAGCCACCCTCCACAATGGGATCAATGGGGACAGGGGGAAGATAAACACTAATTCTCCTAAAATCAGGGACTAGTTGCAATAATGAGGTGTTAAAGGAAGGTGAGCTTGAAAGCCTGGCCTCCGGCATGGGGACCCACGGGTGCTGTTTGCACCCCATTGGGGTTATTCCTTGCCTAGGAAAGTCTAGGAGCATGCTGAAAATCCCCAGGGATTCAGCATCTGGAGCCAGGGAAACAGCAGTCTTCGCCTGGCAGAGGTGGGGAGGGAGAAGCAAAATCACGATTTCCCAAGTGACTCTTCAACCTGGTGGCTTCACAACAAGTGAGTGGTTCGAAATAAACAAACAGGTTTATGCNAAAAAAAAAAAAAGTCAAAATAAAGGCAGCCCAGGACAAAGTCTAATAAACATAGCCAGGGGCAGGAGCAGCATCAGAGAGTGAAGCAAGGCTCAAGGGGAAGGTAAACGAGAATTCTGAAGCCCCCAAAGTCCTTGCTCTGCCAGGGCCCTAAAATAGGGCTTAAGCAGCAAAGGGTAATGCCAAGGAAGGCGCAGGAGGGAACATCCTTGGAGAGGAAGGTGCCAAGGATGAGCACAGGCATCAGGAATTGCAGGAGAGAAGACAGCCTGACGCAGTCCCGCTGGATCTGCTGCTGCCCAAAACCCAAGCTCACAGAGTCAGGTTGTTTCTAGGGCATCTTCTCATAGAAGATCCCATGGGAATCATCCCAGCCCTTGTGGTTAGAGCGATACACCTGAAAAGTGATGGGAGGAGGAACTGGGAGGCTGAGAAATCAGGACATACGAAAAACAGAAGTGGTGTTTGTCCGGAGGGCAGGAAACCTCCCTGGTATGGGGTCTCCAGGGATGCCAGCTCTGAACAGGGCAGGGGACGGAGGAAGAGCCAGGGCACGGGGACACACCGCTGTGCTCGGAGCTGTGCCACAGCACCCGGCTGTGGGCAGCAGGGTTTTGAGCCTGCCTACAGCATTTTGGGCTAATTCTGCTTCCTTCAACTTAGCACCAGTGACCAAGTCAGGGTTGATCCACGGAGCAGACCTCGGAGCAGTGCTGATGTCCCCTCCTGGGGGTGCCATTCCCGGCCCCCCAGGCACAGCATTATCATGGCTCACAGCAGGCTGTTCCCTGCAGCACCCGGGGATGGAGCTGAGACCCCTCTAACTCAGCCCATGTGGACGGCTGAGCAGACCCCAGCTGGAGCTGCCCAGTGAGCCACAGGAGGAAGGGAAAAGGGCTTTTCGTCTGTCCCTAACTATGTGTGTGGTGTCCCTTATGGCTCCCAGCCCACCCCGGCCGTGTGGAAGCCCCTCCGGCAGCCCCTGGCCAAGCCCCAACCCGCAGTGCCCCTGTGTGGGCTGCACACCGCATAGCACGGCCAGGACCCTCCCGTCCCCTCCCGCCAGGGACACGGCACCCCGAGAGTCCCCCCGCACCACACACCCCTGCGCTTCCCCCTGCCAGGGCACGGGGAGAGGTCACCGGCTTCAAACCCCACGGCGGGGACAGCCGTGCTGGGAACTGGTGCGTCCCCCATCCCAGTGCGCTCCAGCCCCATGGGGTGAGGGGAGACGGAGAGATGGAGGGGTCGGAGGGCAGAGATGGGGAAAGGCGGTGTGGGGCGGACAATGGGATGGTGAATTACAGCCTTTGAGATGTCCCGGTGTGCCGGATGGGGCGAAGCGGTGGTGCAGGGCTGGGAGGGATGCCGGGAGCATCCCCCACCAGCAAGCCCTCGTGGAAGGCGGCATCCCCTCCCGAAGGCAGGCGTGGAGCCCCCTCGGCATGAAAACAGGCAGGGTGTGGGTCAGAGCTCAGCCCTTGGCATAGACAAACCCATTTTTTCCCTCCTTAACAGCTCAAAACACACACCTGAATTTTACAACCATGAGCACATGGACCAGAGGGACCTGCAGCCTCCGGTAGCAACGAGGAGGAAGAGGAGGAGGAAGGCTGGGAGGATGCTGCGGTGGCAGGGCCAGCCCGAAGGACCATACGTACCATTGTACACCAGCTCGGAGAATTTCAAGGCAAGCCCCTGCTTGATTTTCCGTACTTCCCGGTCCATGGTGAAGGCCTCGATATCTAAATGCGCATGGTATAGGATCGTTCCTGCTGGGGTCTCATAGATACCTAGCCATTTTTCCAGGCAGGGGGAAAAGCAGAAAAAGAGAGAGAAACGAATGAGACCAAAACTGTCAGCAAATGACAAAAAATAATGACTTGGCTGACAGAAGGAGCTGTGGTCGAGCGCATTCAGTCCCAGCTTGCTGTAAAATGCATCTGTCATTATATTCATGCTGGGGCCGAGACAGTCCACTCCGCACCTTGCGGAGAAAATTTCTAGATTCCCCTCTTTGAAGAGGCACTCTGACGAGGCTAAATGACAGGGTTTGGGAACCGATCCCCCCACCGATCCGTGCCCAACGGTCTGCGGCTGAAAACCTGTAATTAAAGGAACGACACGGGGCACAGGCACGGAGAGCGGAGGGCCTGAAATACCCTCCTCTCCCCTCGGCTGGCGAGAAAGAGCCCCACGCGTCTGCTGCGAAGCAATGAGGCTACCTGGGGGCTGGGAGGGAAACCTCATTTGGGGCTGGGAGGCCCCCCCCAGGTCCCTTCCTGCCTGCCCCCACCATTACACGAGGCCTGGGGATGGAGGGATGCTTAATTATTTTGGTGAAGGGGGCTAACACTGCAGGCGAGCTGCTCCCTTTGTTCCAGCCACTCGGGGCTTATTTTGCCGCATAACGTTTATTCGGTGTTTAAATACACAGGCAGCCATGCGGTGCTCCGCTCCAGGTGGGATGCGGGTGGAAAGCCAGTGGGGGAATTGCTGAGCTATTCCAGCAGCGAACATGCGATGGGCACGGCTGTGACCTGCCCTTGGCCAGGGCGGCTCCACCAGCACATCCCTGTCCCCTGCCTGCCAACAGCTACGGTCCCCTCCCAACGCTGGGCATCCGTGCTATGGCACGGCCACGGGAATGGCAAAGGGCACCTGCACGTTGGGTTTTGCTGGCACGCAAAGAAAGCCCATAGGAAACTGTCCCTACCAAAGGGGATGTGTCCCCAGCCACCTCCAGCCCCAAGAGTTGTGAAGGGACCCCACGGGGCTGTCATGGGAGCTGAAACCAGCACTGAGGTCTGCCCACTCAGTGCCCTGGAGAGTGGCACAGGCTCAAGCACGTCCTGTCCCAGGGTGACCACAGTCCCACAGACACAGCAGGAGCTCTTACCTACCACAGCAGCCCAAGCCACTTCCATCAAACCTCATCCCTACCAGGGTCCGTGATCTCCGCATCCTACAGGCAGGGTATGGGTCCCCATCTCAAAGGAGAGCCACCCCCTTCTCCCAGGCCACCCTGCCGTGTTGCAGTCTGGTCCCCAGGGGCAAGTCACGGGGTGCTCACCGGGCACCCATCCCCACGGGGCTGCTGAATTAACACCAAAAACTAGCCATCCCCATGGGCATGACAGTGGCACAGGGACACAGAGGGCTGCTGTATGCCCCCTCCTGCCCCAACCGTGAAGCTAAAACAATTAATAATACTTCTCCTTCCCCTTAGGAGGTGTTAAAGCAAATTTGGGCTGACCAAAGGCTTGAATTCATGTCTTGACCCCCACCTCTCGCCTATTTGCCTGCACCCCTGCCCGTCCCATTCAAGCTGATGCTAGAGGACTGGGGACCAGAGCGTGACAGCCAGGGTGGCGGGGAGGGGAGCTGACAGCCACGCTCCCAACCTTGCCACCGAGGAGACAAGAGACACCTTCAAAGTGACACTCACAGCATCTCCAAGTGTCTATTTTCATCTCCCCGTGTTTACAGGAAAAAGACAGAGGTGTCAGCACTGCAGCCTGGCGAAGCTTCAATCACCCCGTAATTACTGCTGGGGAAGGGGGGCACCGGAGCAGGGGGGGAACATGGAGGGGGGCAGCCAAGGAGACAGCTGCTGCTGCTTAAAATTTTCTAATTTGTAGCCTCAGCTGTCAGTTCACCTCCATCCGAGCAATTTTGCTGTGCTGAGTGCGGGCTGTCACTCCTGACGGCATCCGTGGGATGGGACGGGACGCGGTGGCTTCCCGAGGGGAAGGGGAGGGCGATGCTGCCCATGGGAAGATGCTGCCCAAATTCCTACTGCTGATCCAGGTCTGAGACCAATGAACCTGGTATGGATTCATCACAGGGAAGGGGTTTTCCAGTTTCCTCTTCCATCTGCTCAGAGGATCGAGGGGAGTAAAAGGGAAAAGGAAGGAGGAAAAGCCCCAGCCGAAGGCAGCGCTTGGCTCTTTTGGCAGTGGCCATCCCCTCCTTCCTGCTTCCTCCCCACTGATTTCATTTACTTCACTTAATTAGCCCCCCTTCGGAGTTAAAAAGATAATTTGATAATGAGGATGTGAAAAGGCGGGAGAGGCAGGGCTGGGCTCCTGCTTGCAGCCAAGAGCCCCCAGCCGAGCCGTGGCCCCCCCGGCCGGCTGCAGCGCCGCTCCCCGGCACCCCATAATTACCCACCCTCCTCGCACTAAAACAAATACAGCAAAATCGAGTTAATAGGGCTTAAAAAGGCTGGTGTGGGCATGCTCAGCTCACCCCTCACCCATTAGGCCTTAACGAAGTTCAATTAGGAGCTTAGTAAAAATCAATGCAAATGAGTTTTCCTCTTCCCCGGCTCCCCGGGTCTGGGAGGTGAGGGAGAGGAGGCACCTGGCAGGGCCTTTGCCACCACCATGGGAGATGCCACCTCCATGGCTGTGGAGGGCTCTGGCTGTGCTGCTGACTGCCCGTGCCTCAGTTTCCCCTGCAGAGCATCGTCCTGGGGGAGAGGGGGTCCCTGCGCTGCCCCCAGGAACCTGCAGAGCCTCCAGCTATTGGGGCCACCACACACCGCTGGGATTTAAGGGATCATCTCCCGCCTGTGAGCCTGGGTCCCGTCTCCTGCCCCATTCACCCTAATCCCATTTGGGGTCCAAAATGCTCCTGGCAGTGCAGTGGTGGGGCCACCCCGAGCTGCCCTGCACCCTGAAACCCTGTGGGGGCAGGTACCAGCAGCACTCTCCTGCTCCAGCCCCCTCCCATCCTGGCTCTCCATCTGTCATCTCTTGGAGCAAATTTCTGGGAGGTTTCTATTAATTCTGTTAAGGGATTGCTCCTAAATCCCAAGGAGCAAAACCAGGGGCAGGATCCCGCTCAAAGCAAGGGTAGAAAACCTGCCACCAAGGTCTTGATTCCCCCGAGGTGTGCGCATGTCCCCAGAAAGCCCGGTCCTCCCGCGTCTGCCAGCACACAAACACGGCAGCAATTGCTTGGCAATGTCACACTGCAGACAGACATGACAGTTAAATGGGGTTTAGAGAAATTATTAAATGTTGGAAGGGTCACTAGAGCGTGTCAGTGGCTCTTAAAAAAATAAAATAGATTTTGACAAATTACTCAGCATCCTGCATGCAAATGCACGGGCTGGTGCGTGCGGTTTGGGGTTGGGTTTTTTTTTTCTTCCTTCTTTCGGTTTTAATTTGATTATTCAAACTCGGATCAAATGATTTGGGGTTTTGGTTTTTCATCTTTTGTGGCTGACGCTCTTGCAAAGGGGCCGGTGCCCCGTGGTGGGGAGGAAGACCATGGGCTGAGTCTTACCAAAATATTTGCTGATGCTGTGCACGAAGGGCAAGTTTAAAGAAAGGGAGTCTCTAATTAGGTATTAAAGGGATTTAAAACAAAAGAGCGGGCGCAAGGAGATGGGATGTGGTGATGAGCCCTCTCATTACTTAGTTCGGCACAGGGCAGACTGCTGCCTCTGGAGATTTCTTATGAAGCTGATCCTAATGGATGATCAATACCTAAAGTCACAGCCTCAAAAACGTGTAGATAAATCCAAGAATTAGCTTTAAAAAACCCTCAGTGACTTGCATCAGCCTCCTGCACTTTGTAGCTGTGTTATAGAGCTGCGCATCCCCTGGAACCTCCCAGAGCACCCTCCCTCGTGAGCCCAAAGCTTGGCGTTTTTCCCACTGGGGACGAGTCTCCCTTGAGACTGGGGTCACCGGTGGCACTGGGACCCCGGGGCTGGAGCAAACAGTGGCTCTGGCAGCGAGTGGGCAGCTGCCTTCATTAGAAGTGAGAATTCCCTGTCACAGGGAAACCTTGGTCAGAAGCTGATGGGAAGGGAGCAGCTGAGGGCTGCTGGTGTGACCTCAGCCAGAGCACCCCAGTGATGCTGAGCATCCACCATGCCCCCAGCCAGGGTTTTCCCTTATTTTTGCTGGGTTTAGGGCAGGGATGGTACTGCTAGCGGGTGGCCACTCACCTCTGGACTTCATCCCCACGAAGCGGTTCTCCACGATGTCGATGCGCCCAACGCCGTGCTTGCCCCTGCGGAGAAGAAAGGAGGTTGAAGCAGCCTCAGCCCCATAGCAGGACATGGGCGGCCGCGAAAGGTGGGTCAGAGGGGTGGGCAATGGGTGACAAACCCCAAATGACAGCATGGCCAGCCCCTGAGCAGCACTGGTGACCGTAAGTAGTGACCCCCAGATAGGGCAGGTGACAAGGAGATGGATTTTCTCTCCTTTTCTCCTTTTTGCTGTGCCACCAGCCTCTCCCCATCCTCGCTCGCCGTTGGGGCCGGCAGCTCCGCAGGCAGCTGTGTCACTTGGGCCACCAGAAAATGAACCGTGGAAGGAGACAGGACACACCGCAGCTGTATTCCTGATGGCCGAAGTCATTTTAAAACCACTCAATTAACATTTAAAAAGCGAACTACATGGAAAAGTTCCTTCCCATTCAGCACTGGGGGGAATAAAGGTGGAGGCACAAAGGAGGATGGCTGGGGACTGGGTGGCATTTGCCACAGGAGTGGGTGTCCCCGTGGGTGCTGCTGTCTTTTTGGGCAAGACCCTGGGGATGGCTCTGCCCCAGCGACAGCAGCAACTGGGCATGGGGTGGCACAAGGCAGAAAACCCCAAAGGAGCTGCTGCTGCGGAGGCAGAGGGGACACAGGGTGGTGGACCCAGCCAGCATGTCCCCAAGCTCCAAAAAAGCCAACTCTCCACCCAAAAGGGACACTGAGCCCCCTCGGGCAGGCAGGGCGAGGCGATGCCCCCCGGGATGTGGGAGCTGGGGGTCCAGGGCTGAGCTGGGAGCAGGGCAAAGGGTGCCCCGGGGACAGGGGATGCCCGGGGGCTGAGCCCCCGCTGCGGGCAGGGCAGACCCCACCCAACCATGCGTCTGGGGCAGGCAGTAAATGTGGAGGGTATAAATAAGGCTTTTTAGCCCTCCTTGTGTGCGGGGAGCATAAACCCTAAATACTGTTCTCATGGACTCTGTGCCCAGCTCTGCTTGCTGGCACGTATGGCACAACTGGGACACACCTGGGACCATCCCATCCTCATGCTGCTGACCACCATCCCGGGGCCTCCACCCCGAGCATCCCGCTTCCAGCCCTCCCTGGGGACCCTGCCCTCGTCCCCACTGGCGCAGAGGCGGCAGGGGACAACGTGGCACTCACGCGATGTCGTTCAGGTACACGAAGAGCTCCAGGGCCGAGCAACGAGTGGCTCCGTCCCCAGCATTGGTGACCTTCACAGGGACACCTGCGGAGGCGGGGAGGGAGGATGGGCAGGATCAGCCGATGTCAGGATCCCCCCAGAACATCACCCCGCGGGCGTTAAATAGATGTGACAGATATGAACTCTAAATAACTTCTTAAAAAGGCATATCCAAGCTGGTGCCGGGCGGAGGCGAGGGGAGGGGGACCCACCCCGGGAGACAAGCGAAATAAATAAATAAAAAAGGCCATAAAAACGTCCCATCGTGTCCCCCCCCCAGCTTTTTCCCTCTCCTCTCCTCTCTTTTTTAGGGCCTGTGAAATTGCAACCAGGCCCTTAACTAATTGAATTTCACGCTCCGCAATTGTCTTACGGCGCAGCACCTTCTGTCCCACCNGCTCGCACACGCACACACACGCACCCCGCGGCGGGGTGCTCCCCACCATGAATTAATTATTGCACCTTTTTTTCTTTTTTCCCTTAATTTTTTTTTTTTTTTGGAAGGGCGCTGGGCAGGAGCAGGGGCGGGGGGGGTGTGCTGAATAGAAAGAGGCATTTTTCTTTAGCGGTGTGAAATGAGCAATAAATGTATTAGGAAGCTGACAAGGGGGCTGCGGGCCCACAAAGAAAAGCAGTGCGGAGTTGGAGGCTAATCCCCCCTCCATCTGCCCTCCTCATTACCATTTAACGCACTATCAGTTGCCAATCAGCCTCAATGCCTCCCTTTCTAGTCTTTATTACGGAGGCGCCCGCAAGAGCCCTGTCTAGTGATGGGGGCTGTCAGCTCTCCCCCACCACCTCCCCTAAACCTCCTATTTTCCAGGGGTTTATAAACTCAGTTGTAAATTGCTATTAAATGTAACTCGCGGCAATAATGAACCTTAAGCTGCTTCTCAGTGCGGGCCCCCCCCCACGCCCTCCCCTTGCCCTGGCTCTTTCTATTCGCATCCTCCGCCGGGGTATTGGCCGGGGTCCGCACGGCGGAGAGCCGACGTTGTTGGGGCCGTTGTTGGTGAAAGCTGCTTAGCCTTTAAAATAGTTAATAATTAGATTAAAACTTCAAATAAATTAACTAGGGGCTGAATGGGCTGCCGGGGTGGGGGCTGGCTCCTTGCAGGGGGATCACGATAATGGAGCAGGGATGCTGGCGGCGGGGAGGGGGTCTCCCCCCAGCCTGGGCTGGGCTCGCTGCTGCTGCTGCTGCCAGGATGGATGGTGGCACAGGGATGCCCGTGGCTGGTGGAGGTGGGAGACGCTGCCCCGTGTCCCCGCTCTGGGTGACAGCTGCGGGGCTGGGCCCTGCCGTGCATCCCCTGGGATGGAATGGGGTGTCTCTGTCTCCTTTGTGCCACGCTGATAACACCACTGGCCAAATCCCCCTGGAGCATCTCCCTAGCTGTGACACTGGCCAGGGCCACCTGTGTGTCCCCAGGGCCACCTGCGTGCCACCCTGCAGGAGAAGGACCCCATGCCTGCTGCACCTCAATGTCTGGGGCTTGGACCCCTCTCTGCTCTCAGGGGGTCCCAGCGAGCCCCCCCAAGATACACCCAGACCGTTTGCACACCTCAAAGAGCCACAACATACTGCCAGCACCATCCTGAGCCCTGACTCCACAAGGAGGGAGTCACCATGCCTGCGACCACCCCAGGGATGCTCCTGGCTACCGGTGGCCCCCGGTGCTGGCTGAGCAGGGTTCAGCTTTGAGGGGCAGAGACGTGAGGGGATGGCTGCGAGGAGTTGCTTACCCCGCTCAAACTCGATCTCCAGCACATCGGGGGTGTCGGGAGAGGTGGCTGGATCGCGGGTCTTCGTGTAGAGCCCAGGGGGGGCCTGATTCTGCAGGAAGGGGGAGAGAAGAGGAAAAGTCAGTGGTGTTGGCATTGCCAACCCCACCAACAGCCCCGACCCTGGTGCGCATCCTTCATCCATCCCTGATGTGCATCCCTCATCCATCTCCAATGCGCATCCCACATCCCTCATCCCCGATGTGCATCCCACATCCCAAAGCACAGGGCCAGCACGGCGCAGCACCGGCGCTTCCCAGGGCCCCAGGAACAAAGGGGTTGGAGGAATCAGCCAATTTTTCCCCTCAACTTGAGCTCATCTTTTCCTCTGACGCCCCCACAGCTGGAGGCGGGATGGCTGCGGAGAAGCAAGTCAGGCAGGGAAAAGCGGGATGGTGGCAGCGAGCGGCCGCACGTCCCTGCGCCCCGGCCAGGTTTATTCGGTACTGACCGAAAAAAGCTAATGAGGAGGCCTGACCCCAGCAGGTGCTCCAGGCACACCGGCTCTTTCACAGTGTCCCCGGGGTTAATACACACAGGGGAAGATAGAGGAACAAAGCAAAAACCCATTTCAGAGCACATCAACCTTTATGTTTGTGGGTTGTTTTTTTTTTTCTAGATTTATAGGAAAGAGGCATCTTATCTCCGTCAGAGACGGGCCACCAGAGGCTTGGGTGCTGGCGATGAATTGCTGCAATTGAAGTGTGTGCCAGAAGAGGGAGGGTGGAAATATAATTTAAAAAAAAAAAAGAAAAAAAAAGCTTTCAATCCCAGAGAACAAACGCTTTGAAAATTCGTGTTCCCACTCGGCACTCATGCACGACGCGACTGCACACGCTGACCCCAAAACACTTTTGGACCGATGTTTGCAAACTCCTGCCTCTAAATGGACCCCCCCACCGAGCCGCAGCACCGGGAGGTGGAAGGGAGAGAAACTGAGGCACAGGGTGGTGGAAAGGCAGGGCGAGCTGCAGAGCGGGGCTGGACCAACGCTATCCTTGGCCAACATCAGAGGGAACTTTGCAAAGGAACCTCCAGCTGAGGAGTCACAGCCACCTAAAACCCCTGTTCAAGCAGCTCAGGTGGAGTTTCTCCAAACTGAGCCTCTCCTGATAATGTTATAAGCAGCAGTAGACTGGTATTTCCCTACAAGACCTAGCTGGAGCTCTGGGCATCCTGCACCCAGGGCTCTGCCTGCAGCACATTCACAGCAGCCCGGACCCGCTTCCCCCGCGACTCCTCTCCTTCTTAAAGCACGGCTCTTCTCCTGCTCACTTTTCCTCCCTCCTCTCCAGCGAGGAGAAAAAGGACAAGGTAGAAAGCAAGTTATGGGAAAAAAAAGTGATTGCTTTAAAAAAAAAAAATTAATCTTTTTTAAGGGAAAATGAATTTATCCGCAGAAAAAGTTTTCATCTAAAATTTTTAAAGATGGGCAATAAGCCTTTTAGTGAAAATTTCCTTTTTTTTTTTTTTTTTTTTTAAATAAGTAGCAAAGCCCAATCACTGCCAGCACCCGAGGGCAGCCTGCCCGGCTGCGAGCATCCCTGCCACCCCAGCCGCAGCGGGGGGACCCCTTTGCCTCACCCCAACCCCCGGGGTGCACACTCTGGCAGCAACCGCAGCCAAGTCCCGGGAATACAGACACAGCTACCCCAGCACACGCTCCAGCGAAATCACCCTCAGGCTCTTATTTTATCTCATTTTTGCCCCTTTCCCTTGTTTTAAACAAGAGGCGCTGGCAGGCACACCTCCCCCGTGCCCCCCGCGCGCGCACACGCACAAATTACACGGGCTGCGGATTTCAATTTTACATCGTCTGGCCTTTCCTAGCCCTGATCATACTTATTAACTAGACGAACCTGTGAGAGATGATGAAAAACTTTGAGTTCCAAAGGAAAGATTGGGGGGTGGGAGGGGAAAAAATACCGGAAAGTATTAAAATCTCTTTACTAAACATTGGAAGTCAAAGTCAGGTAGTTTCCAATTTTCCAAGCCAACTATGAAAACCCCTATTAAATAAAATAACTAAATAGAAATAAAAGTGACATTTGGCTTGCATTCCATCATTACGGTGTGAGTCCCTCCTCTTTTTATTCTCTCTCCTAAAAGCACAGTTCAAATGACAAATAGTTTGTTGCAGTGTATCAATGCCTCCTATTTATCCTTCCCCACAGGGGGGCTAGTCCTGCAATGTCATCTTTAAAGGGGAGAGAGGGAAAAAAAAAAGGGGGGGAAAAAAAAGGGGGGGAAAAAAGGAAGAGTGGGGGGAAAGGGAGAGCGGGAGGGGGGAAGAAAGAAGCAAGAAAAACGGGGCAAGAAGAGAAGAAATTGGAAGCAAATGGTCCATGAAGTAAACCATGATGCAGAGCTATCGATGCCGCAAATGGTTTATTCATCCGGCTGATATTGTTGTGCCCGGGACTGAATGAACTCTTTCAGAGTGCCATATGAAGTTAAAGCAAGTAAATTTCTATCTTTCTCCACATTAGCTGCCTCATTGCCCTTCAATCGGGCCTCACAGAGGCAGAAAATAGCTCAACCATCTGCTTTCAAATCCCTGCGTTTGGCAGGTCCCGGGGGTTTGGGGAGGGGAGCCCGCTGTGCCTGGCACCCCGGATCCTGCCGTGGCCGCCCTGGTGTTCGGCGCTGCTTCCTGGGCCGGGGAAGGGGACAGTGGTGACACCGCGCTCCAGGAAGCCACCTCCCGGCGCTGGCAGAGGGAGAGGTGCCTGAGCCGAGGATGCTCGGGGATGGGGTCAGGGCACTGGTCCCTGTTCCCTGCTGAACTGGCCCCGTTTTCTGAGCTGGCTTTGGGAAGGAAGCGGGCTTGGCAGAGCTTTGGACCGGGGATCATCCCCGAGGGGAGGTGGGTGCGGAGGGGTGGCTCAGGAGGGGTGTGCTGGGAAGGGCGTGTGTCTGTCCCTTGCAACCTTCAGCCGGAGGCAGGACAACCCATCCCTGTGCCACCCGCTTTCCCGGAGGAGGAGACCCTCTGAGGGCCTGGCTTTGCAAAGCTGGACCCGCAGATGCTCTTGCGGAGGGCACCGAAGGGGAGCGGGGTCCCCTCTCCACCTTCCTCTTCCTCACGCCCCGCCGGAGGCACGCGCCAGCCCAAGGCAGCGAGCCGGTCGCAGGCGCCAAGCTCCAGCCAGCTCCTCTCCCTCTCCGCCTGCCTCCCCCTCCTCTCCCTGGATTGTCTAATTAGCACTGATGGATAGTTTAAGTAGACGCTCAACCCACTGGAGCATGAAGAGCACAGGCAGCGGCCAGCAGGCAGCCGGACCACAAGCACTACTGGGAGGTAGCCGGGACTGGACTCACGCCTCCGGAAAGACGTGCCACTCTCACCAGCAGCAGCACCCACCACCACTGGGCTCTTGGTCCATGGTCCCATGGGTGCCCTTGGGGTCTCCGAGCACCACCCCATGCAAGGGGAGGTTTCCCCCCCATTTCCCCCCTGATAGCAGGCATGGGAAAGGGAAGAGGGGTGGGCAACCAGTAGGCACGGGCAGGGGGCCCAAGCTGCAGGGGCCAGCCTGGAACTCCGTCACCCACCACAAGCACTGCTCTCCCACCAGCGTCTCATCTGTCTAATTGCTCCTTTATTGCTGCCCTGTGACATTGTCCCCTCTGGTGTCACCCTGAAATGGTCCCTTCCCCTATTCACACTGGCAGCAATTAACGTGCCTGGAGAGGCGGGCGGCAGGGCCTCCCTGCCACACACGGCCCGCCGTGAAATTTCCAATTAGGCTGCAAACACACGAGACGCCCTTGGCCCTGTGGCTGCCATGCTGGCCAGGCGGCTGTGATCGATTACCTTGGGGTTCTCCAGGATCCCGGCTTCGTAGCTGTGGCAGGCAGGGAAGGAGAGAAAAAGTCGCTGTAGCACCTGCAACTTGCAACCCCAAAACCCACCAGGATGACCCCCCACTCCCACCATGCCATGAAGATGGGGGTAAATATGTGTTATGGACCTCCAGGGGCTTTCAGCAGCAACCCTGCAAGGAGCACCTTGGCTTGGGAGAGCCCAGGGGATGGGTGCTGCCACGTGGGACATGGACAACTGGGAAGAAAGGGATGCTGGAGGTTTTGGGACCACCCTTGGCCAGCACATGGTGGGGCAGCCGGGGACTCTGGAGGTGCGAAGGGCTGTCCTGGCCACACAGGATGGGGGGATCAGGGCCCCAGGCTTTGGATCCTCAACCCACGGGACCTCCCTGCCCACCCAGCCTCTCACCTGATGTGCATGAGGTTTTCATCCATGCTCCAGGGCGTCTGGGGCGTCACAGGCACCGGGATCCCGTGTTCCTGCCGAGAGAAGGGGAGTGGGGCTGAGCCAGCCCACAGGGACAGCCAGCCTCCACCAGCACCAGCTCCTGCTGGCATCAGCCCTGACCATACAAAGGCCACCAGCAAGGCAGCAAGGAGCAAGGCAGACATCTGTGTCCCTGACCCTGGGCAATATCAGCTCTCACCACGAGGGCCACCTCGATGGGGACATCAAAGTCATGATGTGACTGGGAGGAGAACGGCCACCCCAGCCCCACCATGAGCAGCGACAAAGCCTCGGAGCCCCCCCTGAACCCCAAGGTGGTGTCAGCATGGAATTTGTGTGCTTTTTCTAGGTCCAGGACAGTGCATTCCCCTTGCTAAGCTCCTCATCAAGGGGAGGTGATAGGGAAAGGAGTCCTCAGAATCACAGGATGCGCTCCAACCTAAACAGGATGGATATTTTACCGCAAGGGGAGAGCACACGCCTCCCCACATCCTTGTGCAAACACGTGGCGATGCAGACGCACGGGTGCACGGGTGGCAGTCATTCTCCTGAGCACAGACAGCCTGACCACACCGTGCCTGGGGACACATGGCCCCGCTCTGGTTGCCTCCCCGGCGCCATGCACAGTGCCAAGCACAGCTCCCTAACAAGGTCACCGGCATGCTCAATTATCCGCTGACATTTCAATGGGGGAAATTGCCTGTGAAGACGAGGTGAATACGTAGGGGAATTAGCGGGAGAGGTGACAGCGGCGAGCTAACAACCGGAGCCAGTGGGGATGTCGCCCATCCTGCCAGCACGCTGAGCCACGATGTCCCGTCTGTGGGATGGACATGGTGATGGCCGAGGATGGAGGCGGCAGCTCTGGGTTCCCACCATGCCTTGACGTATCCATACAGCCCATACATTGCCAGACGGTGCCATTTCAGTCAAGGGCTCGGCCAGGAGCAGGGGCTGAGCAGAGGCTCCTTGTTTGCCAGGAAGAGGGAAAGAAAAGGCTTGTGGTTGTTAAATCACAGTCCTCAACCCATCACCTGAGATGGAAGCAAGGTCCTGAGATACCGCCTAAGGCTGCAGAGCGACTAACTCAGCCCCACTCTGGGTGGGACATTGCCCCAGGCTCATGGTTCCTGGTTTGCTGATCCCACACCATAATTCCAGTGCGGTACCCCGTGGGACTCCCTGTCCCAGGCTTTGGAGGTGGGTGCTGGGCAGCCTTCGCCTCCTTCTCTCCTGCCTGCAGACCTTGCCCATGGAGGAGAGCAGGCAGGGCTCGTTAAAGTTTCATGTGGGCTTCAAAACACAATCTTGGGCTTGCTGGGAGGGCAAAACGCTGCCTGCTGGTGGCAAGGGCTGGGAATCGCCTGGCTTCTCCAGGAAAGAACAAGGTGCTGCCTCTCCCTGTTCCGTCCCTTGGAAGGACGGAGCTGCAGGTGCCTCCCAACCCCCCAGAGCTCCCCCAATTGATGCTGGGGGAGACCGAGGGCTGGGGATAGACCTCAGCCCCACTTGGGGTCAGACCAAGCTCCCGTCAGGACCTGCCCCTTCATCCTCATCCCAGGGACCGTGTGCATGTTGGCAGAGGGCATTTCGCCTTATTTAATTAAAGCCAAGCAATTAACACTGAGGGCTGTTTACACCAAGGGGCCATGCGGGGCTGGGTCTCCCTGTGCCATCGGTCACACCTGTCTCGCCTGGGATGTACAAATGCATCTTCCAGACCCAACTACCCACCGATGGCCATCCACGACCCCAACTTGATTTACTTTTCCAGGCAGCTCCCTGCCCTCTGCCTCCTCCTGGCAGACGGGGAAGCCCATGCTCCCCAGCCCATCCTTGCCCCACGCCGATTTTCCATGTTATCGAAGGGGATCCTCCAAGCCCAGACCCATGGACCAACGTCCACTGAGCTCAGGCAGCCCTGGCTGGGGTGAAACATGCCGTGGCTGAGGAGGCATCTCGTTTTCAGGGCACAGCCACGACGAGCTCCGTCCCACCTGGCTCTGCCCACTGCGATGGCTCGTCCTGGAGCAGCATCCAGGAGAGCTCCACCTTGCTTTTTAAGGTCTTCCAGCCTCCGCTGGTTGCAGGGACGAAGCGGCTGCCGGAACAAGGCTGGCTCCAGCCCCCAGGGCCGCAAATCTACGGCAAGAGCTGTGCCACGGTGGCGTGGGTCCTGGCTTTCCCCAGCAGCAACTGACCCCCAGACATTTACTGGATGGTCTTTAAGGTCCCTTCTAACCCGAACCATTCTATGATTCTATGGTCATCGCGTTATAGCCCCCCAAGTGCAGAGGCGAGTGCATCCAGGTGCTGAAAGGACCTGGGCCATGCATCTCCCTCTCCCAAGCACGAAAAAGAAGGGACACGCCCCCCCGCCCCCTTTTTTTTTAAATGCCGAACATAAGCAGAGACTGAGAGGCACTACAAACCCTCGACCCCAACCTTTTCTCTTTGAACGGGGCCCCAACACATTTCATTTCCCTTTCCCCCCCCCTTCCAAACAAAAAAACCAAACAACACAACCCCAAACAAAACTCCCAAACCCATAACACATGTTCCATTTTCCATATAATAAAACCGCAGCGCTCTTAATAACTCCCTTATTTGACAATTTGTTTGGCAACATATGGAAAGCTCTCGTAAACTCGCCCCTTCATAATACAATGGCAGATGGCAAACACAATCCTCAACACGCTGCTCTCAGCGGCCCTAATGGGCTCGGAAGGCTCCTCGCCCCGCGCCGCATCCCTCCGGCTCCGCACTTCGCCTTCCCAGAGATTACCCAGGCAGCCTCGATGGCAGCTATTTAAAAACTGAAGCAATTTTCTGGTTTATGCACAGAGCTGCCTTTTCCCTTTTGATTGATTGAGCCGAGTTGTCAAGCATTTCCATGAAGTCGCTAAAAAAGAAAGGTACCCTGGTGGGCACATAAAAACCTGATGCAAAACTTCTAATATGTTTTATTGCAACTTGTACTTCAAAAAAGGAAGGGACAACAAAGGCAAATGTATTTGCTTTGTCTGTTACGCAAGTCAGGGAGCTGGGACCCGTTTCCTTGGAAAGCAGGTTACCATTAATAGCCAGGTAATTATGGGGCTTTTAGAAAGGAAGGAGAAAAAAAAATGGGGGGTGTGTATGTGTGTGTGTGGAAAACCTGACCAGAAGTTTCCAGCGTGGTGCTGCAGGGACGTTGTGCAGGGCTTGCTGCTGTTGCCCACCAAGCCACGGTGGGCATCCCATGACTGTCCCCAGCATCCCACCACCGCTCTCAGCATCCCACGCCCACCCTGAGCATCCCTACCTTGGCGTAGTCCATCAGCTCACAGCGCCCGGGGAAGCGCTGGTAGAACTTGGGCAGCCTCCATGGTGCAACAACCTGGCAGGAGGGCAGGAGCATGAGAGGAGAAGCCCCCAGCCCCCTTGCAGCCCCTGGGCCCCCTTTTCCCCTCAGCATCCCCCTGGGCTCCCAGCAGGACAGGGCTCCCAGCATCCCTAGGGATCCGTGACCCATGGGGTGTTGGTCCCCCAGCCGAAATTTAATCTCCCTGTGGAGGGTGGAGTAACCCAAACCCCTGATCCTAAAGAAGGCGCTGGATGCAGCATCAATTATACAGCAGCTGCTTTGGTACAGTTTTCTCCACGGCCTCGCAGTGTTTGGGGTAAAATAGGTCAATTAAAGATCATTACAGCCTCCTCAAATGCCAAAACGTCGCTTCATGCAGCTGGCAGCTTGTTAAAGCAAAGCACGGCCGTTTGCATTGGTGTTAAACAAAATTCCCCACCAGCTGGGGAGGGAGCCAGGAGCCTGGCAGTGGGGACTCAGGGGACAATTTTGGGTGCCTTACCTTGATATTAGGACACAGGGCGTAGCAGGTGAGTTCGAACCGAACCTGGTCGTTGCCCTGAAAAACAGACAGGAGATGCTGAGGGCTCCCCCGCGCCGGGGCAGGCGAGGATGTGCTGTTTCCCTGCCTGTGGCTGCTGTCCCTGTGCAGGGACGGGATCAAAATCCCTCAGCCGGGAGCTAGAGGGGTCACGTCTTGCCATCTCAGCTCTGACCAACACACAGGACAAGTTGCTTTGTGGGAAAAGCCTCACAGCCCATGGCTTGGGAGACCCTCGGCTGCGCGGGGCATTTGCAAGTCCCCGCGAGAGCCAGGAGGGACGTCCGGATGACGCTATCAGGGACTCATAGACCCAGGCCCTCTGTGCAAGAGGGGGATCGCACCTATTCTCCCAGTAATGCCACTGCAATGGGATTGCTGGCTATTTTCACTGGAAAAGCAAGGCCTGAGGCTAAGGAACCATTTATCTCCTCTGTTGCCCCAGCGCAGTGGGAGGGGGTAATGGATGCCAGAACCTGAGCCAGATCTGTTCCATGGGGTCACTCCTGGTCCCTCTCCATGGCTGTTTTGAATCCAAACCCCCCTTTCCTGGTGCTTCTGAGAGAATTGGACACCGACAGATCAAAGCCCCAGTGCAGCTCATCCAGCTGACTCCGAGGGAATCCGGCTCACCCCAGAGTCACCCAAGAGCCATGCTGTCCCCTGGGCTGACACTCCTGAAAACAGAACTAGTGGAAACCCAGATTTGGGTATTTTTTTCCCCCTGCAGGCATCAGAGGATACATGGAGGGAGAGGGTGAGGGGGGAGGAAGACCACAGTGTCCAGGAGGATGCAGGAGCTCATAATTAAATAGCTGAACCTCCTTTATCTTAATTGGCCCATGCTGATGGGATCCTACTAATGAGGCCAGGTAGTCAGGAGGGGGAGAGGAGTGAGCCTGGGAGTTATTAGCACTTCCCAGGCAATAGCACTCACCAAAGACTATTTTCCGCCAGCACCAAGGGGCGTAAGGACCACCCCCCTCCCCTCCTCTTGGCCCCGGCCTGGAGGATACATTTACAGCTGGGCTGGGAAATCCCTGAGGACTATTACACGCAGGCGAGAACATCCACCAAAGCACTCATTTCCCTTACAGGCCCAAAACAAGTCCATCTGCTCCGGCAGCGGGGACACCGCAGATGGCCCCCATTTAAGATGCCGGCCGGGTCGAGTTACCCGCAGTCCGAACCTGCCTGCGCCCGCGGCTTAATGGCCTGGGGAGCAGCCAAGGGTGCCCCTGTGAGCGGGAGGGATGCTGGTGGTACCCAGGAGCAGAGGGTACATCATCGCATTGGGGGTGCATTGCACCAGGGCACCCTTGAGCATGGGCTTTCAGGAGGGACCGGGGGAGATGGATGGGGGGAACCCATGGCAGCAGGAAAAAGAGTTATTTCAGCCGTGAAACCTCCCAGTCCCACAGCTGCCCCTCTGGCCATCTCCCCAGTGCCAGCATGCCCCTTGGCTATCCCCTGGCTACATCCAACAGCCCCCTTCTGGCAGGGTCCTCCGCCATAGTTAGGGACCCCCAAACCCATCCCCTTGCACTCAGACCCGTCCAGGTGGGCACCTCGCCTTTGCCTCTGCGTCAATACAGGCACGATCTACGCGTCAGGTCCTTGTGGGGTGGGGACGAGGAGCCACCCGGCAGGTCCCTGGTGCACGCACAGCACCCAAGGACCACTGATGACAGTGTCACCCTGCCCTGGGTGTCCTCGCACCGGGCTGGGCAGTGTGCAGCCAGGGGCTGGAAGTGCCAGGGGGTGACCCACGGTCACATCAGGCAGGTCCCACGTTCCCAGCCGATTCCCCTCTCCGGGCAGCGGCTGGCCCCCGGCATCCTTTCCGTGGTCTCTGGCTGCCTCTAGCGGCAAAGTGCCCTCCCTGCGGCCGGCGGCGACAGCCGGGGATGGGGACAGGGACCGGGGCGGTGACACCATCCCCGGGGTGCCCCGAAACGCCCCGGGCGGTGCTGGCTCAGCCCCAGCCGGGTCCGGGCCCGGGCAGCGCCTGTCTGCGGCAGCTTTTGGAAAGCTGGTAACAAGTGGGGGGTCGGCGGTGACCCGAGCCTTCCCGACAGCCAGAGGGAACCGAAATTGGGCACAGAAATCCCAGAAGCGAGAAGGAAGTGTCGAAACAACGGCTGGGCTTTGCACAGCCCCCCAGGGCACCCACAAAACACCCTGTGCACCCCCCGGCGCCCACAGCCTGGCCAACGGACAGACTGAGTTGTCCCCCCAAAGTACCCTGCGCCAATATCCCCCTGGTGCCCCTCTCCTCCCTCACCTTGCCAGTAGCCCCGTGGGCGACGTACTGGGCTCCCTCCCTCTGGGCGATCTCCACCAGCTTGCGGGCGATGCAGGGCCGTGCCAGTGCCGTGCCCAGCAGGTACCGGTCCTCGTAGAGAGCGTTGGCCTGCACCGCCGGCCAGATGAACTCCTCCACGAACTCCCTGCTGATGTCCTCGATGTAAACCTGCCGGGATGGAGGGAGACCTGTGATGGGAGGGTGGCTGGGGGGCAACCCAGTCCTCTGTTGCTTTGGGGATGGTGTAGCAAAGGGTCTCTTTGCCTCCCATTTCCTAGATGCTCCCAAAAATCTTTGGTTCAAAACCTCTGGAAAAGAGATTCCTCAGTGGCACTTTGTCACACCAGTGATGGTCCCAGCCATGGGGTGTGTGAGACTCCAGGGCTCAGCCCCACAGCAGGGGGAGCTCAGAGCCCCCGGGCACTGTGAGGGAGGGACACTGTTACCTTCTTGGCCCCCAGCGCCAGCGCTTTCTTTCGTGCTGCCTCAAAATCTTCCTTCTGCCCGATGTTGGCCTGGGAGGATGGAAAAAAAATCCAAGGTGAGTTTGAATGGGGACCACAAAACTCAGCACAAGACCATCCCAGCATGGGGCATCATGCAAGGCAGGGCACAGCCCACGCTAGCCGGGCTTGACACCACCCAGGATGGACAGGAGGGCGTTCCCCCCACAAGATAGCATACCTTGGGGACATAATTCCCCCTGCCGTGGCTCTGCCCAATGTGCTGCCCTCATTAGCGGAGGGTCATCTGCTGGCAGGGACAGGCTGCACTACAGAGGGCTGACAAAGCAGCACCCGGGCTGGGCAATGGTTAACGAGAGAGAGCGGGGTCACCACCATGGCCACGTGCAGGCCAGGCCCCTTGTCACCTGCCCCACGTCCCCAGACCTGTAGCACAGCACCCCCTCCAGCCCCAGCCCCTGGGGATGGGGTGCGCATGGTGCTCACCAGGTAAGCGACGACATCGTAGCCCTGCTCCTTCAGCCACACCAGAATGCAGGAGGTGTCGAGGCCCCCGCTGTAGGCAAGGACCACTGTGCCCTTGGGCTGAGCCATAGCCCTAGCAAAGCAAAGGAAAAAAGGGTTTATGATGGCCCCAACCTCTGCCCCAGACATCGGCCTGCTCCATCTCAGCACAGGGATGCTGCAGCTACCAGCCATGACACCCTCCCTGGGGTCCCTGAACTGGCCACGGGGCCATCGTGGTCCCGCAGGGTGCTGAGGGCAGCCAGCGGTGAGGGCTCTCCCACAGTGGGATATTCTGGGCAAAACAAACATTATCCAGGGGACAAACAACCAGGCAGCTAAAGCAAAGCCCGCAGCAAACTAAACACCTGGGGCTGGCAGCGGCTTGGGTAGGTGGGGGAGCGCGTGGGTAGGTGGAGCTGCCGGTGCTGGGACAAGTTCTCTGATTAAAACACGGATGCCCAGGACTGCTTTTGCTCACGGACAGCAAAAGCTGCTGCCGTCGGGTGCTGGTGGTCCCATAGGACCAGGGTCAGGGGCAGCACATCACACCCAGGTCTGGCTGAGAGCCCTCCTCTGCTGGGCGCGCCAGGCTGGGGGCAGCGGGGAGAGCAGGAGGGGATTCTTCATGGCATCAGGACAGATCAGCTGGACCAAGAGCCTTCCTGGGCTGGGAGGGGGAGGAGGGGCGAGCTGGGGGTAGGAGAAAAAGCCACGGCACTGTAGCCACATCCAGGCTGTGGCTCCCAGCCAGGGAGGGCACGCTGCTGGCTGGGGCACCCAGTAGCAGCTGGGTGACAGAGGAGACCGGGGCAGCCATGGGGACCGCTTTGCTCTTACCTTTGCTCCACACAGCTCTTGCTCTGGCAAGCCCAGTGCAGCCTGCCCCACGCTCTGCAAGCACCCTGCAACACGGGGGGAGCGGGTCTCAGACACAGGCGCCCGGCCACTGCGGAGATGCGGCTCGATGCCTTGCTCAGGCACGACCCGGCATGTCACGGCCTCATGCCAGCGCCGGCACAGAGGAGCCGTGGTGGCAGACGGGCACAGCTGCCCACTGGCTCAGCACTGAGCACCCACTGGCACCGTGGGTGCGCAATAACTGCAGGGCTGGGGCGCTCGGCAGCATCCCCCACAACCCAGACCCACAACTAATTAATGTTTAATGGGCTTTTGTCCTAATTATGCTGTCCCACGTTTCTTACCAGCGTGAAACACTTATGTGGAGATTTGGTGCCCCTCACCCTTCGGCTGAGGAGATGGAGGACTCCAGCCAGTGACAGGAGATGGTGAAGGAGGCTGCAGCCCGGAGCTCAGGGGGAGGGACGGGGGGGTCCCGCTGCGGGAAGGGGCTCGCGGCTGTCCCCACAGTCCCCGGCTGGGCTGTGAATCCCAGGGCCCCAGGAAGAGGTGATGCCAGCTGACCCTTGGCCGGGGAAGGCAGGCAGCGGAGCCGGCCAAATCCCGTCCTGAGCAGCTTTCATGCTGCTGCTGCTGCCAAGTCAGCAAAATCCTGCTCCTGCTTGTGCAAAGCGGGGAGGGTGCTGTGCCCAGCTCCCCCAGGCTGGCCCACCCAGCACCTTCCGCAGCAGGATGCAGTTACACCGGGGTGTATCCCAGCACCCCGTTCCTGCCAGCGCGGCGTGGGGCCAGTGTCCCACAGGACATGGCTTGGAGCCAGCCCAGGTCTCCGGTAGCCCTGTAACTGCAATTTGGCTCCCTGCGCCTGCCTGTGCCCGTTGGGCTTGTGCAACCGGCATTTCCCTGTCCCTGGGGCGCCGTGGGTGTGCCGAGCTGGGCCCCTGCGCAGGGAGGCTCAGACATTCCCTTCCTCACCAGGGCATTTACAGGAAGGCACTCGCAGTTCGCGGAAGGGCCCAGCCATAGCATGACACTGCACCCACAGCTCCTTGCTGGGCAAATGCCCTCCTTTACCCCCACAACCCATCCCTGCTGTGGCTACCAGCATCATCATGGTGGCTGCCAGCCTGACAAAGCACCTCGGAGACTGGGCACGCTTGTTTCATGAGTGGCCCAGCAGGGTGTTAGAGGAAGCGCCTCCAATTTTTGCCTGCCCAGCTACGGAAACAAGGCTCGCGCCAAGCCCGCCTGCCCAGGAAGGGAGAGTCCTGAAGTTTTGGCATTGGTAATAAATCAGAGCAAACAAAGCTCAGCGAAGGGGAACGCGGCGGGACTTTCTCAACCCTGATTATTATTCTGTAGCAATTTCCGTGTGATTTGGGGCAGAGTTTTTACCAGAGGGACTCTGGCTGTTCTGCTCCGCAGGAACACTGAGCTTTTGTTTTTAAAACTAAGAAAAAACAATTATACATATATATATATATGTAAAAGGGGAGGGGAATAAAAAGCCTGAAACTTTGGTCAGGAGAGAAACTGCCTTGGCCAGCCGGGCTGGAAGAGCAGCCTCTGCTCCGGTGAGTGCTGCCTGCGGGTTGGGATGGGGCAGGCAGCGCGGGCAGGGGCTCCCCAGGGGTTCCTACAGCTGAGGCGTGCGGGGATGCGCTCGCTGGTGCTGGGGTTCACCTCAGCATCATTCCTCCACCTGGTGGGGGTCCCATCCTGCCCCCCCAGCATCCCCAGAGCAGAACAGGGAGGGCGCAAGGTGGTGCCGGCTGAGGTCCCAGCTCCCCTCCCTGGGGTTGGCCAAGCCCAGGGTCCCTGTCAGCAAGATGGGACTCACTTGCAACCCCCTGCCCCTTACAAAACTGAGCTAGGTGGTGCTTGACTGCAAGCCTGCACCTCCCGGTGCCGGAAGGGCCTGGGACCCCCCCTTGCCCTGCTTCTGCAGGGACCAGCAAGCCCTTCTCCAGCACCCAAGGGTACAGGAGACCTGTGGGTGGGTGGAGAGGGGACAGCCAGGGACACAGGCCAGGTCCCCAAGGCAAAGAGCCCCCTTTCCCCTTGCCCCCACCCCGTGCTGTGTCCGCACTCACCCGCTCCCCGGGGCCTGGCTGCCCTCAGCGCCTGGGTTCAGTGCCTGGAGCATCCTCCTCCTCTTTCTCCTCCCTTATAGCCGGGTGTGGGCAGGCGGAGCCGCCGCAGGCCTGTCCCCTCTGTAGGCACCGTCCCCAGGCGGGGCCCTGCCCTCCGCCTGCCGCAGGGTGAGGGGGCAGAAAGCGGGGGCAGCTGGCACCCCGAGGCGGGATGGAGATCGTGCCCGGTCCCAGCATGGCTGCTCTAGGTGCTGCCAGTCCCGTCCCCCCACTCCTGACCTCCTCACCAGTCTCCACAGAGCACCGAAGGGGTGACCCACCCTCCCCGGGGTGGCCCCACGGAGCCACCTGCGCCAAGGAGTGGGAAGGCGGGGGGCAGAGGGGAGCCGGTGCCCGGCTGCTCTGTGACCGACCAGCTTTCCTCCCGGGCACAGCATGGCAGGGGAAGGTTGAATTTACTTGAAACTCCATCAGAAGAAGCAGCAGGAGCCCAAGGGGAAGGAGGGGAGGGGGCAGGGGGCTGTCCATGGGGCAAAACCACCTTTCCCCCACACACATGCCCAGGGGACTCCAGAGCAGCAGCAGACCTGGCCCTGGGAGATGGGAAACCCCTCACCCAAAGGACAGGGCCTTTTGGGGGCACCTCAGTGCCCCGACACAGGCACAGCAAGAGCGAGCTCAAGTGACAGGATCCGACTGTTGACACTCTCACCTGGGTGCACAGCCACCATCAGACCCAATGGCCCAAACCTGGGAACCCGTGGGCTCAGGTCCTTGGGGCCAGCACAGCCCCTGTCCCTCCAGCCAGCATCGCGGAGCAGGACCAAAACGGCTTTTTAGGAACAGCCTCCACCTGCATGGCATGCAGTGAGGCCGCACCCTGCTCTTGCTGAGCGAGGGACCTGAGCTGGGGCAGGATGGGACCTTCAGATGCTGGACACTGGCCCTCCAGCATTGCCACATCCAGACCATCTCCCTTCTGTGGTCCAAGGCCACAGGAAGTGGCTTTCTTCAGGTGTGGCTGATATTTACCCATGAGACACCTTTATTTGGAACAAAACCAAAAATAAAACCAAGTGGGTTAAAAAAAAAGAAAATTGAACACATAGCTATTTCCATTTAATACATGGTTAATGACAGGGTGCCCTGTGCTCTCCCCAGCCCGGGGCACCCCACCCTGCACCCGTTGCTGGCCGCTGTCACCCAACTCATCCCCCACCGCCACGGGGGGGCTGATGGCGGCCAAGGCCGTCTAGAGCTGTGTTTGCTCCGGGGCCGCAGGTCGGACTTGTGGGGCTGCAACAAAACCTGATTGCAAGAGAGTGGTGGGACATCTTGTCCCCTGACAAGCACTCTGCTGAGTCAGGGACCGGCCCTGGGTGACAGCAATGGGGGCAGGGGAAAGCAAGGGGGTGTCGAGGAGGGGAGAGGAAAGGTGCAAGCTCAGCTCTCCCTGAGCCACATGCCTGTAGGGAAGCGGTGGTGAGGGACAGAAGTAACACCGTGTCCCCTCCTGTCCCTCGGTGGTGTCAGTAGGGGTAGGGCGAGACGGAGATGAGGAGGAGGAAGATGCTGGGTGCCCGCTGCTGGCCTGGGGCCAGCGCCTGCACCTTGAGGCGGTGAGTGCCGGGGTCCCGCAGCGGGCGCACAGTGGAGACTATGCCACGGCCCCGCTCACTGCGGAGGGCAAAGGGGCTGCCAGGCTCCTGCTCCAGCAGCGTGAAGATGGGGCGATGGCGGAGGGCAGAGCCTGGGGCGAGGTGCACCACGTCGCGGCCAGCGGCGATGCCGAGGGGCAGGGTGAGCAGCTTGTACTGCAGCGTGGGGGGACCGGCCGAGCCACAGTCCGGGGTGCAGTGACTGACACACAGCCTGCAGGAGAGTCGGGAGGACACAGGATGCGGCGGGGTGGCAGGAGTGACCAGGACAATGGGGTCCATGGTGCGGGATGAGCACCCCACAGCATAGCTCACCCTGGGCTGGAGCCTCTCTGGTACCCGGCTGGGCACGGCACATCCAGGCACTGGGCACTTCCACGGGTGTTGAAGCACATCTGGCTCAAGCCACACTGGATCGTGCCCTCCGTGCACTCATCCCTGTCTGCAGGCAGAGAGGGCACAGGTCTGAGGGTGCGGGGCGCCCCTGTGTCCCAGGCTGAGATGGGGATTCAAATCACCACTTCCCACCCCTGCCCAGGGGTCTCAGATGCTGGGGCAGCGAGACGAAAGCGCCCAGGCTTGGCAGGGTGCTGAGCCTGGGAACAACCCTCCCCTGGAAGGAGAAAGACTTGCAGCCCAAAGAGGTGACATGCAGGGCACCATGGGGACTGGGATCAGACCCCGAGGGACACAGGCATGCCCACACTGACCGTGGCAGGTCTTTCCGTTGGGCAGGAGCCGGTAGCCGGGGGGGCAGAGGCAGCGGTAGGTGCCCGGGCTGTTTCTGCACTCATGCTGGCACTGGTTCAGCATCTGGCACTCGTCGAGGTCTGCGGGGTGAGAGGGGTGAAGGTGGGTGGGGAAGTGTCGGTCCCCTCCGGTGCCCTGGGGCAGGCTGGCTTTCGCCTCCCCAGCACAGCCAAGCCCAGGGACACCCCGACCCAGCAAATAAAACAGGAGACAGGGCAGCACCAGGAGCAGGAGCTGCCTTTTCAGCATGAAGTGGCTCCCAAACTCCCTGCAAAGCCCAGGCACTGCTGAGTGCAAAGCCCACGCACCAGTGCAGGTGCTATTCCTCTTGATGAAGCCCGTGGGGCAGGGGGGGCTGCGGTCACCCAGCCCCACAGCCTTTGCCACGCGACGGAGGGCAAGCTGAGTGTAGAAGGACCGTCCTCGTGGGCTGCTCGGCCCCAGCCAGCGCAGTGGGGGGTCCTGGGGGGTGCTGCCTGTTGTGGCCCCTCCATCTGTCCCTGCTGTGCCACACTCTCCGCCCGGCAGCAGGGTCCTGCCGGGGGGACACAGGCACTCGTAGGAGCCCCGCAGGTTGCGGCACTCAAAGGCACACGGTGGAGGAAACTGCAGGCACTCATTTATGTCTGGTGGAGGAAAGAGACAAGGAGTTGCAGCTGGATGGGGAAACTGAGGCTGGAGTAGGGCAGGGGAGTGACTGTGGCCCTGTGCTCAGAGACATGTCCCCCCAAGACCTCAGCTCGTACCCAAGCATGGCCAGCCAGCACCCAGCGAGCGGTAGCCAGGAGGGCAGGCGCAGCGGTAGGTCCCTGGGGTGTTCTGGCAGAGCTGGTTGTAGCGGCAGGCATGGGGCCCCTCGGCGCATTCATCAATATCTGGTGAGCAGAGAAGGGACAAGGTTGGCGGGGGGACAGGGCAGTGGCACCACGCAGCAGATGTCCTTCACCACCCTCATGCCCCCCCCTCAGGAAGGGTCCGTACCAATGCAGTACAGCTGCCCGGGACTCAGGATGAATCCCGGTGGGCACTGGTCTCCATTGGCCCCTGGGGAACAAGCAGAGAGGAGGAGAAGGGACATGTCACTGCAGGGGTGTGGCCCTTGCTCCCTCACAGCCACCCAGGACTGACAAGGCATCCCAGTGTCTCCATCCCCACCCCCGGCAACACCCTCCTTACCTGCAGCAAGCGAGGCACGGAGCTGGAAGCAGAGCTCCTCTGAGGCCGGGTCGTAGGTGGCTTTGACAGTGCTGGCCCAGACGTGCTGCACCTGGGGGGGCTGTGAGCCCACGGGGGGGTTGTACACGATGGTGTGATTGCAGTGGGCATGGATGATGCGCCCGTCCCGCAGAAAGCTCTGCACTGAGCCCCCCGAGAGCTGCCCCGCACCCGTCTTCACATAGCGCTCAGTGAAGTCCTGGGGAGAAGCAGGGAGGGGGGGTCGGGCCATGGACCCTCCAGGGCTCCCAGCATGAGAATTGTGGCCCCGTGGGGAGGACGGGCAGCACCAGCACCTGCAGCAGCACCGTGGCCTCAGCGATGCTCTCCGGAACGGAGCCGCTGATCACACTGTCCAGGAGCAGAGAGCCAGCAGCATCCATGCCCCGGGCGAGGTGGGTGACCCGCAGCAGCTCCCCTGCCGGGGGGGAGTGGTCAGCAGCGCCCCACGGCACCCCCAAACGCAGCTGCTTCTCCGGCTGTGAAGCTCAGCCCAGTGATGGGCTGAGTCCCCAGGGATGGTGCGCGGGGGAGATGGACCTGAGCCGGGCAGGACCAGGCTGCGCAGCCCCCCACGCGCCAGGGGCCACAGCATCCCTCACCTGTGGCAAACTCCAGCTGCGATTCCTGCCGGAAGGTGCCCCGGGTGAGCAGGAACCCGCTCTGGGCCCCCCCGCCGGTGTGTGCCAAGGACCAGTAAACGGGGGAGATGATGGTGACCAGCACCCGCATCAGTGGCCCTGAGGGTGGGGAAGAAAGGGTGTCACCACGGAGCCAGCACCATCCTAAGGGGGCACCCAGCCCTCCCCAACCGCCCCAGCCCCCCTCTGCCATGGGGCACAGCACAGACAGGGGATGCCGCTTTTCAGGTGGGGGAACAAAGATCTTTCCCCTAAGATTTTCACCTGACAGATCAAAATCCTCCCAAGGGTGAGGGTGGGGGCGGCCACCTACCAACAGTGGGTGGGATGCTGCTGATGCTGCTCCGGACCACAGTGGTGCCGGAGTGTGGGTCGTCCAGCACATTGGCATCAAGAGTGGCGACGCCAAGCTCGTGGGCGTTAATGACACCAACCAGGCTGCCCCACACCTGGTGCGGCTCCCCTGGACAAAAGGCATGGGGGCAGCAGCGTTGGGACTGCTCTCCCATGAGAAAGCAGAGCAGCTTCCCACCTCCCCTCAACAATTTGTGCCTCAAGAAAATCTGATTTTCTGGAGGTGAAGGTGGCCAGAGCAAGGCAGGGAGCGTCCCTATGTGGCTGCAAGCAACAGTCCCCAAAGACCCTGTGGATCTGGGCATCTCGGTGACATGTTAACAGGGGACGATGCAAGCATGGCCCCTTGCCTTTCACACACTGACGTCCACCAACACCCCCCAAACCCTGCTCTGTATCAGTCACCACCGTCCTGGCCTCAGCCCCACGCTTTTATTTGCTTCTCCTCTGGCATGCCTGGCAGCAGAACGCCAGCAGCCGTGCAGAGGGCACACAGGGCACCAGGCGCTTCCACCGCGCTGCCGGCCGGCACAGCCCTCGGCTCCCCGAGGGGCAGCAGGAGAGGATGTGCCTGTGCGTTTAGCAGAGCCCCTGGGAAATAGGAATTCAATCACGGGCAGCAAATGCAGGAAGGCTGGGGAGAGGCGACCGGGGTCACGGGCTGGCATGCAGCGGCTGCTGCGGTAAGGGCTCTGCTGGCCTTCAGATGAGCAGCGGAAGAGACAGGAAAGGGCAAACCAGGGTATGAATCCAGGGGTTTAGAGTAAGCAAAGAAAGGCAATATCCCTCCAAGCTACCGCGTAGATCTTACCCCAGGGTGTAACAGCACTGGGGCAGCCCCAGCCTCCCTGAATCAGCCAGAAGCCCCCCAAGCCCTGGGGCAGCACCCACCTTGGACAGCCAGGGAGGTGTGGGCAACAGTAGACCCCAGGGCGCTGCGAGCGAGGCAGGAGTAGGTGCCGGCGTCATGGCGGCTGACGGCGGGCAGAAGCAGCGTGGCGTTGGGCAGGACGCGGGCGCGGGGACCCTCGGGCAGCGGTTGCCCATCCCGCCGCCACTCCACAGAGGGGGTGGGCTCCCCCAACACGGTGCAGTGCAGCAGCACCCGCTGCCCCGCATGCACCGCCACTGCTCGTGGTGTCACCATCACCGTGGGGGCACCTGGGCGGGGAAAGGGATGCAGTCAGTGTCACAGCATCCCGGCAGTGCTGGGGCTGTTCCCCAGACATCAGAGGTAATCTGGGGGGGTTGAGGGGTGACATGATTCACAGTCCCTCAAGAGGCAGGTCCAAAAGGGGAGCAATGCTCACTCTGCAGGGCCAGGGTGACAACCTTCGCCGCCGTGCCTGCATCGTTCTCTGCCACGCACCGGTAGTGCCCTGCATCGGTGCTCTAGCAGGACCGAAAGCATTAGCACAGTGCTCAGTTTTGCTGTGAAGGCCCCCGAAATGCGCTGGCACTCCTCCATGCCCCACTCACCCCCACGGTGCGGATGGCCAGGGAGCCGTTCCGCAGCTGGCGCAGGCGCCCACCAACTGCCACGGGCACGCCGTCCTTGCTCCAGCGGACAAGGGGCGCGGGGTGGCCCTGGGTGTCGCAGTCGAGGAGGGCATCACTCCCGGGGTGCTCCACCTGGTAGGTGCTAGGGTCCCCCCGTATGATGGGTGCCTCTGGGGAAGGGAGAGGGGTGGCAGAGGCGGAGGGCTGGCCGAGCACCCTGGTTTCCCTGCTGGCACTTACCTCTGACAGAGACGAAGGCGGTGGCCCTGATGACACCGGCGCTGTTCTCGGCATAGCAGACATAGGTCCCGCTGTCAGCACGGGTCGCTGTCTCCCGCTGCAGGGTGCTATGGCCACCCTGCTCCAACACGCCATCTGTGGGGTGCAAACCCCGCAAAAAGCGTGGACAGGGACCAGCTAGTTATAAATCCACACAGCCAGCCATGCCAGCACCCCAGGGACCCCAAAAGGTGGGAAATGGGGATAGGATGGAGCCAAGATCATATCCTCCCACCAAGCTCTGTCCCCCCTGCCTGTGGTCCCCTGGCCACGCACCAGTGACGAGCTGCCCGTTAGCCATCCAGGAGATGCGGGGCTGAGGGCTGCCCGCGGCGGCACACACCAGCTCCAGCATCTCACCCCAGCTGAGGGTGATGTTTCCGGGCAGGCGGGTGAAGGTGGGCAGGCTGTGGATGGCGAGGGAGAGCTGGCGGACGGCTCTCCCCGCAGAGTTGACCGCAGTGCAAGAATAGGTCCCAGCATCCCCTTCCTACACAGGGAAAGGAGGGGATGAGAGGGAGTTAGCTTGGGTCTGGGGTCCAGCTGTGGCCCTGGCTCACTGGGTTATGGCTCTGCTGGCTGTCATGCACCCAAAAAGCCAAGGCTTGGCCACAACCACTTTTTCCAGCCCATGTTAACAAACCCCCACTGCCCCGACCCACTAGCCTGTTGCAAAGGACTGCACAGGGCTCTCCCTCAGCCAGATATTTTTGAAAGCAGCCAGGGGCGCATCAGGGTGCAGAACAACCTGGGCATTCTTTTCCACAGCAAAAGATGTTTGTTTCTCAGCTCCCCAACCTTACAGCTAGCTTGGCTGCAAGAGGGGATGGTGCTCACCTGGACGTCCCGGAGCAGCAGCTCCCCGGAGGGCAGGACGGTGGCCTTCCCCCCGCTGCCCCACACCGGGGCTCCCTCCCGGCTCCACGACACACGAGGCTCGGGGACACCGTGGGCCGCACAGGGCAGCAGCACCTCCAGCCCCTCCAGGACAGCCAGCTCCACTGGGCCAACCGCGATGATGGGGGGCACTGGATGGGACAGGAAGGCAGGGACTTGCTCACGCCTTGACAGCAACGCTTTACTGGGAGGTGCTGGGGAAGGAACTGAGCAGAGGATGGGGCTATCGCTAAGCCCCCATCCTGCCTCACCTTGCACGATCAGCCTGGTCCTCCCTGCAGCAGTGCCCGAGGGGTTGCGAGCCACGCACAGGTAGGTGCCCGCATCCCCCGGGGAGGCTCGGAGGAGATGCAGCTTCCCGTTGGGAAGCACCTTCAGCCTGGGCCCTGCGGGGATGGCAGGAATGAAGGGCAGGACAGGGCAGCGCAGCCATGCTGGAGCGCAGATAGATAGTACAGGGACAGCTTCCCCTGCATAAGTGCCCCTTTCTGGGGAGTCCCTGGGCAACGGCTCCAGTGACTGGATGCCGATAATCCCTGGGCACACAAATCTCCCCTCAGGCAAAGGCTGGCGAGCAGCACAGGCTCTGCCAGCCTCCGGTGGGCTCCCCACTCACCTCCAGCAATGCCAACACCATCCTTCTGCCAGGTGACCTCCGGCCGGGGGACACCAGTTGCCTCACAGGACAGCACCGTGCTGGTGTTGACCATCACCATCACCATGCCAGGCAGGGGCTTCAAGGCGGGGGGCTCTGCGAGTGGCAGGGAAGTGCTGCCCACTGGGGCTCCCCCAGAGCAGGCCAGGGCAGAGGGAGCGGGACCCCTGGGAGCCATGCATACCATGCACCACAAGCCGGAGGTGTTTTCGGGCTGTGCCAGCAGCATTCCTTGCCGTGCAGGTGTAGCGGCCGGCGTGTGCAGGCAGTGCCTGCCTGATCTCCAGGGCCCCTGGGAAGAGAGTGGGCAGAGGGGAGGCAGTGGGAGAGCTGGCAGGGACCCACCGCCCCGCAGGGGCTGGGCTGCCCCATGCCCGTACCTGTGGGCAGGACGCGGTAGCCCCCTGCTCGGCTGCCCAGCTGGGCCCCCTCCTTGCTCCATGACACCGTGGGGGGGGGTGTGCCAGAGGTATAGCAGGTGAGGACCGCGGGGGACAGCCGGGTGACAGCCACATCCATAAGGTCATCGGCAATGGTGGGGGGCACTGGAGAGGGGAGGGAGGTGAGCAGGGCTGCACGGGAATGCTGAAGGGGATCCCATCCCCCTGCACAGGGGCACAGCTATTGCTATTTCCCCCCTTGCCCGCCCCCATGTCCAGTCCTCTAGTGGGGACCCAACCCCGCGGGGGGCTGGAGCACACCCACATCACACCCGAGGTGGTTACAGACCCCCGCAAAGCCACTCTTGGCAAGACCCACAGCCCCCAGGGCCTCACCGTGGATGGACACGAGGAAGCCCTTGCGTGCTTCTCCGGCGGCGTTGGTGGCGATGCACTCGTACCACCCCTCGTCCCGGGGACCAGGGCTGGCGATGAGCAGCGACCCTGAGGACTGCAAGCTGTGGGGGCCAAGCACGCATTGGGGTCAGCCCCTGCCACAGGGAGCAGCGAGAGGGGGCAAATCCCACCCTATGGTGGGACCCTCCAAGTGGGTGAGGTGGCTGGTGCTGTGGGTACCTGTAGGCGCCGGGTGGGAGGTGTGGATTCAGGGGGTGGCTGTCCTTCTCCCACCTGATGTGGGGCTCGGGGAATGCCCAGGCATCACAGCCCAGCGTGGCTGGCTGCTGAGCCAGCAGGGTGAGGTTGGAGGGCCCGGGGGCAATGACGGGAGGGACTGCGGAAGGGCATGGAGGCGATGAGCAGAGCACAGCAGCACGTCATTGCACTGATGAGAGCAGCCCAGCAGCAGTGGGTTGGAAGGGGATGAGCCCAGGAGAGATCCATATGGCTCTTCTGCTTACCCAGGATGTGGAGGTCCAGTCCTCGCTGGTCGGAGCCAGCAGGACTAGATGCCATGCAGAGGTAATGTCCCGAATCCTGGACCTGAATGGGTTCAATTTGCAGGGAGCCGCCTGGCAGGAGCTGCAACCTGGGGAGGGAGAGCGAGGGTGCCCTGTGGGCTGCAACATATGGGGACGAGTGGCTGGGAAGGTGACATTTGACGTTGCAGACAGATGTGATACACATCCACTGAGCTGCTATGGGGACAGAACACAGCCCTTCACAAGGGGACAGTGCCATCTCTGCTCCAGGCATGCCAAAATGCCTATTGATGTGGAGGGTGGCACAATCCGAGAGCCATCTCTTGGTGTCACCAATCCACAGAGCCTCGTACCTGTTGCTCCCGCAAAGGGGCAGGAGCCGGCCGTCCTTCCACCACGTCACCCGCGGCACCGGCCACCCCTCCGCCTGGCACGGCAGTACCACCGAGCCGTTCAGCAGTGCCCTCGCCTCCTCGGGGCCCGGCTGGATCTCTGGGGCCACTGCAGCAGCACCCAGACAGCACCGGAGAAAGTCGGAGACAGGGTCCAGGGGATGGAGAACGTCAGCCCAGACTGACACCGGAGGCTGGACATTATCCAACCCCTGCTTCCCATTACCCCAGCCTTAGGACACCCCCTAATATCGCACATCCCTGAACTAACAGAGACGGAGCTGGCGCTTGCTGCCAGCAAAGCCCTGCGGCAGGGCATCGCCACTCACCGTGAACCTCCACCTGGACGCGCAGGCTGGTGTCCCCCAATGCGTTGGTGGCCCTGCAGCTGTACTCCCCGCCGTCGGCCGCCCCCAGGGCCTGAATCTGCAGGAAGCGCCCCCCAGCCAGGACCTGCCTGCGGGCATCCTCCTGATACCCCGGGGGAGCCCCCCTCAGCAGCTGTCCCCACATTGTCCCCACCATGACCATGACAGGGCTGGAAAAGGTGCATCCCAGCCCCTGCCCGTGCCCAGTCTCAGGCCCCATCACACATACCTGCAGCGGGGAGCGCTCCCGGTGCCACTCAATGTGGGGAGGTGGCACGGCAGCCTCAGGGCACTCCAGGATGAGCTGCCCCCCTGCCACAGCGGTGATGCTGTAGGTCTCTCCAATGCTCACTATGCTGCGAGGTGCTGCGGGAGCCATACCAGATGGGTCAAGGGAGTGCCATGTGTGTTGGGCACCCCCCACACGTGTCCCCATAAGTCATGCATAGCCCCCTCCACCCTGCTCTGCCCAATGGAGGCTTAACATCCCCCACCGCTCTTCCTGTCCAGCCCCCAGCGATCCCAAGGATGGGTGCAGGGGATGCTCTGACTCTCTGGTCCCCCACAGCCCTGACCACCCCCCCAGCACCCCCTACTAGCATCCTCCTCACTGCACCACTGGGGCCACGCTACCTTGGATGCTGACATGGAAACTCCTGCTGTCCTCCCCGGCAGGGCTGGCGGCCAGGCAGGTGTACAAGCCAGCGTCGGCCACCTATGCAAAGCCAAGAGAGTGAAAAGTTGTGGCACAGAAAAAAAAAAAACGCAGGCAGGGAGAAGAAAGAGGAACCCCTACCTTAGTGCTCTCAATGTGGAGAGTGCTCTCATTCCCCGACACGAGCCAGGGCCCTGCCAGCAGCCGTCCGTCCTTCTCCCAGGTGACAGTGGGCATGGGGATGCCTGTCACCACACACGTCAGCTCTAGCGGGGTGCCCACAGTGATGGATATCTCGGTGGGCTGGGATGCAGCCTCAACATGGGGTGGCTCTGCAAGGCACACGGCAAGGTGGGTGGGCTCATCCCCTTGGTCCCAAAAAACTGGCCAAACTGCTCTTCTCAAATCCCAGAGGGAAGACACACACCCGTCACCAGGAGATGGAAGGCTTTGCTGACCTCCCCCACCTCGTTGGCCACCAGGCAGGAGTACACCCCTGTGTCAGCCGGCCCCACAGCCACCAGGCTCAGCTGTGGGCCACCGGAGACATGGTTGCTCTGCCGTGCCAGGGGCTTGCCATCCTTCAGCCAGGTCACCGCCAGTGCTGGGGACCCAGTGGCTTCACAGGTGAAGGTGACATCAGAGCCCTCAGCCACCATCTGCTTCTCGCTGCTCTTGGGGCTCTTCAGGACGGGGGGCACTGGGGAGGGAGGGATTCCCTTTAGGGGGCTGTGGGAGTAAACTGGGGGTGGGTTTGGCGGTTTCCTGGTGTCCTGTGAGCACCTAGAGGCAGGTCAGCCTCCTGCAGGGTGCTCTGGGACTGCTTTCAGGCTGGTCCTGCCTCGCTCCATCCTCTCCCAGCCCATCTCGGCAGCCAAGGGATGGCTCAGGACCCTGCTTGGAAACGGAGCTGCAAAGCACAACATGAGCTCTGCCAGCAAAATTGGTGCCCAGGTGCCCCCTGCTCTGCTCTCCCCAACCCCTCGGCTGCCCCATACCCCATATCCGCAGGACGAAGCTGTGATCGGCCACCCCTGCCTGGCTGGAGGCGATGCAGGTGTAGAGTCCACCGTCAGAGACCTGCACCTGGGAGATCCTACCCCATGGAGCGGGGCATGGGGACGGGGAGGAGACGTCAGCTCCGGGTCCCCCACCGCCCCCCATCCCAGCACACAAACCCGGGTACCAGCCCCAGAGCCTGTGGCCGAGCATCACTCCGGAGTCACTTCTTACCGGAGGACGTGCCCGGCCGAGAGCAGGGTGACACGGGGGGACAGGCGCAGGGGCAGCCCATCCTTCAACCAGCTCACGTGCAGGGGAGGGGACCCCCGTGCCCGGCACTCCAGCGTCACTGCCGCAGACAGGATGCCATGGACCACCTCCGAGTCACCGGTGCCTCTCTCGATGGTGGGGGGCACTGGGCGAGGGGACAGAGGGGCTGACGAGGCTGCTGGGGGCGGGTGGCCCTCGTGCTGCCCCACAGGCCCCGGCCCCACTCACCCAGCACGCTCAGCGTGTACAGCCACGCGTCTTCGCCTGCGCTGTTCCGGGCCAGGCAGGTGTATGCCCCTGAGTCGGCGGCTTGGAGCCCCTCCAGGAGCAGGGAGCTGCCGTCTGGAGACATCCTGCGTGGGGAGGACAGGGCAGTGACCTGTGTGTCCACCCCTAGCGTGTCCATGGGGCAGAGACACTCTGCACTCGGTTGCAAGCCAAGCTGCAGATTTTGGGGTGTGCTGCAAGGCCAGCACAGGAGCTGGGACCGTGCCAGGGTGACAGTGACCACGCCAGGCGTCAGACCATCCAGGACACCGGGATGATGCTTCTCAACAAACAGCTGGGACATGCTCAAACCAGCCCAAACAGAGCTCAGCCTGCCTTGCACTGCTCTTTTGCATGTGGGGAAACTGAGGCACAGATGGGGCTGTGCCATTGCAAGCCCGTGGGGTGGTCCCCCCCGCCGCAGACTCACCGGGCACGCGAAGAGGTCTGCAGCCCTAGGGGCTGCCCATCCTTCAGCCAGGAGATCTGGGGGGGGGGCTGCCCCTCCACCCGGCACTCCAGCCTCACCACTCTGCCCTCCAGCACGCTGTGCTCGCTGGGGACCCCCACGCTGGCGATCCGGGGTGCCACTGTCTCAAGAAGAGAAGGAGACTAAGGAAGAGGAGGGGGAGGAAGGGCCCACAAGGACCCCACCACCACCCTGGAGAAGCCCTACCTCGCACCAGCACCATGAAGTCCTTGCGTGTCGTGGTGCCTGGGCCCCGCGCCAGGCAGGTATACCAGCCCTGGTGGAAGGGCTGCAGGGGGCTGAGATGGAGCTGGCCCCCGCTGGCCACCAGGCCCCGCTCCGGGCTGCTCTCTGCGAGGAGACAGGGCAAAGGGGGCTGCAGCAGCGTCCTCCACTGAGCCCTCCCCAGGCACGTAGTCACACTCCCACCTTCCCACCCCCAGGACCCAGGCTGGGGGACTTGGGTTAAAGCGGAGGTCGGGGCTCTGCAGAGCAGGGTGTTTGCACTGTGCATTGTTGGAGCTCTGCAGGAAAAAAGAGCCCCTGGTCTGGGGACAAACCGCTGTCCCAGCGGGTAATCCAAGGGCTAGTACCCAGAGAGCTCACCCCCTCATCTCTCCATCACATCCCATGCTCACATCCCATTGTTTCAGCCTCAGGAATGAATTTGAGGGCTCTGCAAAACCACACAGGGAAAGCGCCAGCCCCTTCGTGCTCTGCCTCCTGCCCTGTGGGGCCCTGCAGTTCTCTCACAGAGGCAGAAACTGAGGCAGGACAGCGGTGATGCTCGGGATGGCAGCCTGTCACAGCCTCCCCCTGAGCACGTACCCAGCGGGCTCCCATCCTTCAGCCAGGTGACAGTGGGCACGGGCACTCCGGTGACGTGGCAGGTCAGGACGAGGGGGCTCCCCATGTCAGCATCCACCGTCTCCCGCTGTGAGTCCTGGATTCCCGGGGGCCCTGGGGAGGCAGAGCAGGGATGGGTGCATGAGCAGGAACACATGGACCAGGGTCTGGCATCAGCTCCTCGGTGTGCGCTTGGGGGACAGAGCTCCCGGCTGAGTCCTCCCCTCTCACCGTGGACGGTGAGGATGAAGTGCTTCTCGTCCCAGCCGGCCGCATTCAGCGCTACACACGTGTACGTGCCCGAGCTGGAAATCTGCAGGCGAGGGAGCTGCAGCACCCGTGAGTCTGGAAGAAGCGGATAGCAGGGCAGGCTGGAACCAGGGCTGAATCAGGGCCACCATGCTGGCATGCTGACCCATCCACCAGCAGCCAGCCAAGCTCCGCAGAGAGATGTCTGGCCATCAAAGTCCCTCTTCAAGGTTCAAGGGTTTGCTATGCACGGCAGAGAAGGGTGCTGAGCTCCTGCGGAGCGGCAGCACAGAGTTTGCAGGATGCAGCCTTGGTCCTTTCCAGAAGGGATCATGCAGCAGTTAAGTTGTTAGCGTGTGGTTACGGCTGAAAGTCTGAGCTCAGGTCCCTCATGTGGCATCCAGAAGGGCAGGTTAGGGGAGTTAGAGCCCACCATCAAGAGCTGGTGGCTGTGCCAAGCCCTGGGGGACAGGCTGTCATCCTTGCTCATCCCAACATACCTGGGGTGATGGTCACCTCCCCACCGAGCTGCAGGACTTGGCCATCCTTGTACCAGTTGATCTCCGCAGCGGGGTGGGATTGGACGTCGCATGCCAGTGAGACACTGCCATTGACAATGCCGTCGATACTTTTGGGGTTTGTGCCCATAATCTGGGGTGCTTCTGCTCCAACACATGCCAAAAGAGAGTGCCAGAGGGGAACCATCACCATGGAGGCCAAGATCTCCCCAGGAAGAATCGAGCACCAAGCATCTTGCCTGCTTGGAGCATGCTGGCACCTCGACCTCCTTGCAAAGGGCAAGCGTGACAAGCACAGGAGGGACAGAGGCATCCATGCAGTTCAGGAGCCACAGGAGACTCCAGTTGGTAGAGGAGGATGAACACAGTAAATCAGCAACCCAGGAAAGGGTTGCTAGGGATGCCTTACCCTGCACGATGAGGGCAAAGTGCTTCTCAGCTGACCCAACTGGGTTCTCAGCTACGCATGTGTAGCTGCCAGCGTCACCCGCCTCCACTGGAGCCACCTGCAAAGGGTGACAGAGCCCTGCTGAGGGCTGCGCTGAGCCGGGGAGCTGCTGGAGCTCCCACAGGGACCTCAGCACCTGGCAAGACCAGGGCAACTTCCCCCCTGGGGAGGGAAGAGTGCCCCGTGCCCTCCACCCAGTGTCTCCTGTGTCACCCCTGTGGCACAGCCACCCTGCCCAGGGTGACACCGACCTGCAGGACCATGCCACCTTCCAGGAGCTGGTGCTGTGGGCTGACCACAACAGGGATATTGTTCCAGAGCCAGGACACCTTGGGCACTGGGTGCCCGGTGGCTTCACACTTGAAGTGGACGGTGCCATTGATGGTGGCTATCACCTCCTCAGCCAGGTCCTCCGTGCCACCGCGGATGGCCGGGGCAGCTGGAAGCAGGAGGTTATGGGGCTGCCACATGCCTCCATCCACTCCTCGCCCCAGCCCCGTACTCACTCAGCACCTCCAGCTGGTAGTGCAGACGGTCCTGTCCGGCCGCGTTGGCTGCCTCGCAGGTGTACCTGCCCGCGTCCTCCTCCCGCACCGACGGCAGCTGCAGCATGCGGCCCCCTGTGGCACAGGGCAGGGGGATGGTTCCGTGGGGGTCAGAGTGTCCCCTCCAACCTCCCTGTGCATAGACCCCTATGCAGCCCCAGTGGCCCTGCAGGTCCTACGGGTGCTGTGCGTGCTGACAGGAGCGTGGGGACAGGACCCAACCTCATCCATGCTACAGATGCTCTCAACCCATAAAGCTGCTGCAGGAAGCCCCCTGAACCCCACACCGAGTGTCCACCCCCATTACCTAGCAGCACCAGCACCCCTGGGCCGGAGGAGAGGGGCTCCCCATCCTTGTACCAGGTGAGCTGGGGGGGTGGGAGGGCATTGGTGTCACAGTAGAGCACAGTGGGCTGGTCGAGGATGGCCTGACGGTGCTCTGTCACCTCCCCATCCTGGTCTTCCTCCCGGTAGAAGAACTCAAGAGCTTCACTGGGGCTCGTCTGCTGCTGGAAGAGGGGCGGCACTGCAGGGACAGCCTGTGGTCAGCCGCGAGGAATGGGGACTTGCACACCCAGGTGCAACCAGAGCATCTGCCCAGGCCTGGCCGGGGCCAAGGAGATGTTTGTTTTCCAGCAGATACAAACCCACTTCCTGCTCACCCTGCTCCGCTCCCACAAGGGACCCCACTAAGGACCTCTCCCCTTGCTGAGACACCCACTGCTCCAGGCACTGGCCAGTCACCCAGGGCTCACCTTGGATACGCACGATGAAGTCCCTGTCATCTTCACCCACAGCATTGGTGGCCACGCAGGTGTAGTGCCCCGAATCAGAGACACTGGCTGGTTTGATCTGAAGGACCTGCCCCTCGCTGAGGATCTGGAGGTGGCTGGTGCTTTCCAGGAGCTGAACAAGAACCCCATCCCCAAGGCAGGGAAGAAACAAGAGGAGGATTACACACACAGGAGTGGGACAGATCCCAGGCAGCCATATAAAGGGTATCTTCCAACTCCATCCACCTGGGAGAGTCCCCAAAACCAGCAGCTCCTCCCTGGTAGCAGTTAGGACCTCACCTGCTTGTCCTTGTACCACCGGATGGTCGGCTCTGGCACAGCCCAGGTCTCGCACTCCAGAATCACTGTGCTGTTGACCCTGGCTTTTACCTCTTTCATGGCAAATTCCCCCAAAGGCTCATCTCTGGCAATCCAAGGAGGAACTGATGGGGAGAGACAACACAGCTGGGATAAGAGAAGAGCCCCCAAACTTGCTCTGCCCTGATCCGTGACAGGCAGGACCCTTGGGGTGCTGCTGACACCCTCAGATAGACCCCTTTGCCCTCCCCAGGGTAGACAAGAGGCTTTCTAGGGTCACGTGCTGATACATTTGTGACTGAGCACCAGCTGCAAGAGGTGCCGCTCCGAAGGGTGAAGGCACAGGAAGGGAAGGAAAGGGCACTGGCTCCATTACAGTGGTAGGGAATTAGGAAGGACATGGAGAGCTCCCGCACCCAGAACCTTCACGGAGTAGTTCTTTATGGCCTCCCCGTCTTCTTTGGCCACAATGCAGCTGTACGTGCCTGCGTCCTCTTCCTGGGCATTCAGGATCTGCAGCCCATGGCCACCTGGGCAAAGGGGGGGGTTCTCCTTAGAGAGTTGCCACTCACAGCCACAGCTGTCTATCCCCATGCAGCACAAGAAGACATCTTAAGGGACCTGGTGATCACCTGCAAACCTGACATGAGAGGGTCTAGTGCTTTTCTAGAGCACAGTTTCCAGGCTTATAAAAACCAGTGCTGTCTCACTGATGCTGCCAAGGAGGCTCTAGCTATTACCAGATGATGTAGCACATGTAAGACAGCATCCACCTGATGGCCTGAGCCTCCAGGTCCCGCAGGACGGTGACTCCTCACCATCCCACTGCCCTGGACCACAGCCAGACCCAGAAAGGGCCCCAATCCCACTCCCCCGGGCATGGAGCAAGGGGCCACACAGCAGTCATGCAGAGCCTGTGGACACCACCACAGTACCAAGGAGCAGCTGGATGTTTCTAGACACTTTGAGGGGAACCTCATCCTTTAGCCAGGTGATGTTGGGGGATGGGTATGCCAGAGCCTCGCAGACCAGAGAGATGGGGTTGTTGACGATCACTGTGACTTCTTCTGCATTGGCACCTCCAGCAAATGTGGGACTTGCTGCAGAGACGTGTTTGCATGGCAGATCAGCATTAGCACCCATTTAGGATTCCTGATGCTTCCTCCCCCCACCAGAGAGCATAACCCAAGTTCAGGGAGTTGGACTTGATCGCAGTATGTGAAATGCACAGCACATACAGCACAAGCCCAGCTTCAGCCTCTGCCCTCCAAAATAGGGCAGACAGGGGACACAGAAGACACTCTCCCCCTTCCCACAAGCCATCGTCAGAGATGGATCTTGCACTAGATGGGCCCTTTATGTTCCTTCAAGGAGGTCTCATGAGGGATTTCTAGCAGGTCCAGGACACAATGCCATGCTGCTAGCTGGAGGTTTAAGGGATCCTCACCACCTCCCTGGGGCAGGCAATTAAAAAGCCCTCTAAGCCCATGTTACCTGCTCATACCCGAGACTCTGCCTCCATGCAAAGGTATCTCGTACCTGAAACATCCAGCAGGTAGTGCTTGCTTTGATTTGCCACAGAGCTAGAGGCCACGCAGGAGTAGCGGCCGGCATCAGACAAGGAGGCTTGGGGGATGTAGAACACGGAGCCATCAGGGGAGATGGAGAAGATGTTTCCATCAGGCAGAGGGTGGCCGTCTTTCAGCCAGGTGATCGTTGGTTGGGGCTTGCCTGTGCGGGGTGGAAAGCAAGTTTTGGCCTTCATGCAAAGTTTTTCCATGTGTGAGCACAGCCTGACCGGGGTCACTACACCAGAGCTTTTCTGGGAAGCAGGGACATCAGCCCAAATGCAAAATTATCACAATCTGGATCAAGTTTTTAGAGGCTGCTGGATGAGCCAGCAAGAAGAAAGGAAACTGTTCTGAGTAGGAGGTGATTGATTATTCCCATAACTAAAGGGGAAACCAGATTAGAGGAATTTTAGCTCCATTTGGAAAAGATTGGAAGTTACATCATGGAACAAGCTCCCCACACAGGTCCAGCACTTCCCGGACAGCCCAACTGCAAAGCCAGGAACTTTCCCAAAAAACCTCTTAAGTTGATTTCAGCTATTTTCATGTCATTGACTGGCGCCATCCATTTGCTCCGCGCCCTAAAGGGAGACTCAGGTCCCTGAGCCCCATCTCCCACCTGCTCATGCCACCTCCACTCCCCACATGATGCTTACCTGCAGCCAAGCAGGACAAGGTAACAGGGTGTCCCTCAGGCACTTTGGTGGTCTCTTCATCATCTGCATTCTCAATGTGGGGAGGAACTAGGAACACAGGCCACCAGGGACCTCAGCAGCTGACCAGCTTCAATGAGTCTTCAAGCTCACATACTAAGGCATGAAGGACTCCAGCATTGCAGCTCCCATCATGCCCAGTCTTAACTCATGACTGTGCCACCAAGGGTGAAGTTCTGAAATCCCATCAGGAATCCTGCAGCAGACAGAGGTCCCCGCCTTACCTAGGACTTCCACGTAGAAATGCCTCCTGGCCTCCCCAGCTACGTTGCTGGCCAGGCAGAAATAGTGGCCACCATCCTGGGCTTGTGCATGGCTGAGCCTCAGCATCCAGCCCCCTGGGAGGATGGAGCAGAGAGGTCTCAGGGCCCTGATCCAGACACCAGCCCACCCCAGCAGTGCTCCTGCAGGGCTGGAGCTCCACCACATTTACACCCATCACTGTTGGGGCGAAATGTGTTCCCAAGGCTCTCATCTCTCATGGCATCCATGCTTCATCCCTGACCTGAAAGCACGTGCACGTGCTTGCTAGGGGTGATGGGAGAGCCGTCCCGGGACCAGGTGACTGTAGGCAGAGGAACACCAGTGGCCTCACAGGTCAGCGTCAGAGCTCCATGCAAAGACATGCTGACGTTGGTTGTCAATCCTGATCCTTGAATGAACGCAGGAGGAACTGGAGATACAGAAAAGGATGGACATCCATTTGCAAAGCAGTCATCAAGACAGCAGAGTAAGGCAAACTGAGTAATCCTGGCTTGTTCCCACCCTCCTGCTTGTACAGTTTAAGGACACAAACCCAGAAGGACCGTGAGCATCATCTGAAGTTGTCAACTTGAAAGGTGTTACAGGACAGGTGACTTACAGCAAGTATGTGCCACCTACCTGCACAGCCAAGCACAGGCTTACAGGTGTGACTCCAAGCTGGCCACACACCCTGAGCCACCTTAGGCCTTTTCCAGCTCAAGCACTTGGTACCTTGACCCATGAGGTTTCCCCAAGCCCTTGGAAAGTCGATGACTTTATGAAGCATGAGATGGTCTGCTCTAATGACCGTGTAAAGAAACTCCAGCCTGATGAAGCCAGTTCTACAGCTATGCTTAGAGCATCCCCCTTCTGACCCAAGATATTCTATGTACTGAGTTGTCCAAGACCTCTGGGTTGTCTTGTTCTCCTCACTCGTGCTGTGCAACATCACCACCCTCCCAAGCCTGCCTGCACCCGTACCCCACAGCTGCCAGCGCTGTCCTGCACTCCTACCATGCACCGTAATGTCAAACTCTCTCCGGTCCTGCCCCACCGCATTTGCCACCAGGCAAGTGTAGCGTCCTGCATGCGCCACCTCCGCCTTGGGGATGTGCAGCTGCCTCCGTAAGCAGGATCCCGTCCCCACTGACCACGGGCTGCCCGTCCTTCACCCACATCACTGTGGGCAGTGGCGACCCTGCGGCCTCACACTCCAAAACCGTCTCACCAGCCTTGATGACAGAAACCTTCCTCAGGGCTTTGCTGCTGCCCTGGATCCTCAGCAGCGCTGTGGGCAGAGGGACACAGGGTGGAGGCGACACTCACAACTCCCTTGGCCGTATGCAAGTGGATATATGAACACCATCAGTCTGGATGGCGGCAGCAGCAGGAGGGTGAAGCAAATGTGATTGGGTGCAACTGTGCAATTGGGCTACTGGAGTGAAAACCAGCTGCAATCAACTGGAAATCTGGAGGGGCAAAGCCAACCCAGCTAGCAGCATCCTTTCCCAAACACCCAAGGCAGCAGGCAATGGCTGTGAACTTTTGGGTCCAAGCGGACCATGAGTTGAGAGATACCATGGCACCTTCAGCCACCCCAACAGATCCTCTGTGTCTCTGGACCCCACTGGCTCACCGTGCACCTCCAGGTGATGCTCCTTGCTGCTGCTGCCGGCAGCATTCCTACACTCACAAGTGTATGTCCCGTTGTCCACCAGCCATACCTTCTCGATGTAGAGCATCCTCCCTCCCGCTGACACCAGCTTTGGACTCCCAGGTTGGGCAGAGAGGGGCTCACCTGCCAGGGAAGGAGACAACAGCCTCTCTTAGATTCCCATCAGGACCGGTTCCCACCCAGAAGCTGGATACTGCCCAGCATAAAGCACTCCTTGTTCTGAGGAGACCAACAACTGCCTGGCGGGTCAACAGATGTGTGGGGAAGGATGAGGCTGGGGAGCAGGACCCTACCGTCCTTCTGCCAGCTCAGGGTGGGGAAGGGGATCCCATGGCACTCGCAGGCCAGCCTGACAGACTGCCCCTCCAGCACGGACACAGCGGCAGGCTCTGCCGAGGAGAAGAAAGGTGGCACTGCAGGGGACGAGAGGAGAGGAGCAGCTCGCTGATGGCACTGGACTAAAGGAGGGGGCAGTTCCCCACCAGAACTCCATCCTGCTGGCTACACACCACCCACTGAGCTTCACACAAAGGGAACCGGCAAGCCTCCCCTGTCCCATGTGGAAACAATAATCTTGACTCTCCAGCTATTAAGCAAGCGATGCTTTTAATCGCACGTGGCCTACAGCAGAGGATGACCAAGCATCCCGTGCCAGCCACACAGGCGGGCCAAGCCCAGGTTGGCCAGACACAGCCTTATTAGGTAGCACTGCTCACTGGGAAGGTTACCCAAGTCTTTCCATTATCGGATGCTGTTCCCAGTTGCTCATAAATACAGCTGGCTGGAAAATGGTAACTCCTTCCCATGAGGGATATCAATTTGTAGAAGAAAAAACCCAACACCCAGAAACCCCTGAAAAACAAAAACAGCAGAACCCAAACAATCCACCCGAGCCAGGACACCAGACGTGCAAACGTTTCCCTGGGAAGGGATTGCAGGAACAAGCCCGGATCAGGAGAACTGGATTTTTTCCACTCCCTGGCTACCTGCCTGCAGGACTTCCACCAACTGGCCTAGAGCATTCCTGAGAAAAGCCAGACCCTGGCTCGGCCCCCGGCGCTGCAGACGTGCTGAACGGGCTGGGAGGATGCAAGGGTGCTTGAATCAAGGGAAAGCAGCCAGTGCCCATGCTGGCAGCAGCCCAGGAACCCCCCCGGCATCCTCCTGCGTGACTTGGGCAGGGGCAGAGCCAGGGGGACAGTGCCTGCAGCAACTGCCATGCTGACTAGGTGCAGAGAAAGGACAGAGAAGCCCTGGCAATAGCAAGAAAATCCCTTTGCTCTCCTGCCCACGTTTTGGGAAGACACCTTTTCTACATTGTCACCGAGATCTCACCCCAAGACTCATGAAAACTTTGGCTTTTTCCCTTCTGACACCGATTCTGGTGGGGATTCCCTACCAGCTCCAGCTCCCTTGTAGAGCTTTAGTACTTTGGGCTTAATGTTTTCCAAGCCAGTCAACAACCCCAGGTACATATAAACAAATGGTATAAAATATAGTATATATGTATGTGTGTATACACACGCACTATATATCTATCTTGGTAGACAGATATAGATATATTTGCCCCTGAGGGGCTATTTCAGCCACCACGGCCCTTACCCCACACGTCGAGGTTGTAGTGTCTCTCCGGGCGGCCAGGTCCCTGGCACGTGTACCTGCCCGCATCCTGCACAGCGGCTTGCCTGATCTGCTAGAGCAAGCAGAGGCACTAAGATGCTGGACGCATGCAGCTGCTTGGTGGGGGGATTTTGTGCTGGCAGAAGCCACAGGGACAGGGTCAGGATGAGAGGTGGGAGCTGGGACGCCTCCCAGGGGTGGGCAGGTGGAGACAGGGGTTCTTCACAGCCCCGTTTCCCCTCCCATCCTCTGCAATGCTCCGAAACATCACCTGGAGCACAGTCCCCTCCACAGACAGCTGCATGCCTGGCTTTGGTGTGAGCAAGATCCCATCCTTCAGCCATCGGGACCCCTGAAGGGACACCCCAGGGGCTGCGCAGTCCAGTGTCACCGGCTTGTCGATGATGACAGAGACATTCTCCTCCTTGCCCGTGGCAGCGAAGGGCGCTGGAAAACAGATCAACAGGGTAACACCTTCCCTGAGCCACACCTCTGGCACCCTCCTCCCCCAGGGCTGGTCCCCCACGGCCCCACGTGCTTGCAAGGGGACAACGGAGCAGCCCCATAGTCCCAAGCATCACGTCCAACCCCACAGCCACTCTGCAGAAGTGGCTGAGGATGCACAGGGGCACTTACACCACACCTCAAGGGTGGCCTCACGTCTGTCCTCCCCCACAGCATTGCTGGCTACACACGTGTATGTCCCAGAGTCCTGGAGGCGAGCGGTGGGCAGGGACAGCACACGCCCGTCGGAGAGGATCTGTGCTTCCCCAAGAAGCAGAAAGAGCCCAGATGAGCACGAAACCAGAGAAACTTGCAGGCAGCTGGGCTGCAAGCCAGGACGCAGGAACAGGGGTGGGGAGCACAAGCCTGTCTTGAGCCTGTCCTCATCACATCCCAGGAACCCTCTGCCCACCCATGCCCCTCACGGCAGGAAAGCCCAGCACGGAGCTGAGCAGGTCCATGCTCCCATGGACCAAACATGGTGCAGGTCTGGGCAACATTGCACCTGCTCAGTTCCTACAATTGTTTTTTTAAAAGCCAGAATAAGGAAAAAGGAGCATCATGCTGAAGGGATGTCCCCAGTGAGCCCTCCCTTCATCAGGGCTCATCTCACCTCTGGGCCACCCGCCACCATGCTGGGCACCAGGTTGCCATCCTTCAGCCACAGCAGCACCGGAGCTGGTGTCCCCATAGCATCGCACTCCAGTGTCACCGGCTCATTCACCACCACTGTGAGGGGGCTGGGGCTGGCTGTGATCCGTGGGGGCACTGGGGACGCAAAGAAATGTCACCGGGAGCAGCAGGGTGCAAAAGGGATAGGGCGGGCAGGAGACACCACGGTGTGGGCCAGGCAAAACCTATCCATGGGGCCATGGTTTTCTAGGAAGTTATTTGGGATGAACACAGGGGATTGCATGGCTGGAATTGCAAATGGGGCAGAGGACAGGGGCTCTGCTAAGCCATCTTCCAGGGATGGGTCCCATGCATACACAAGATGCCGGGGGGAGAAGCACCCAGCTCTCAGGTAGCCACAGTCCTTCCCCTGCTCACCATGGACTCACCAGTGACCTGCAGGCTGTACCAGAACTCGGTGACACCGGCCACGTTAGAGGCCACACAGCGGTAGCTGCCAGCGTCAGAGAGCTGGGCATGATGGATCTCCAGGTGCTTTCCATCCCTGGACAGGGTCCGTCCCGGTCCAGCCGAGAGCTGCTCACGCCCCTTGTACCAGGTGATGTCTGGAGGGAAGCAGGGATTCAAGCTGCGAGGAGTGATGCTGCTGCCCCAATCACCAAGGGGACTCAGGGAAAGTCCCAAGGACACATGAGCAAGAGGCGAGGGAGAGGACTGACTCACCAGGAGAAGGCAGCCCCGAAGCCAGGCACTGCAGGGATGCTGTGCCGTTCTCCAGGATGTCCAGCTCCACCGCGCTGGGTTCGATGTTTGGAGGTACTGCAACCCAACACGCACAGTCATCAGCTCTGCGCAGCCTGAGCCAGCATCAGCCACACCATGCGGTGCTGTGGGGCACGGCCCAGGCTCACCGGGGGCTCTCAGCACCCACTGAGCACTGGGAGAGCAGTGGCTGGGTGCCAGGGCTCACTCCCCACTCTGGGAGGGGACCACATCGCCACACGGTGCCACTGCTGCTCCCCAAGTCAGCCAGCAAATTTATTTTCTGCCCCAATGAGGTATTAATCCTTCCCAGGCTCCCTGCCTGGTTTCTCACCCAGCACCTTCAGCGCCGCACCCTGCGATGCTGACCGAGGAGTGGTCTGGACAGAAGGGAAATGGGGCTGGGGGTAGACCCTCCACTGGGAAGCAGCCGTCAAAGATGGATGCTATGGTTTACCGCAATATCAGTGGCCGTCAGCTCTCAGCCTTGTTAGCAAAAGGCAAGATCATAACAGAGCAAGCTAGTGACCCTACACCTCCCAAAAAACAGGGCCAAGAGCACCCACACCTTTGGTCAGACACATTCTCCCTGATTCATGGGATGAATAGCAGATCTCATCCCAGGTGCTGTGCTCACCTTGCACCAAAACCTGCACCTCTGCCTGGGCCACCCCTGCCTGGTTACTGCCCTGGCAGACGTAGAGTCCTTCGTGACCAAGCCCCACGCGGGCAATCAGCAGAGTCCTACCATCCTCGGACACCACCGCACCATCTTGCTCACCCAGTGGACGCCCATCCTTCAGCCACCTGCGAGGAAGGAGACAGGTGGCAAGTCCTTGGTCTGTCCTGACATCACCCACCCCCCGTTTCTGCCCACGAAAGGAGTGAACAGTGAGGTGCTGGCAGCAAGGACTCTCCCTTTGTCACCTGGAAAGGGTCTGTCAGTGCCCAAATCATTGGGCAGAGCAGGAAGCCAGGGGCAAGGAGCAGGAATGGATGCCTCCCATAGTAAGGGACACCCCAAGACGGAGGTCCCCATCACCCATCCTGAGGTCCCATCCCAATCTCTGCCACAGCTTTACGTGCTGGGCTGCAGAGCACCCAGAGGGAGTTACACAGCTCCCGAGGGTGCCCAGGGCCCAGCACCCTGCAGTACTCACTGGATCCGGGGTGTGGGGATGCCCATGGCACGACAGCGAATCCTCAGGGAGTCGTTGGCAACGGCCGTCAGGGGGCTTTCCCCGTCGCCAATCAGCAGCTGAGGGGGAGCTGGGGGGAAAGGGGACCTCAGGCTGGGACCACCCTTGGACCCTGGCACAGGGATGTGGGAACAGCCAAGGGCTTGGAGGGTGCACGACCCCAGTGGTACATTAAGACCCACAGCCCACAGGAGGAGCATTTTAAATCGCAGACGTGAACCTTGGACATGCAGGCTGTAGCTGAGTGAGGCGTTCCCCGCGGCATTTGTGGCCGTGCAGGTGTAGAGACCGGTATCCGTCACCTGGGGCTTGGCCAGCCGGAGGGACCCAGAAGGGAGGACACTGTAGCTTGGGGGAGAGGGAACAGAAAAGCTGGGTGGGAGGAATCCGTCACCTACCACCCATTATCCGTCTCAGCTCAGGGCTGAGAGATCACCATCACCTTGAGACAGCCAAGAGAAGGTACTCAGGGCCACCTCCTGCCCAAGGAGGGTGGCAGAGCTGTCCATGGGTGCAAACCCCCTTTGACCAGCTCCTGCATGAGCTCAGCACGAGGCAGCAGCGTGAGCCATCCACCCGGGGGGACAAAGGGGGACGGGGCTCCCCATGGAGCACAGCCCCTGCAGCTGTCTGGGCTCTTGCTCCCAGCGCTGTCTGTGCTCCACAGACATAACATCATCTCAGCCCACGGCTGCAGATTCCTCCTTGTGTGCTCCCATAAATCACTCGGGCACGTGAGGACAAGCATGTGAGATGTGGGGAGCAGCACAAGTGAACCAGGAGCAGCCATAGGAAACCGGACAAGAACGACAAGGTAACACAGTCCCTCAAGAAGAGCAAAACCAAGACACCTTCCTGCTTCCCCAGGCCACAGCAACCCGCAGGTGCAGGGAAAGAAGTGATCAACCTCAAGATCAGGGCCCAGCATTTATGGAGCCACTTCCAGCATGGTGCTAACATACTGAGAAAGAACGTCCTGCTTCCAAGGGGGAAGACCAAGATGCTCAATAAACACATATCCAACCACTCTCCAGGTTATCTTCTCTCATCAAATTGCATTAGATGACTGTCCCATGCCTGCCATCAGCCTCAACACCATCAACAAGTGAATTTGGCCCTCCAGAAGTCACCTACTGGAACAGAACTGGCCTTTAAACCCACGCCCCAGTACAGACAAAGCCACCAGGAGCATTTCAATGCCTAAAGCCCATGAAATCTTGCTGACATGCGGGTTGTGAGGCAGCAGAGCCTGCAGCAACCCCAACCTCCCCAGCCACCTCTCCTCCTCTCCACACCACTCACTTCCTCCTCCAGACCTCAAAACTCCTCCTCGGTGCCCTGCAGGCACCTGGGTGCGGAGCAGCATCAAGCCTCAGTCCAACACCTCCCACAGGGATCCGCCATCCCCAGGCATGGTGACGGCACAAGGCAGGAATGTGCATGAAGGCGGATGGGTGAGCACAGCCGAGGAGCTGGGATGGAGCCACCTTCTCTTCCCAACCCCAGCCCTGCGTCCAGGGCAGGCACGCAAAGGGTCAGGAGCAGCTGCTCCGTCAGAGCAGATGTTTGTATGATGGAAAAAAAGCCTGGTGGTTCTTGCTCTGCTCTCCTTGGGGAGCAGAGCTAATGCCATTCCAATCAGCTGCCTCAGCTCCTGACAGAGTGCTGAGCATTGGCCATTCGATGCCAGGGATGCCCTCCGCATGTCCCTACCATGCAGCTGAGCCCCTTCGTGGGCCCGACATCCCCCTGAGGGGACACAATCCCAAGAGATCATGGCCCCGCCACCCACAACTCTCCTTACCTCGCGGTGGCGAGAGGCAGCGGCTGGGAGTCCTGGGTCCACACGACCAGGGGAGGGGGATAGCCTTGAGCCTCGCAGGGCAGGGTGGTCTCCTGCCCAAGCACAGCCAGGATGGTTATGGGGTCTGCTGCTTGCGATCCGTTCATGCTGATCCTGGGCTTTGCTGGGTGGAGAGGGAGCGTGGATGAGGCAGGAATTTTTCAGGTGTTCCACAGCCCTCATTGCTGCTCTTCCCATCCCACAAACCCATCTGGAACCTGGCTAGGTGGCCCAGGGGAGCTAGGAGACTTCTGAAGTCATGCTCTCCCAGCCAGTCACCCTCTGGAGCTGGTGCCAGGGCCAGTCCCAAGCACTCACTGCTGACAGAGAGCTGCATCTCCCGGCTGGAGAAGCCTGCTACGTTGGTAGCTGTGCAGAAGTAGGTTCCAGCATCCAGAGGGGAGGATGAAGGGATCAGGAGGGTCCCATTGGGATCAATGTGGTAGCGTGGGCTCAGCAAGATGGGCTCTGTGCCCTGCAGAGGAACAGGAATGGAGGAAGGAAGACAGCAGTGCCTCTCCCATGAGCTGAGCATCCCAAGGGCAAGAAGAGGACTCTGGATCCATCAGAGAGGGCTACCTCCCAGTTCCAGCTTCCCAGGGCACTTGGTGCCACCTCCCTGGGCAGCCACAGCCATACTGGAGACTTACATCCCCTCCAAACAGGTTACCACACACTGGAGGGTGACCCAGACCCTGGCTTCCTGCCCTTGTCACCTACCTTTGCCCAGGTGACAGTAGGGGGGGGCACACCGGTGGCATTACACCGCAGACTGACAGCCTCTCCCTCGGCGGTGGTGACAAGGACAGGGCCAAACTCAATGCTGGGAGGAACTGGGAAGGAAGAGGAGCACCTCATCCTGCGTGGCCAGGGCCATGTCCAGCAGAGAGTGCGGTGCTTTGCTGCTGAAGAAGTGCAGAGGGCACCTGCTCCCCGTTCACCACAGAGCAGGGATGCCCGGCACCCTGCCACTCACTGTGGATCACCAGGGACACGTCCTGCCTGTGTGAGCCGAGGGCATTGGTCACCTCACAGGTGTACCTCCCTGCATCCCCCTGCAACGCCTGGTCCATGTGCAGGCTCCCGTCAGCCCGCACGGAGTAGCGGCCACTTAGGGCAACCTGGGTGCAGGGAGAGAGCAGAAAGCAGGACAGACAGAGGGGTCAAACATCACTGTATCACCGTGTCTTTGGGCCTTATCTAGAAATCATCAGGAATGCCTTGATGCAGTGATAAATCCACATTACNCACCATCCCTCACCGGCTGCCCGTCCTTCAGCCATCGGCGGGCTGGGAACGGCCTCCCGGCCAGGATCACGCAGGGCAGCGACACAGGCTGGCCTGGGAGTGCACGGACCACAGGGGATGCGAGAGCTATTTCTGGGGCTGCTTGAAAGAAGGGAAAGGGAAACAACATTAATTGGAGATTAACTGGCCAGGAATGCTCAAGAGAACAGATCTGGATTGCCTTTCTTCCAAGGTCCAGACATTGGCTCGGCACCGGCCAGCTCTGACATTCAGCTCCCCCAATAATTTGGGGATATTCATATACAGTTTGGGTTCAAGCCTGTGTCAGTGCATTAAGCCAGAGAAAGCTTGGCTTGGAAGGGCATTATCCAAACCCTGCGCTGAGGTGGGTTTTGCTGAGTGTTCACCACAGCCGGCTTGTGAGCTGACGTGGCTGCTGCGCTCTCACAGCCGGTGCTGGCAGCAGCTGGGATCAATACACCAACAAAAGCACGTAAAAGCAAACCATGTCCGGTGACCACGAGCTTGACCTCCGCTTGGATTTTCCCAAACTCGTTCTGGGCTTCACAGATGTAGACGGCTTGGTCATCCAGCGAGGCGCCTGGAGCACAGCGGGGAGAAACTTGAGCTTGGTGGGGCTGAAGAGGCCCGAACAAGCTCCAGGACAGGGTGACACCACCCTCCCCAGCCCCACCACCGCCTCTGACGGGGGACAGACCCTGCAGAGCTGGAGGCTTGCAGGCTGTTACGGCATAGCTAAGCTCACACAAGTAAAAGTGCAAATAAACCAACTATGTCAATGCTTTACTACTGCAAAAAGAGTGGGCACAGGGGGTAACCCCACTGCTGGGACACCAGCCTGCAGCGGGTGGGGGGAGAGCACCCAAGGGTGACACTGTAAGCATGCTCCTGAGGGGGATGCCCGTGCATGCTCTCCACCATGCCAACACACGCTCAGCGCTCTTACTGTCGATGAGGAGCTCGGCAGCCTCCAGCTGGCTGGAAACACCGGGTGGCCCAGGCCAGCCCGTCACGGGCTTCCCATCCTGCCGGGACCAGGTGACCTGCGGCAGGGGAGAGCCCTCGACGCGGCACAGCAGGCTCACGCTGTCCCCAGCCTCCACCGCCATGTCCCCCAGGGGCTCAGGAAAGTGAGGGGCAGCTGGAGGAGAGAGCAGCAGAGCCAGGGATCAGGCAGGTCCGACAGCCCCTTCCCCATAGCAGGCTCTGTGCACAGCACAGCCCAGAGAAGAGATGGGGCTGCAAAACCCACAAGCCAGGTAACCCTGAAGAGTTGTGAGATTGACTTAAAGCAGTTGGTGCTTTTCCAAAGCTGTTATAGTTGTTGCAGTTCCCATCCCTTCCAGTTACACTCGGCACCCCCCTGGCTCAGCAAAACCTCTTGCACTTTCCCACTTTTAACTGCTTCAAGCCTCACTGCCCCCTACTCAGAACCTCCTCTCCTCCTCCTCCCCAGGCTCTTCCATCCCTTCTGCCTCTGGTGGGAAGCCCTGAACATTGGTTGGGGTATCTGGATTTCCAGACGGGCAGAAACCAGCCCCCACCTCCACCACATCCCACTAATTACACTTCGCACACCCAGTCTTGCCCCAAGCCATTGTGTCTCATGCAAGAGCATCTACACCAGCCTTCTGCCACTTCTTGAGCCACTTCTCTCCTCCTGACCCTTGGAAATCCTGCCAGGCTTCAGCTTGTACTGAGCACTGACACCCCCACGTTGGGAAATCTGAGAGCTGGGAGCAAGAGAGGAGCCTTGGGAAGCAGCGAGTGGGAGCTGAGCTAGGAGGGAGCGTAGTGGAGATAGGCTCGAGTCCTCAGTGGCATCGAAAAGGAGAGGCAGAGACTTACACCCCACGTCCAGCACGGTGTCATCGAAGGCAATGCCAGCCTCACCGAGAGCCTCGCAGATGTACTGCCCTGCATCCTCCTCCCGCACCGCCTGCAGCCGCAGGACGGCACGCTGGGTGCCGCGTGGGAGCACCGCCACCGCCTGCTCACCTGCCCCAAGACCCCCCGCATCAGCACCCCGAGCAGCCCCAGGGGTCCATCCTGCTGTCGGTCCAGGGGACCCCGCATGTGATGTCCGGGCAGGGCAGCGGAGGCCCCTGGTACATGGAGGGGGTTTGCCCCCCAGGTCTGTCCCAGACTCACCTTTGTACCACACGATGTGGGGTGGGGGCACCCCCGAAACCCAGCACTCCAGGGTCACATCTTCTCCCACCAGTGCCTTCAGGCTGGGTGTCACCGCCAGGATGGCAGGAGGCTCTGTGCCGTGGGGAGAGACACGGCTTCAGTGACTCCCTGCAGTGCTGGGTGCAGTGCCATTCATCCCAAGGGGACCCTGGAGCCCTGGGAGCTGCCCCCCAACACCCTCCATCACAGACAGCCCCATCCCATAGCTTGCATGCCGCAAGGTCCCAGCTGGCAGACAAGGGACAGCAAGGGGGGGACAATAAATCCCTCCTGCGGTGGCTCTGAGCCCGGGCCCTTCCTGGGATGCTGCCGGCCGTCAGGGAGCGGGTACCGGTGAACTCCAGGGTGATGACTTGTTCATCCCAGCCCAGCGCACTGATGGCGTAGCAGCTGTAATTTCCCGCATCCTCTGGGACGGCAGCCGTGATGTGCAGGGTACCCTGAGCATCCGTGAAAACCCTGTGGCAAATGGGGAGAGAGGGAAAAACGAGTCCTGTAAAAATAAGCTGATGAAAAATGAATTGAAATAAGTGAGCGGGCTTAAAACCACCCTGCACACGTGGTAAGCGCTGGGCATTGGATAGATGTGGGTTAGCACTTAATGCCAGCTCCATCAGCTGCTGCAGGGAAGGACATTGCTATGAACCAGGGGGAAAAAAAAAAAAAACAAACCCACAAAAAACCAACCTTCCCCAGAGTCCACTCCAGCACTCACAGCCTGACACAGGCAGGGAGGTGAAAGCCAAAAAGCAGAAGAAATTAAGGGGAAGCACAAGGAGTGTTTTGAGGCTTGAGTGCACACCAGGCATGCAAAGCATCTCAAGTCCCCCTCAGCAGGCACGGTGACCTGGATAAGGCAGGATGGCTTAAAAATAAATATATGAATGAAGGCTAGCAGCATGCCAAATGTCTCAGTGCACGGGCTGGGGATATTGCAGTGCCTTCCTCTTTCCAGAGCTATGGGCAACCCCAAGCCCCTCTCCCTCAGCCTGTGCATCCCTGCAAGGGGAGCTCCATCCCCAGTGGGACAGGGAGGATGAAGGCACCGCAGCCCCCAGGGGTTACCTCTCGTCCTGCTCCAGTGCCCAGCCCCAGCGCCTCCAGGTGGTGTGGGGCGGGGGGTGGCCCCCAGCCGTGCAGTTCAGCCCCAGCTCCTGGCCCCTGCTGAAACGCTGGGGGCTGGCGTCGACCTTCACCCATGGCGCCTCTGCATGGCACAGGGTTGGAGAAAAGCTCAGCTCCTGGGTGCCATCCGCCACCCACCCCCGGGGCAAGGCATCACCCGGGCCAGGGTCCTGTGTGGGGCAGAGCCTACCCTGGATGAAGAGCCAGAGGGAGGCGGTGGCGGTGCCATGGGCGCTGCGTGCCACGCACTCGTACAAGCCCCCGTCCCCCGGCTGCACGCGGCTGATCTCCAGCGAGTGGTTCTGCAGCAGCCTGGCCCGGCCGTCCCCAGGCTGTGCCACCTTCCCGTCCCAGCTCCACGTCAGGTTGTAGGGCACGTTGCTCAGAACCGGGCAGGACATGACCACGTCTTGGCCCGGTGAAGCCGTGATGTTGCCCAGGGCTATGAGACGCGGTGGTGGCTCTGCAAACACGGCACGCCATGGTGAAATGAGCCCATGCCCAGCTGCAGCCCCAGAGACCCGCAGGGACCAAGGCTTGGCAGGAGCGATCCCCACCTGAGACAGAGACGTAGGCACGAGCCCGTGTCACCCCGACCTTGCTTGTGGCCGTACACTCATAGAACCCTTCGTCACTCTTGGACACCACAGGGATCAACCAGCTGACGTTCCCCCAACTCCTACAAAAAGGGAGATTACAGGGCCGCCCCCACCCCAGAGCTCCAGAGCTGGGGCTGCCATGCCACCACCCTGCTCCAAATCACTGGGACTGTTTTCCATCCAAGCCAGGCAAATGGATGCACCCCCACCTCCCACAGCATCACATGGGCACATCCCTCAGGATTTCCCCATTTCCTTGGGATGCTCAGGACTTGCAGGCTCCCAGCTAGCACACAACATCCCCCCGCCAGGGGGGCACAGCTGATGTTACTGTCCACATCCATCATCGGTCCACCATAGAGCCCACTGGGCCAAACCAGAGGCTCACCTGAAACGCTGCTCTTCCCCGAGCTTCCTCCTCCCGCGGCTTAGCTGCAGATGGAAAGGGACCTCACTCTGTGCAGAGCAGGAGATCAGCAGTGGCTCGTGGCTGTAAGCCTGGATCTTACTGGAGATGTTCACTTTGGGTAGACCTGGAAGCAGTTCGGGACACGCACGCGTGTAAACACTCCTGGTGAGCTCACCAAGGGCTGCACTGGGAAGCAGGGTAAAAAAATATCCAAGCAGAAACCAAAGCAGAGGCAGTGCTGGAGCCTCTGGTACCTTTGGGGAGCACAGGGACCACTCACCAGGGACCACGCTGGTGTAGGTGACCCCGGAGAGGCGGTGCAGGGGGTGTCCCTGGGCGTCTTCACCCTTCACTTTCAGCAGAAAGTCACCTGGGGGGACACGGAGCGGTGAGGCCACCCAGAGCTGCCCTGAGGAGATGTTGGAGAGGGGCCGCATGGGCAGCGAGAGCAGGACATGGCCAGAGGTGTTGAAGAGCTCGATCTCCTGCAAGTGCCCAGGTGGCTTGAGGCTGGTGCAGTTCACCACCACAGAGATGGGCAGACCTGGTGGGAGGGAAGGGAAAAAACAATCCAGCCATGTTCCTGGCTGCAACAAACCCCGACACAGCATCCATGCCCCCAGGGAGCACCAGCCTCACCCTGCACCGGCTGCTCCCAGGGCTGGCCACCATCGGAGTCCAGCTGGGTGGAGAAGCTGGCTTGAAAATTAATGTTGCTGATGCCCGTGATCCTCAGCGAGTGCCGGCCGCTGCTCTGGGTCTGGAAGTGGAGCAAGAGGCGCACGTCAAGGGCAGGGGAAGGGAGAGGCGATGGGGAAGGGAGGAGGCGGCAGCTGGCGCCTTCCAACCCGCTCAGGCATCCTCTGCCTGGCTGGAGGTGGATGGGGGAAAGCCCACGCCTGGCAAAGCTAAATATCCATCAGGGGATGGGTAGGGGCTGTGCAGGGTCCACCACCAGCCTACCGTGACTGACCACATCCCTGGCTCGTGGGGCTCCATGCCCAGCACCATGGCCGAGTTGGGGATGCTGAGCAGTTCCTTCAGACCTTGGCCTTTCTCGAGGACCTTTCCTGCAACAGCAAATGAACCTCTGGGATGGGCAGCCCAGGCCCATCCCCTGGTCCCAGCAGCCCCCCCAGGGCTCACCAGGGTGCAGAGCCTCACACAGCTTTCACAGACAGGGCAGCAGAGAAAACCCTCCTAAAACCAGAGGCAAAGCCAACCTGGGAGGGGAGCAGATGCGCTTTGTGCTTAACAGGAGCTTTGCAGCTCATTGCTTTTCTGTTTTAAGTTTTCAGTGCAGGGTTTGGTGATCCCCGCACCTGCAGCCCTGACCTGAGTGCTCTCCAGGAGGCAAAGCATCACCCCCCACACGCTGCCCTCCCCTGGGTTCCTACCTGCCGGATCCCGGACCTCGATCCCCGGGGCAGGACCACTCAAGGAGATGGTGACCTCCTTCAGGCTAGGGTCGAAGGGAACAGGCCATGTGTGCTCCCCACCATCCTCATGGTCCGTGGACAGCAAGTGGACTTTGGAGGCCTGGATGGCCTCTTCCACCCACTTCAGCACCTGGGGGACACATAGGGAAGGATTAACCCAGATTCCCCCTTGCTGTCAGGTATGGCCATTTTGGGACCTGTATCGCACCAGGTCAAAATCTCAGACACGGCTGCCAAACAGTGCCCGGGCGAGGGACCAGCGGGTGCCAGCACGAGGGTGGCACTGGGATGGATGGGCAGGAGATGGTGGCCCTGGCTGAGCTCCCCTTGCCAAAAGCAGTTGAGTAATTTGGTGTAATTGCTATTGCCAGGTGGCTCCTGCTCAGCCGCTCAGAGCGAGCACGTTATTACCCCCCAGCTCTCTCATAGGAATAGAAGCCATTCAAATGCACAGCTGCTGGAGGCTGGGCAGGGGGTGTTCTGGGGGTCTGCTGCCCTGTACTGAGCAGAAAAGCACTTTGATCTTCCTCAGATCTCCGTGATTTCATGCCGGTCAAGATCTTCAAGGACAGGGACAGGCAGAGGGGCTCCGCTCCCTGCGTCCAGGCCACAGGCACGATTGCCGGGATGCTGAGAGCAACAGGAGCCCCCCAGCTTCATCCTCAGCCCTAGGCAGACACCGCCCCTCCGCGGGGACAGGCCAGCCGGCTCATCCCAAGGATCACACATGCAGCCCAGCAGCAAGCTCGGGAGCAAAGAGTCTTCTCCAGCCCTCCCTTCGGTTTCAGGCTGAAGCAGGGCTCCCGGAGCAATCTGGAGGTGCCTTGGGCACAAGGATTAACCCCAGGAAAATGTAAGAGCAGCCAAGCCAGGCTGGACCACACCTCCATGACCCTGTCCCTGCTCCCGAAGGTCTCCCCACTCACCTCTGTCACCTGCTGCTTGTCCAGGTGGAAGATCTGCCCAGAGCTGGTGGCAGCGATGCGCTCGTACACACGGTACCCAGGGTGGGTCCTGTCCCCGCAGTCCCCCGTCAGCACAAACACCACCTGCCACAGCAATGCTGCCCATAGCATCACCCACAGCCACGGGGGTCTGTCCATCCCAGGGAGGGGGCACAGCCAGCATCAAAGTGTCCCCAGTACATCAAGCCAGCCTGGAGGATGCAAAATTCACCCCACTAACAGGGGGTTTATTGCTGTGGCTCACCTGGGTCTGCTTGTGCTGCAGCAGCCGCAGCAGCTCCTCCTGCTGCTCGTAGTCCTTGGCCCGAGCATCTGAGAAGACGTAGACAAAGGAGCCGGGGCGCGAGACCTCCACGGCCAGCCTGATGGCTCCGACGCTCATCTCCGGGCAGTCCCCTCCGCCCTGCGGCGCACAGGGAGCAATGTGGCACAGGCACCAAGCCACGCAGTGCTCAGCCCTTCCCTGCTGGGCTCCCAGCAGGATCCCACCCAGGGTCTGCTCATGGGGAGGAACGGCACCTCCATTGCTGGAGTCAGCCCAAGCACAGACAGAGCAGCGCGATGGCACCGCAGGGACAGGCAGGATCACAAGGATCCATCCCCGACTCACCGCTAGTGAGGATTAAACCACCCATTTGGGGACCCAGACTCGCAGAAGCCTGTGGCTTCCCACCACACCTTCACTGGGCACATTTGTGCCCACCCCAGCCCGTCACCCCCCATACAGCAGCATAAGTGTCCATCACGGGCAAGCTCAGAGGCACAGTGAGGACCAGCCCCCACTTCCACAGGGATTTGCACCCCAAAGGGCTGTGAAATGATTTGCAGCTGCAGCTTTACACCTCCTACCAAAACAGAGCTGCATCCAAAGGGAAATGCCACAGGGATTTTAGCAATGCACAGGAGGCAGGGCAGGAGCAGGGATGCATAAAGCATGATTAAACTTCCAGAGAGCATTTCAGCTGTCAGAATGCAGCTGAAATCATTTAAAAAAAAAAAAAAATTAAAAACTCAAACAATTTTCAAGCAGCACTTCCAGGAGAAGAGATCTTTTGATTCCATGGAGAGTTTGTGCAAACTCTCCCAGGGAAAGCATTCCCACTTTGGTTCAAGAGCTGTGACCTGAGAGCTCTCTGCCCCATCGCAGGAGCTCGGGGCTCAGTGCAGCATTGCCCACCTTCTCCACTCCCACCCCACAGCAGTCAGCCCCCAGCAAGCCCAGCTCAGCCCCAAGTCCCCACCACATTCCCAGGGGACACCAGGGAGCAGGGATTGCTCCCGGGAGCCACCGCCATGCAGGAACGCAGGGCCAGGCTTCCCACCGAGGGCCATGCACCAAGCCAGACATGGGGCAGCACCGCGGGGCTGAGGACGCCTACCTGGACATGGAGCTCCCGCAGGCGCCGCTGGAAGAGCCGGGGGTCTGCAGTGAGGGTGGCAGGTCCCACCTCTGCAAGGACACTGGCACCTCAGCCACCAGCCTCCTGCAGTGCCAAGCTCCCAGCCACCCGCCCTGGCTTAAACATCCTCAGGGGACCCGTGAGACTCAGGGTTAAGCATCTACCCTGGCTTTTCACCAGGGGAGATGTGGCTGTGGGCACACTGGCCCCGTGCCCAGGGCTACAGCCCACCCCAGGAAAGCTCTCAGCCAGAGTGAGATGCAAACCGATGCAGAAACCCATTTACTGCCTCTGCCTTCTTCCCTGTCTGGCTCCAATGATTTTCATTCAAAGTCAGTCTTTCTGCTGAAAATAAAGGCTCGGTCCTGCTCTCCTTGTAGGGGTTGGGGGCTCTTTTGGAGAACAGCTGCTATTTATGGGTGTGCACAAAAATCCCGAGGCAGAGACTGGGACAGAAAGAAATTATTCTGGTGCTGCAGTACGCTACTGAAACCTCTCAGGGAGTGGTGCTTTTATTGAGCCAACCTGAAAACGAGCTGTGGACTTGTACAGAAATGCCCCCCCACGACTATACCTGGAAAACTGGAACAGACTGGAAGTAGAAAAGCCACCCACAAGCTGGTGCCAGCATCATTGGGATTAATCCGGTGAGAAATGGCTTGCCCTGTGCCCACAGGGCAGTTTGGGGATGGCAGCCCCTGCCCAGCACCATGCCCTTGAGCTGCGGCACATCCCACACTACCGTCCCCATTGCAGTGGTCATTAAAAATAGGGAAGGGGGACAGCGCAGGCACTTGGAAAGTGCATGTTTCAGTCCCAAACCCAGCCAGAATCGCACCCCAGGTCCCCACAGCCCTGTCTCCCCATGGGACACGTGCCCTCACCCTGTTCCAGCCGTACCTGGGTCGTGGAAGGGGACCAGCGCATAGTTGCTGATGGGCTTTGTGCTCCTGCTGAGAGTCCGCTCCAGGATGCGCGAGGCCCCGTCCATCACCTGCACCAGGTCGTCATACATGGAGCCAGTGACATCAAAGACAAAAGCTAAGGTGGCCCCCCCTGTGCCGGGGGGCAGCTCGGCGAGACTGGGGGCCAGAAGCAGCCAGAGACCCACAAACACCCCTCCGTGGGGTGGCATCATGGGGGAGACTCTCAGGTGCTGGGGACACCCCTTTTGTCCCAGAGTCCTTCCCCCAGACCCCCAGGGCACCGTCCCCACACCAGGGAGGGACTCAGGGTGCAGGGGGCCACAGGTGGTGGGGACAGAGCAGGGACCCCGGCCAGGGGACGCCCAGTCGCTGCAGCTGCAGACCTGCTCCTCCACCGCTCAGCTTCTGGGAGGGAGGGAAGTGGGGAGAGAGACCAGGAATTTTGGAGCCAGCGGCGTGGCGGGGAGGTGGGCGGGAGCTGGAGGGAGCCGGGATGGGGATGCAGGGATTGGGAAGCAGGTCCTACAGCCCACAGGATTGTCAGAAACACTGCCCAAGCCCCCACCCCGGCCCTGACCCCCCCTCCCCAGCTCAGAGAGCCCCCACTCTGCCGG
>VXBH01010032.1:63316-88148 GCA_013400035.1 Rynchops niger | reverse complement strand
CCCCCCCCCGCCAGGCAAAGGGCCCTCCCTGGAAAAGGGGTTCTAGGAGGGCTCCGCGGGGCTCCCCGGCGTATCCACCCCAGGAACAGGGAGCAAACAGCCACGTAAAGTGCAGACAAAGCCGGAGCCAGAAGGGCCGGGAAAGGCAGCCCTTGGCCGGCAGCACTGGCCAGAGGCTGCGGAGCTTTTCCTGGCTCCCCCCGCAGCCGAGCGCTGAGCTCATGGCTGCTCCGGGGGGATGCTCCGCTCTTGCTCAACTCTCCCCCCCGGGAGCCGGGCAGCAGCCGCGGCCAAGGGCCGACTCCAGGTGAAGCTGCGCACCGAGGGACGGATCCTGCCCGGGCTGAGCACCCCCTCCCGCCCCCAGCGCCTCCCCGGCACCCGCCCGGCTCCTCCCAGACACAGGGGATGGGGGACATTAGGGACCGCCCATCCCACGTCCCCACACACGGAACCGTGGGACCCTCTTTTGTGTCCCTCTGCCCCATGTGTCCCTGCAAGCCTGGGCCCAGCCCAGCACAGTCCCAGGGTGGGTGAGACACCTCCCCCCTCCGCCTTGCAGGAGCGCAGAGGGAGCAGCCACATGGCACCATGAGCTGTGCCGGTGGCCTGTCCCACAGCCAGGGCTGTGTGCTTGTGCCCAGCTACCCACCTGCACCCCCAGCCCCGCACTCACTACAAGCTCTCAGAGGGGTCCCCCACCCCACAGTGCCACCAAACCTACCGCAGAACATCCCCAGCTGCTAACCCTGCATCCCAGCAGGGAACACCTCTCTACAATGACACTGGCACCCAGAAACCCCAACAGCTTTTCCCCATCACCAAATTAATCCCAGCCAGCCCTTCCCACACCCACCAGCAGTCCCAGGAGCACCTGCACTAGCTGGGCTTTAACACCCGTCCTTGCTGGGGGTTAAAGCACAGCAAAGGCAGGGTAACCACTGTGGTTCAGAGCCTGTACCCATCCTCACCCACTCCCCAGCATGGGGGATAAATCCCTGGGTGCCCCCCACCATGTGCTGGCACAAGGCCCCTCCGAACACAACCCCCGTGCAAACACAGCCTCCTTGTTTAGGGCATCTCCCCTGGCCTCCTGAAAATAATTAGTCAGCCTCGTTAGGCAAGCAAACAAATGAAGATGGGCTGGCAGAGAAACCTCATGGTGCTCGTTTCCAGAAGACTTGGCAGGGCAGAATGGCAAACGCGATCCCACCCCACGTGAAAAGCCTAATACAGGCTGCGAGCCCCGCTGCTTGCCCAGCCAGCCGTTGGGGGGGGCTGCGAGGCACAATTACAAGGTATTAATATCAAGCTTCCTCCGTAGCCATTGCGTGCCAAAAGCAACCTGATGTCTCTCAGCCCGCTGCATCGACAAGGAGGAGACGGGGATGGCGCGGGCAGGCACGGCACAGCTGCAAGTGACTTTGCTGCAAAAAAGAAATAGAAGAGAGGATGCAGGTGCTGGGGAGAGGGATAGGAGCTGGCAGAAGAAAAGCTGTGTCTGGGCAAAGGGAGGTGGAAGGAGTCCTGTTACAGGGGGTGAATGGTCCTGGATGTGCCCCCAGCCTGGAGCTGAGACCTGACAGCTCATCACAGCATGTGGGCATGGTGCGCCTCCCGTCTGCCTGCAGGCACAGCTCAGTGCATCCCTGGTTGCAGCCACGGTTTGCAGCCACCGCTCACTGCCGGTGCCGCTGCAGCCCCCACTCGGGACACATGGCACTGGAGGGTCGGACCCCCCAGCCCACCTTCCGGCCCCATTGAGCATGGGGGGAGCTTTGGGGGCCGCAGGAGGCGGCGAGCCCGACCCGTGCCCCACCCCGAAGCTGCCTGCCTTCCCCTCGCAGCACATCACAGACCACGGGTGCTTCGTTACTGTCATTAAGCTTTTATTTCCACTGTCACAAAGTTCCTGGGTTTTGTTTTGTTTTTCTTTTGTTTTTGAACTGTTTCGTTTGCTTGGTTTGCTCTTGAATTCATCTCAAGACAAGGCAGCAGGGCATGCAAGCCGAGACACCGGCATGGACGCACAAACAGGTTTCATCTTTACACACAAGGCTCTTTGCTGGAGCTGCTGGTTCTCAGCCGGGGGCTCAGCTGCTGCCGCCCCGCCCCGGGCAGGGGTCCCGCAGGACATGGCACCTGGGCCCGGGGCTGGCGGCCGCAGGAGCAGAGAGAGAGAAGGGATGCACGGCTTTCCCGCAGCGCCACTGGAACAGGTCGGGGCTGGCACGTGTGACTGAGACCCCAAAACTGCTCTGCAAGGAGACCCCCAAGCTGCTGCACCAAAACCAGACTCAGCATCTCCCTCCTTCACCCCCAATCCACGCTCCTGTCCTGCCGACCACCGCCACCCCCTGCCCTCCAATGCCCCCATGAAGGAGGGGTGGCTGATGCCCTCCCATAATCCCCCGCTTTGCCCGGGGGTTGGGGACAGTGGGACAGGGAGATAGCTGCAGGTCACCCACCCACCCCATTCAACCCCCCCCCCAACCCTAACTATATGGGAAGATGGCAGCTCTGCCAGTGATTTCAGCTGCCCCCATACCGTGCCTGGCCCTGCTTCAAAGCCAGCCCTGCTCCCAGCAGGGGTCGGCCCCATTTCCCAAGACACCCCAGGTTCACACAGCCCCACGGCAGCCAGTGGCAGATGCTTCCTTGCACCCCCGCCCACTCAGCGGGAGCGGTGGCTCTGGGATGGGGGTCCCACAGCCTCAGCATCCCTCATCCAACTGGGATGCAGTGTCCTGACAGCACGGAAGGCAGGCACTGACAGGCATCTGCTTCTGCACAGGGGAGATGCAGCTGGTACCCGGCACAAACCGGGTCTAGGGTCCCCCATAAGCCAACTCCCCCCTCCACGAACCCATCAGGGAGTACTCCTGGGGGCCACCCAGTCTCATTACAAATCGCAGCAATTAAAGGGCTGCTCCAGAGGAAAAACCCGCTTCGCTTCTCTCTCTCTCGGGTCCTGGTTTGTGCCATGATAAGGGGGTGGGGGGAATCTGCCCCCAGAGCCTTCTCCCACATCCTTGTCCTTGGGGTGAAACAGCTCAGCCCAGCCCCAGAGCTCATGGAAAGACAGTTACAAAGCAGCAACACTCAGCACACAAACAGGAAAATGAATAGAAAGGAAAGCACAGACATGGCATTTTAATGGGGCAACACCGACAGGGACAAACTAGAGGTGGGGGGGACACGCCACAGTCACCTCTGCCCGGCTGCGTTTCGGGTCCCTTCCCATTGCCAGGGCTGCAGCTGGCTTGATTTCAGACAGGCATCAGGAACCTGTGTGTGAACAGAAACAAACCAGGTCTTGTCGGTTGTTCGCCTTTAATAATGAGCAGGTGTAAAACCACTGAAATTAATTATTTGGTGGTGTAAACTCTGACCCAGCGGTCCATGCCCCACTCCCGGCGCTCCACACATGCCTGATGTTTGGGAGGTCCTGTCAAACCCGCCTGGTCGCAGCCACGAGCTGTATCCATCACCTCGGGCATGGCCTCAAACCGCTGTCTGGAGGAGGGATGCCTCACCCAGGCCATTTCACTGATGGGGAAACTGAGGCACGAGGAGTTTAAGGCCAACATTTCCAAGCATGAGATGCTTCAAGCCATATTTTCAGCGGTACCGAAAAGCTGCAGATCCTGGTGATGTTCAGGAGTCGGGGGCCCACAGTGCTCCCCAAATGGTGACTAGAAGCATCCAAAACAGGGTCCCAAATCCACAGAGAGGGGGAAATATCGGGGTCAAAACAATTTGCTCGGGGATGCTCAGTGTGCCAAGAGCGGGGCAGGACAGACCCCATGCCGGGATGCAGGACAAGAGCCAACCCGAACCTGCAGGAGGGGCCTCAGCCCGGGAAAACACCTCGTCACCACCAAACCAACAGGGTCGTCAGCCGGCACAGAGCTTTTGGATGCAGGCAAAAAGCTTTTATCCTTTTTGCTCCTTTTTATTTTTCTTAATGTGCAAATATTTAAGGGAGGACAAGGCATTGGGCTCCATCCCTGAGCCTGTCGGCAGCAGAGGCAGCAGGAGGTTGCTGGCGATGATGCTGAATTTGGGGATTTCTGGGGTCTGAAGCTCTCCCAAACAGATGCTGGTCCCTCACCCACCCACAGCGGGGGCCACACATCCTGCTGCCCGTGCAGGACTGCCTCAGGCGACACCAGCGGGCGCTGACGGAGCTCAAAGCATGGCAGGTCCTCCAAAAACTGAAAAACTTTCAGGGGAAAGCGTCAGAGCAAATGAGGTTTGCCTTTCGCTGGGAATTATGTCAAACGTTGCAGGCTCCATCATTTATCAGCGGAGGTGATTACAGCAGCATCACATTCATTGGGAACATCGACTGGCATCAGAAGAGACCGGTCTGGCAGAGGAGCGTTAGAGAAGTTGGAGGCACGGCAAAGATCTACCCAAGAGAGCTGCGTTTTGGCCACAAAGCATCAAGGAAAAGGAGTCTCCAGGCGACAGAGCGAAGTGACACCCTCCAGGAGCCCCCAGAAATGAACCACCATCACCCTCAGGGGCAGGAACCACAGAGGAGGCAGAAATATTGCACGTGGACTTGAGGTCAGTCTCCTTGGGGATGGGGAAGTTTTTTATGGATATCAGGAAATGCCACCAGCACATGGCCCCAAAACTGGGGGAGCCAGGCTGCATGGCAAAGGACCAGCATCACTTGGCCAGAGACTCCATTCCTGCCACATGGGGAGGATTCAGACCCTGCTGGGGCATCGTCTTGTCACCTGCACCGTGGGACACCTGTGAGAACATCCTCCATGTCTGGATGTCACCTCCCACTGCCATGGGGACGGCCCCTGGCTGGGCTCAGCCGCGGGAGCTGTGAAACCCCAGCAGACAGTGGGGCGGAAAGATGCTGCCACCATCAGCCGCACCGGGAATGGCAGGGTGAGCCCCGGGATGGTGGGGGAGCAGCATCGGGGGTGCTGGGGCAGGAACAAGCCAAGTCAGAGCAGGAGGGTTTGCACCCCGGCTGGCAATAGGGATCCCGCAGCCATCTTGCACTTTGCTCCCAAGGAGGTGCGAATCTCTCCTTCTCCAGGGCAGGGGCCACAGCGGATGGAAACGGAGCTGCGGCAGCATCCACCAACACTCTTCCTCCAGTGGAGATGCCACCTGTGTCCCACGGCGTGTGTCCCGGTGGGGCTGAGCCCTGCTTGGCCGCATCCTGGAGCAGTGGCAGGTGATGGAGAGGACACACAAGCACTGCTTGTGGCTGTTTCCAGCCTTTTTCAGCCGTTTCCAAGCCCCACGCTTGGGTGTCTCCGGACGTGTTTCCCCAGCCCTCTGCCTCCCCCGAGGCGGGGCACAAGTGGGTCCGCTTTGGGCCCATGCCCTTGGTTTACAGCAAAACCTCCCACGTCCTGAACGAGGAGCGAAGGGACAAGGAGACAGCCCGAGCCGCGTGTCTTCCAGCCCAGCACCCCACGGCAGGAGCTGACACATCTCCCCGACCAGCATGGGGGGACAGAGCGAGCGGTCCCTGCAGGCACCCCCTCTGCTCACCCCGCCGGCACACGGGCTGATTCCCAGCCACCTCCCTGGGGAGCAAAGAGACCTTCCCACCATTTGCAAAAGACCCCAAAAGAGCAAAGGAATCTACTTGAAAGCAAAACCCAGCTCTCAGCTCCATTAATACTTTTTCATGCAGTGAGAAAATAAAAAAAAAAATCAATGGAAATGAGGACATTCTGGTGCCTGGCGGTTTCCTCGCCCTGCCCGGCTGAGGGATGGAGGGGGCTCGGACTGCTCAGAGCCTAGGCTGTCTTTGCAAAGGGAAGGGTGAACAGAAAAATGCAGGAAACAGGTAAACGGGAAGAGGAAAATAAGCTACAGCATCCCCTTAAAACAGCAGCCAGCCCACAGAGCTCAGGATACAGGGGGTGGGAGGAGAGGGGGCAAGGCAGATTTTTGGCTTCATTGTTATTGCAGGCTCCCAGTGCCCCGCAATAGTGTACGAGCATGTAAACCTTACATACCGTCACCGAGGTGGTCGGACACACACACAAGAGACTAAACACGGCAGCAACATTTACAACAAATAAATAAGGATATCGATCGTCGAGNAAGCACAATACTGTCTCACCAAAAAAACCAAAAAAAAATATATAATAATATATATCCCTAGTGAGTCAGGCCGGGCTGCCAGCGGCATCGCAGGTGATGCCAGGACTGTGTCCCCAGTCGCCGTCGGTGCCTCGGCTCCCCGGCCACCCCCCGCAGGCAGCACCCCGGGGTGCGTGGCCCCCCGCTACCTTTGGGCTCTGTCTCCAGCCGGCCGGTTCCTGGGAGAGGACCATGCCGGTGCCGGCGCATCCGCAGTCCCATCCAAAAACGTAGGAAAGGGGAGCAAAGAGGGTGAGGAGGCCAGGGGGGGAGCTCTGCCTTCAGCGATGCTCAACCCGTTCCCCTGGCCTTGAAGTCTCGGGCGTTCGCTGCCGCTCAGACCGGGGTCTGTCGCGGGTGTTTTTCTTGGAAAAAGCAGAAGTTGGCAAATGGCAGCGGCTGGTTCAGAGTGCAGAGAGGGGAAGTGAGCTCGCGCTTCGAGGGCATCCTTTGCTCGCAGAACAGAAAGGAAGGCCGAGAGGGACAGGCAAGCTTCACGCGGCGGTGGTCGGATGGCACGGAGAGCATCTTCCCCCAGGCGTCTGCAGGAGAGGGTGGGAAGAAGGAAGATCGGGTGAGAAGGATGGGCAGAAAGCCCTGCAGCCACCTGGCACGACATGAGCACAGCTGGAAACATCATAAAGATTGTGAAAAGCTCAAAACTCCAGCGGGAGTTTAAAAAAAAAGCCCCAGCACCCATGGTCAGACCCTGTAACAACCAAAATCATCCCAAGAGACACCTCTGCGTGGCCCTGTGGGGCACGGTGAGGACCACAGCGTGCTCAGCCCAGCACCCCCGGGATGCGGCGAACCACAGCATCCCCGACACCGCTGTGCCAAACCCTGCCATCTCCAGGGTGTAATATAATAAGACATAATATAAATAAAACAATTAATATAATATCTCTCCAGAGCATCCCCATGCCCCCAGCAAGCCAGCTGCCCCCCTGCCTCCTCTGCAGCCGCATCTGCAGGTGAGAGCGTGAGCTGTGCCAGCTGGGAGGTTGTACTGCATCCTCCTGGGCTGCGGTCCTGGGGGGCTCTGTGGGATGTGGGGAGGGACTGGGAGAAACCCATGAGTATGGGGGAATGTCAAGGGAAAGTGGGAGAGCACACCGCCACAGGGGAACATCCCCCCGACCTGGATTAGGGGGGGATGCCCATGCTTTGATGCTTCAGCAGAGTAAAACCACCTGCCCGCCCCCGGGGAATGTGGGAATGGCATCAGGTTGGTGGGAGATGGGGCATCCCCGGACCCCCCCCGGTGCCGCACTCACCGCCGCTGGGCCCCAGGACTATACAAGCCCGTCGTAGAGGGAGAGCGCCTGCACGATGGAGGGGTCGGCCTTGGAGCCCTCCTGAAACTCCTGCAGCGTCAGCTTCCCGTCTGCATTCTGCAAAACACTCCCATTGCAGCGTCGCTTCGACCCAGGGAGGGAGACGCCAAACACCCCGAGACCAAGTGCCCCGGCAGCACCCACCCCATCCCACACAGTCACCCGGGTCCCCTCTGCCACCACAGCCTCAGCTTCCCCATCACACCACCCATGCCTGCAGCCAGGAAGGGTGCAATGCCACCTCGGGGTCTCTGAAATGGATACAGGGGTCCCGGAGGGATGCCGGGGTCTGCAGTGAGCCCAGCGGCAGCCAAGACCTTGTACTCACAGGGGAAGGAGGGACCTGCAAGAGCCGGGACGTGGCAAAGGAGCCCACAGCTGCCTGCTAAACCCCTTGGCCCCAGGGAAAAAAATGACTCGAGCATTCTCACCTTGTCCATCATGGCGAAAATCCGATCCACCCTCTTCTCCGGTGTGTTCTCCTCCTCAGGAAGCTCCACTGTGTTTCCCTGCAGCAAGAGGACAGGATCCGGTCGCACACTCGTTTCTGCCCTGCCTGGATGGTGTCCCCGGGTGAGGATGCACATTTTGTCCCTGCCCCTCCCCGTGTCAGGACAGGGTGCAGCGGGCTGGCATTTGTGACGGAGCCATCCTCAGCAGCCAGATCCAGATCCAGACCCTGCCCCAGCCACAATGGCCACAAGCTGGCACCAAAAAAGCCCAGGGAGCGAGGGAATTGGGGGTGTTTCAGCATCCTCCTCACAGCGCCCCCCTGCACTTACCACCATCTGATAAATCGCGTCCACAATGTCCAGCATCTCGTTCCTCGTGATGTACCCGTCGTTGTCCAAGTCGTACAGCTTAAACGCCCCTGCAAGCCAGAGCGACGCTGAGGTGGCTCGTAACTGCGGCCCCCACAACAGACACACACCCCATCGCCGCCCCCCTGCCACCCCCCAGCTCCCCTCGCCGTGCCAGGGACTGCGGGGCTGAGCCCAGCATGCAGCGAGCACTTACACCTCAGCTTCTCGTCCAGTGTCCCCCGGGAGGTGACCGACAGCGCCTGGATGAACTCCGAAAACTCGATCCTCCCATCCTGGTTGGGGGAAGGAGGGGGTAAGGGTGCTGCTACCACCCCCATCCCCCAAAGCCCCCCCTGCCCATGTGTGCCCGGCATCGGGTGCTCTTATGGGGCACATCCAAAAAGGCAGCAGGGAGGGAGGAGCGATGCATGTTTATCTCCAGCAGCATGATCCAGCCGCTGTGCCCACCTGACAGCGAGCATCCCAGCGGGAGAGACTCCAGAGCATGGGGGGGCTTTTGCCAGTGGCACCGAAACATCGCCTTTCTCCTCTCTCGATTGCCACTTCATCATCTTTTCCCACTTGACTCTCACCGACTAAAATAAGCGCGGGGGATCGCTCACTACAGCTGCGCCGCTTTAATTGCACGCCCCAGGAAGCGCTGGAGCATATTCCTCCTCCGGTGCCGCGCAGCTGCATTACTGTACCCATCCCACCATCGCCTGGGCCCAGCCCCGACCCCCTGGACCATCCCCAAAAACTTACTTTGTTCTCATCGAAGACATTGAAAACAAAGGTGGCGAATTTAGTTGGGTCGCCGAAGGGGAAGAACTGCTTATAGATCTTCTGAAAGCCGGCGGCATCGAGCTGCCCACTGGGGCAGTCCTTGATAAAGCCCTTGTACCTGGGGAGGAAGGGCAGAGGTGGGCACCAGGCAGGTGTCACCCCTGAACGCAGCCCCCCAAGCCCAGGGGTGCTGGGATGGGGCTCTCCCTGGCGCCGCAGAGGGCTGGAGACAGGAAGGTCCCGGGGTGCTCCCTGTGTCACCTCCATCGCCCGTGGGATGAGGTCCCTGCGGGCACTGCGCAAGGGTGTCAGCGGGGAGAGCCTGGAGCAGCAGCGAGTGGCACCGGTGGCACTGAGCGGTGCCCACCACACTGTCCAACCCCACTGCAAGCCCCGGAGTGGCAACCGAGCCACAACCAGGTTCCTGCTGAACATTGTCCAGGACCTGGGAGGGGACGGGGACCCACCACCCAGACAGGAAGACACGGAAGAGTCTTTTAAACCTCCTTGAAAATAAAAAGCCCCCTGCACAGAGTCACGCCCTGATAGCATGGCCACACTGCAGGCGGAGGTGCCCAGGCAGGTGATGCCTCGCTCGGCCCTGAAGCCAAAAAGTGTTGGTATTCTTTGCTCAGGTCTTCAGATGCATGCAGCTCCTGAGCAAGAAGGAAACGGAAAACTTCACCCAAGGGCCAGAGCTCCCCTTTCCCTCCACCGCTCCGGTGTGGCCTCACTACACTGGGCGCATCCAACCAGCTCTCCGGCATGGAGGTGGCTGGGAAAGCTCCCACAGATCCAATGCACCACCGTGGGGGAGGGACTCATGATCGACAGCAATTTGCAGCCCACCGCTGCGCACACACGTGCTGCAGCCGTGCCCCACTAAAAGCCAACAGCACGGCAGCCCCAAGCACCTGGGGCAGCAGAGCCGCGATGGCATTTTTTGCGTAATCCCAAGTGAAAGCTGCTGGGAGGAGCCAGGGGACACAGTGGGGCTATTGCATCCTCGGGGTGGCACAGCCAAGGGCATCTCCCAAAATCCATCAGCGCTTGAACACCCCCATAACCCTTGGTCCCAGCTCTGGGATGGACCTGGATGCTGCAAAGTGCCACCCCAGAGGGAGCAGGGGAAGGGGCTCACCGGTTCCGTGGGTGCGGGGACCACAGATGGACAATGTAGGGACCATGCGGGGACCACAGGGACCAGGCAGGACCACGGAGGGTGCGTGAGCATTATGCAACGCGTCGCCCAGATCTGTCAGGCACCCGCTGCGACGGGCCGAGGGCTGGAGGAGGAGGGGAAGGGGGTGGCGAGGTGGGAAACCGAAGTGCTGGTGACATCTTTTTCACACTGCTGCAGCTATGACTCATCGGGGAGCGGGGGGAAAGGATGACAGAAAGAGATAAAGAAAGCAAACCTTGACTGGTGGGATAGGAAGATGAAAGGGAAGCGGTGGCTTTTCTAGGGCGTCGCGTTCGGTGGGGCGGAGGGATGGAGTGAGAGCGTGCTGATGGTGAGGCACCGTGGCCCCAGCCCCTGCCAGCTTCTGTGAGCCCGGCTGCGAATGGGGACCCGCTGGGACAGCATCAGCCTGCCCCTGGGATGGCCACGGCCACCAGCTGGACAGTCCCCATGTCCCCACACCCCTCAGCTGCCCATACAGGGAGGGAAGAGGCGAGAGGGAGCATGCACCATGCCACATGGGTGGCCGGGAGCAGCTGGAGCTCCGCCCTGCCACGCACTGTGCACGAGGTGTGCAGGAAAACCCTCTCTATTTTCTGGTGTCCCCTCTCTGAGGTAACACCTGCACCCCAGAGGAGGTGCCCCTCCTGCACCCCTTGCTCTGCACAGCCAGAGGGGTTGCTGCGTGCCACCAGCTTCCAGCCCCTCGCCCACCAGCCCCGCGCCCCAGCAGCCCCCCGCCACACCGGCCACTCACCACTGCTGCACCTCCTTCTCCGTAACTGCAAGAGGAAACAGGGGAAAAGAGAAAAAGACAAGAAAAAGGAATTTAGTCCTTTCCCTGTGTTTTGCACTTCACATAAGTGACTTTCCCGGGGAATATGCCCCCGGGCTGGCTCGCTCCACGCGCTGTCGTGTGATACCCACATGGAAGCGGCTGCCTTCGAGGCACATCCCGGGAATCCTGCGCCAGCCCAGGAGGCTGATGGGGCTGGAGCTGCAGCCAGTGGGGTCCCTCTGGCTCCAAAACTGGGGAGCCCACCAGGACATTTTTTCAGGGATGTGCAGCACCATTGCTGGAAGATGCTATGGACGATGCAGGGGCCAGGCTGGTTCATGCCTGGGTAGAATCCGGCCCTGCTCTCCCACCCTCATCATAGCCAGAACATCCCTGGAAACATCTGCCAGAACATCTGCCTGGAGGCGGCATGGGGAAGGCACTTGCCCGGCCCCAACATCAACACACTGAACATGGGCACAGGAAGAGCCCCCCAGGCTGGCATCCCCCCAGGTACCAGCTGCCCCTGAATGACAGAGAGAAACATCAAACTCATCCCAGGGCTCCGGGAAGCATTACCGGCCTCCAGAGAAACCCCAAAAATGTGGCGAGCATTGGCAACCATGTGTCCCCAGCCCAGGGACAGCTGCTGAGATGGCAACTGTCCTCAGCAGAGGAAAGGCTCCAATGGGATGCGGGATGCCGGGGAGCCCAACGGGGCCGGGGGCTGGCACCCATTCCTGTGCATCCCAGAACTCCAGAGGGGAGCCCAGTGCCAGCAGGCGGGCACACGGTGGGGGAATGGCCTCATTAGTCATTTCCTTCGCATCGTGCATCTAAATAATAATAAAAATGCAATAGGTCTGAAATGCGTGGGGATAATGAGGCGGAGTGGAGATGTGTCAATGTGCAAACGGCTGATAAAAATAGAGACCCAAGACACATCAACAGATGCCAATTACCTTGGATGGCAAATAAAAGAAAGCAATTTTCCATCAGAAAGATTGATAACGTGCCTGGTAGAAGGCGAGGGCTGGCAGGCGGCAGCAGTGGGGCAAGCCGGGAGGGAACACGCCGGCCCCCACCTCACAGTCGGCCAGGTGCTGGCTCCCATGTCCCCGTCGGCAGGAATCGCTGTGCCCAAGGTGTCCCTGTGCATACGGGGGGTCCCTCTATCCCAGCTTGGGGACCGCTGGAGGGACAGAGCCTGAAAAAATCCCTCGGAAAGGGCTCGGCCCAGGGCAGAGAGGCCGGCAGCCTCTGCCCCAGCCTCCCCAGGGAGGTGCCACAGCACTGTGGTGGCCATACTGGGACCAGCCATGCCAGGAGTACCCGCCACAGGGTGTCTGGTCGGCAGCCCCCTGGGAGAGGGGTAGCAGGCAGAGGGACACTCGGCACCCGGCCTGAAGTTCACTGAGGGGTTCAGCCGCACCGCAGGAGTGATTTGGAGGGTTGTTGTGGCAGGGCTGTCTGGCAGAAGAGCAGACAGGGGAAAGGACTGAGGTCTCCTGGCAGGAGGCAGCTGGGAAGGACACGCTGCATCCAGTGGCAGGCAAAAACAACAGTCGTGCCAGTCCCGAAGGACTCCCCATCCCCAAATGGAAGGAAGCATCCTTCCAAAAGCGAGATGCTGAGCCACGTCTCTAACAGAAACAGGCTTCTCCCCACATATTCCCCACAAGCATCGAGACACCAGCCAGGACCCCCACCCCGAGTGTGCCAGGGGATGCCCCAGGCACCAGTTCTGCAGCCCTGATCACCCAGAGACACTGACGAAGGCGGGTGGGAGGAGGAAGAGGAGGATGAGCGGCAGGACTTTGGGCACCTCACGAGGCAGGCGAAAGCGGCAACAGCAGCAGCCCGGATCTGCGGTGGGGGCACGGCTCAGCCCCTCCTCGCAAATCACCTTCTGTTCTCTCTCCCTCTCTCAGCTGTGTTTCCCCCAATGTGCTATTTCAGGCCCAGGAGCTGCCTTTCAACTTCAGCAGGAAACAATTAAGAAATCTGTGCTTTTTTTAGTGCAGGAGAAATGCTGGTAACGACACGCTCGGGCTGGGGTGGGAGGGGAGGGATGGAGCCGGCTCCACTTGTGCCTGCAGAAGGGACGCGATGCTCCCGGGAGAGGCTTTTCCAACGGAGAAGACCTTCCAGGTGCCAGCCTGAAAACCAGCACAGGGCTCCGGAGGTGGGATTTGTTAATGAGCATCCCTGGAATGGGGCCACGTAAAGCCCTATCCCTCCTCCAGCACACTGGCACCAGTGCCTTCCTCCCACCCCTTTGGGGTGTGGGGTGGGAACGCGGCCCCATCTCCCAGCCCTTGGAAAACCACCCACCCCTGGGTGCATCCCTCCACTGCCACCAAATCTTCTTTTTCCCCAGGGCAGTGTTCCCAGCATGGGGAAACGCCGCAGCCCTGAGCTTGGCATCCCTGCGGCCGGACAAGCTGGGGCTGAGCCAGTACCTGCCTCCTCATCTCTGCAATTACAGATCCGAGACAGACAATGACTTCGCGGCTGCCACTTCCCAACCTCTCTGGGTGTCGACACTCCAAGTGGCACCAATTAGGGATTCTAATGCCTGTCCCTGCAGCAGGGACCTACAACCATGGCAGCCTTGGGGACACACCACTCTCCTGGCCGGGCTGAGCCACCCGTCCTGGGGCTGGGGACAGGGGACACACACAGGGGCAGGGCGGTCCCTCCGCTCTCCCAGACCCGTCCTCCACAGCTCCCCGGTGCACAGAGCCCAGCCGAGCTCACAGAAAGTACCTGTGCGGCGGCAGCTGCTGCATTCCCCTTCCCCGGCATTGATTGTGGCACGATGCTGAGCCCATACAAATCAATTTGCAGCGCTATAAACCTCAGCCAGGCTTGACCCCGAGCGCTCAAGGACACGGGGACGACCAGCAGCAGCCCCACTGCAGCATCCCACCGGAGCAGGGCTGGCTCCATGGCCGTGCCCCCACTGAGCTGGGGCTGTGGCTGGGCTCAGCCGCCGTGCCGTGCTCCCCCGGGACCCCCGCTCACGCAGCCGCTACCGGGGGGGGCTATAAATAGCACACATGGTGGCTTGTTAGTGGATGGAGCGTGCCCCGGGATCCTTGGGGATGAAAGGTGCTAAATAAAGGCAGGGTATTAGCATTTGTTATGAATCGCAGCGCTGTAAGAGCCATCGGCGAGCCGGCAGCCCAAGCTATGCACCGCAGATGCCCTCCCCTATGTCCAACGCCACACGGCAGCATCTTTGCTTTTGCCGCTCTTAGCGAAGTGGGGGAGACACTGAGTGCAGGGCTCTCACCACCGGCAGCAGCAGCAGGGGAAGGCAGAAGCAGGCAGCAAAGGCAGGCAATACAGGAAGGCAGCAGGGGCAGGCAGTGGGGGCAGGCAGCCCAGAGCAGCCCAGGAGTTGCCTCCCATGGCCAAGCCACGGCCATGGGCCCTCGCTGCCCCTTGGCAGCACTAGTGGGTCCATCCCCACTCCCGTCTCAGCTGGGAGGAGGGTTTCGGCCACACGTCCCACGCAGCACAGAGGGGCAGAGATCACCTGATGCAGCCCCCAGCCCCCTCCTCCCAGCTACGGGTACCCAAAACCCCCCCTAACCCTCTCCCCCCACCTCTCCATCAATCCCCATTGGCACAGGCGAGGGCTGACAGCTCTGTCACCACCCGCCCTTCGTCTGCCCCCTCTCTTCCCACCACCCAGCTGCCACTGTAGCAAGAAACAGCTCTGGTTAATCAGTGCTCAAGCCCATTAATTTGTGTTTGCCAGGCAGCGAGGAGAGGAGGGACCCAGGACTGTGAATCCCCGTCTATCGCTCTGCCCGTGGTGGAGCTCGTCGCTCGCTGGACCGCAGCGGGGACAGGGCAGCAGTGTGGAGAGCAGGAGATGTGGCCAGAGTCGGAACAGTTTGGGGACCCCTGGTCACGGTGGGATGCATGAGGTGACGTGATGTTCCAGCCCCGCAGAGCTTTTTTGTGCTGCCACAGGCACCGCCGCCTTATCAGGGAAACCAGGGTTAATTATTTCCAGGCACAAAGAGACTCTCCCACAACTGCAGGCACTCCAGTTCTGCCAGAACCCATGGGCGACTGATCCAGCATCACCCACCGAGATGTGACAGGGTCGGTCCTGCGGCATTTATTTCCCCCAGGGACTTACCGTGGCTCCTTCCTGGGTCCCCACAGGTCCCTGCGCACCCCAGTCTGGGGGGGCTGGCACATCGCCCCACACTGGGACTTCCCTCTGGGTTTGGGGCTGCCTAAACCTGCTGCGGATGCTCAGCCCAGAGCCCAGAGGAGAGTAAACTGGGCACCCACCTGTGTGCTCCCACGTGAGTTAATGGGGCACTCATGCATGTACTAACTGGGCAGCCATGCCTGAGCTAGATGGGCACTCATGCAAAAATAAACCGGCTGATCAAGCGTGGACTAGTTGGGCCCTCGTGCATAAATTATTTGGGTGCTCCTCGGTGACCTAATTGGGTGCTCATGCATGATTTCATCGGGCGCTCATGCATGAACTACCGGGGTGCTGAGGCATAATGAAAGGGGCGTTCATGCATGGGCCAGCTGGGTGCTCATGCATAAATTTTTTGGGCACTCCTGGATTTATCAGGCGCCCAGGCATGGACTAATTGAGCACTCACCCGTAAATTCACCGGGCACTCCTGCATGAATTAATTGGGCATGCATGTCTAAATTAGTGTAATTAGTAGATAACACACTTGTGCATGCACTAATGTGTAAATTAGTGCAATTAGAAAATAACACACTTGTGCGTGTACTAATTGGGCACTCAGGTGGGAAGGGATCAGGTGCTCATGCATAAATTAATTGTACACGAACTGACTGGGGGCACATGCATCAATTAGTTGGGTACCCATGCATCAACTGACTGGGCGCTCACGCACAGACCAGTGTGCAATCCAGCGCAAATTAACAGTGCACCCATGCAGAAATCAACCAGGTCCTCATATGTAAACTAATTGTGCGCTCGTGTGTGTATTAATTGGGTGCTCATGCGTGAACTTATTGGGTGCTGATGCGGAAATGACTGGGGTGCTCATGCATGCGCTAATTGGTCCCTCATGCGTAAAATACCACGGTGCTCCGGGCTGAACCCCGCACACCCTGCAATTTATGCCCAACACACTCCACCCCTTGCCTCTGCGAAACACATATTTAAGAATTGTCTGAACATAAATCTGTTACAAACTCCACTTTCAACATCATCACAACGTTAATATTCACCAATTACAAGCTCCCCTTTCCTTCCCTCCTTCCCCACCGAGCGAGCGACAGGGCTTGGCAGCACGTGCATCCTCGCTCAGATTGTGCTCCTTGCCCCTGGGACCCAGATTTGGGGGTCAGCATCACAGCCCGGACAATCACCCACTGCAGAATTAGCCCTTGGTCCCCACCAAGCCACCACAGGGCTCAGTACAGCATTCCAAACGGATACTTGATGCAGATTTCACACCTTGCTCCTGCAAACAGGAACCCAAGAAGGTCCCATCAGTCGTCAGAGATGGACCCATCCCCACTGCCTGTCCCTGTCCCTGCAGAGGGTGTTACCAGGGGTAACTGCATCATAACCCGGACAGTTATCACCAATTTCAGGCCCCATCCCTGCAAAACCCGTAGCCCAGAGCGCGGCGGCAGCTCCAGCTGTTGGAGATACCGACAGGTGCAGTAGCTACGGGGCTTTGTCCAGCCTCAAACGGGCTTTGGGCAGCATCCGCTGAGTGCAGAATGGGCATCTCCCTGCAGGGCTGTCCAGGACCATCTCCGGCAGCCAGGGCTGTTGGGTGGCTTTGTGCAGGCTTAGGTCGAGGTGGGGAAGTACCCGCTGACCCCAGGGACAGCTGGACCTTGACCACGAGACTCCCCCAGCAACGCACCCCCCAGCTCCAACACCAAACCCCCGGCACGGAGCCCAGCGCCTGCGGGAGCAGCACTGCCGGGGGGCAAGGGGTGAAAGCACCCCCAGGCTGCTGCAGGCCCAGTCCTCCTCCAGGACCGTCCATCACCCCATCCTGGGGCACCTCCGAGCTCACTCAGGTCCCCATTTTTCAACCGTAACTTTTAAGATATGCCACACGTCAGCACTTTGGAAATTTGGGTTGTTTGGCCCTGATGACTTGGTCTCATTAAAATTCAGTTTTAACTGTAAAACCAATGTCCTGGTTAAACATTACCGACCACTCCGTCCTCCCGACCCCGGCAGGGCTCAGCCCCAGCTCCGGGGCCACCAGATCACCCCAGGGCCAGGGTTTCTTCCCGCTCCCGAGCCAGCGCAGGGCCAGATTTGGGGAAGCAGCATTAACACATGACCCCAGCAAAACCCATCTGCAGCACCGGGGTCACCCCCCCATGGAAATAACTGCGGCAAGAGCCTGCCCGATGGCTTGTTTGGTCCCCGAGATGACCGGCAGCAGCTTGCCCGAACCACCGTGCCCCCATCTCAGCCCCGCGCACCCTGGCAATGCCCGGGCCCCGCTCCTGGCCGCATCGCCCACACACTGGCAGTGTCCCTATGTCCCAGTGCAGGTACCCCTCCATGCAGCATCCCATCGCAAAGGGATGTTGGAGCAGCCTCACCACGCAGGCACCAACACCACCAGAGCTGCCTACCTGTCGGAGCAGGATGGGGATCACCCCAGCTCGCTTGTCTCCCCCTGCACTTGCCCAATTTGGCTTCTCTCCCCATCAGACACAGACATTGCCAGCATCACGGCGGGTCCGGGAGCCGCCGAGACTTTCGGAGCACAAGCCCAACAGCGTTATTGGTGTCAGTTGTTACTGCTGAGATACGAAGCAATATGTGGAGAGAACTGCATGTGCGTTTGGCGCACTTCTCGCCGGCGGTTGCCATTAGTGGTCTGTCTTGCTCCCAGACTGGATAAACAGGTCCATGAGCAGCTCTGTTCTCGTCTCCCCCGGGGCTGGTACCAACAGGAAAGCCAATATGCAGTTAAAATCCATTTTAGACTTTATTAAATATTTAAGCGCCTGACATTAGGCTTTGGAAATTGGGTTCGGGGAAAACGCAGCAGTCGTTCTTTGCAGCAAAGGCAGCAGAGGAAGGGCAAAGGACAGCGCCTTCATTTGGAAATTAATGACTCAGACTGAAACACGCTCGCAGCAGGAGCCGGTGGCCGCGGCAGGCCTATCCTGGGCTGGATTTAATCCCAGCTTCCCCACGAGCTGTCACAGGGATGCCTCACGGTGGGGAAGAGCATCCTCGGGATGCAGGGAGCAGGGACGGAGCAGCCCTGGCTGTGCAGGGGACAGCTGTGTCCTGCCCCCCTGCTCAATCCTCCCCTTGGCTGCAGGGATTCCGGCATGGCCTGGCGCTCCAACGTGCTGTCCCCAACCTGTGGAGGGGTTCCTGCCCCAAGCAGAGGAGAAAAGTCCCCTCCAGACCCAGCGCGCAGGAGTTCCTGTGATTCCACCATCAGACCCTGGAGCCACGGGAGGGTCAGGAGAGTGCTGCAGGGCAAAGCCTCACTGGGAGCGGGCAAAGCCTCTGCCCCCTCCCTGTGTCACCCACCGGGATGGGGCCGTGACAAGGGCTGCCGAAGCGGAGGGTACTGGAGGCACCAAACACCCACTTCTCCATGGCGGGTAGCACCCAGGGCATCTCCACGGGGTCTGGCCATCGATCAGGAGATGCTGGAGAAACAGGCGTGGATGAAGCACAAGCAGCCCTCCTTCCACGTAGAAACCAAAAGGGAGAACAGTGTGCAGGAGATGTGGGGAGCAGGCCATAGAATCACAGAATTGTCTAGGTTGGAAGGGACCTTTAAGACCACCAAGTCTAAGACCATCAACCTAACACTGACAAAACCGTCACTAAACCACGTCGCCAAGCGCCACTGGGCTGGGGAACCTGCAGCAGGGACCACCGAGGAATCACAGCGGTGGTCACTGGTCGCTGGGCTGAGCACCCCCAGCCACCCCAGCCCTCGGGCAGGCAGGGGTGGAGGGCGCGGGCCCTGGCTCCTTCTCCCATCCAACTCCCTAGAAGACCTGGGAGGGCAAGGAGGGGAGGGAGGAACAAAGCAACCCCACAAATGTCACCCTGATAACGGAGTGAGAGCGTCCACCGACTCCTCCCTGAAGGAGCCGCTTCCTTTGATGCCTTCAGAACTTCTTGTTTCACAACCTTAATTATAGCGGCAGCAGCAAAGGTCAGGAGAGTGGTTAAGCAGATCCATTAACATGTCAGGGGATAAATGAAATGTGATTCTTCTGATGCTGGAGCAGCAGAGGCAGCGGTGTGAGCATGGCTGGCAGGGATGGCTGCTCCGCTCTGTCGCAGAGGGAGCCTGCGGGGTCCTTGGCCACATCTTCCCCTTCCCACGCCGGCACTGCAAACACCTCCCAGGGACCACAGGGACACCCCAAAACTTGCTTCTGATACTGCAAAACTTGCTTTGCTTGCATTTCCCCACAGAGCACGAGGTCCATGTGCAGATGGGATACCCAAACATGAGACTGCAGGTTGGGGTCTCCCTGGGGAAGGGGCTGGAGATGCCTCCAGACCACCACAGCCCTCCGGAGGCAGCACATCAGCTCCCCATCGAGCTCGCAGTGAACCTGCACCACAGCTGCCACCTTCATGGCTCTGGGTTACATGTAAAAACAGTAAAAACAGGTCCCAAACAAAAGCCAGCCCCCGGCCACCCCTCCGGTGCATCCTGCCCATTGCCCTCCTACACTTCTGGGGCAGGTGCTCTCCTCCTCCCCAAAAACCTTCCCTTTTGGGCTCCTGCAAATCCTATTACACGCTGAGAGGGCTCGGAGCAGGTGGGCGCGCTCGCTGGCTCAACCAGCCAGGAGCAGCCCAGCCTCAGCGTTACACACCACGTGTGCGCCCACCTCGGCATCCCGGTGCCCTGCTCCTGGGAGCAGGTCCCACGGGGCTCCCAGGCTCCATCCTGAGATCCATGGGCTCTCATCCCACGGTGCCGGTAGGGCCGAGCAGAGCCAAGGGGCACGGGGCTGGTGGGGAGTGCAGGCAGCTTCACCCATCCCTTGCCGCCGAGGGCTATCGGGTACGTAACCACCTGGCCAGTTTGTCCCGCTTCCTGACAGACGAGCAAGGGATTTCAACGTGAACCAACCTGGCAGAGAAACCCAGCACCTGGGGCCAAACATTTCGGAGCCTAAAAATAAACTGGCAGCGGGGAGTTGCTGAGGTCCCTCCCCTGCTCCGCCTGTCCCTCTGCTCCTGCCCGCCACCCTGGCCGGCGCATTCCCCCAGCACCAGGGTGGCACGATGGAGCAGAGCCCCAGCCCGCTGCCCCCAGTGAGGAACTGACCCCTTTTCCTAGCTGTGAATTGCTACAGTCAGAGAATTTTCTTTCCTTTCCCGCTGAATTCAACCCGCCACGACATACCCCCGTAACTACAAATCAATATGTTTGTAGTTTGCTCTTAAACTAATGCCCATTAATTCAATGCATGACTATTGAGCACCAGAGCCAGTTCTGCGGCTTATTGTAAAAGAGCAGAAAATGATGATGCCAGAGTGAGTTTAAAATCCACAAAATAGATCACAGTGGGTGGGACGCGGTTCTGGAGAAAAGAGCAGCTTCCTCTCCCCACACCCGCTCCACAGCCTGGGCCCCCCAGCACCACAGGTGTCATTTTGGCACCCTTGCCGCGGCTCCCACGCCTTCACTGCAGCCTCACCATGGCCTCCGGAGCACCAGGACCACCGTCCCAACCCCGCGCCTGGTCCTGGCAGCAATGCCATGCACCTACATGGCTCCGAGCACACTGGATTGCGCGGCTATTGCAGCTGGTGTTAAAAAAAAATACAGTTTTAGTAGTTCTGAACCTGGGAAGCAGCTATAAAAAGTGAACCCTGAAATCCAATCCCCCCCAAACGACTAAAAAGAAGAGCTAAAATGTACTCTTCTGAAACAACCGCAAATTTTTGAGCATGAGTTTAAGTGTTGTCAATGCTATGGTTGGGCTAGGAGCGCTGCTGTTAAGTAGGGATGCTCAGCACTGCATTTCTCTCACAATTTCTCTAACAAGAGTCCACGTCAAGCCATTTCCACCCACAACGCATATTCTGCACCCACAACTGCACACGTGCGCTTTGCACAACTTTATGCAGGCTGCAGGTACCCCAGGACCTGCATCAGTCTCCAGCTTAGCAAAACCCTTTGACTGTGGCCCAAAAAAACCCTTAAGCACCATCCCAAACCCCACCGGGGCCAAGAGCCACCAGCACCTGGCCCAAGTTAAGCCCGGGATTAAATCCCCTGTGAAGAGGGTCCAGCAGACGTGATCCAGGGAGGACGGTGGTTCCTTCAAGTCTTGAGCGTTATCACCTCCTGGGACAAAACACACAGTGGCCAAAGCTACGTCTCTGAGCTACCTCAACAAGGCATCAGGAAGATTAATAAATTAATGATTATAAAGCACTTCCAGAGATTTTTGGATGAAAGGCTCTATGGAAGTACAAAGAATTACATAATTCATTATTCATTATTATTATCACTCAGTGTTGGCTTCTCCCGCATGCTCCTACACAGCACCAGCCCGGCCTCCGAGGAAGGTTAAATCCTTACCCTGCAGCCGGGCTCCTCTCGCCAGCGCCTGGCAGACGGGCGAGCTTGGCACTGCCAGACGTTCCTGGGCACTCAGGTGCCCAGAGATGCTGAAAGGCACACGGCGATGGGTCCAAATCAACAGGACTTGGGCAGCCGGCACTTCGAAGAAGCCCTCGGATGTCCTTCTGCGCCTTTAGGTGTCCAAGTGCCATTAAAATCTGGCCCCCGGCACCATAAGTCAGGAGCGGAGTGGGGAGGGGAGCCAATAGACAAGGTTTCCAGGCTCCTGACCTTCCGTATCCAGTTCCCAGCAGGACCTGGGACAACCTGCTCTGAAAACCTGCAGTAAAATAATTCTCATATCTCATGGAGGCTGCTGACGGCAACCCTGCAGCATGCTCGGCACGACCACCATGCCCACGACTGCCCTGCCACGTGAGCTTCTCTCACAGCTGCACCCACCGCCGGCCCCAAGAATGCTGCTACCCAGGCACAACCAGAGAAATGCCAAAAATAGGAGACGGAGAGACCAGAGGGGACAGGAGATAGTGGCCAGGGGACACAAGACACCACCAGGGGACACAGCACAGGCTGCAGGTCCTCTGTAGTCCCCCAGATGTGATAAAACTCTACAAAAGCCGCATAGGGCAGGGTGCGGGGGGTGAAGTCTCCCCGTCCCTCCCATCCCAGCAGAGCCAAGAAGGGGCTTTTTGTTATTGGCTTCGTTCTGTTTGGAAATCGCACAAACAGAAAATGATGCAATGGAAGGAAATACCCATCGTGGGAGAAACCCTTCACGTACCGCAGCCACGGCTCACGCTGCCATGAGAACCTCCCCGGCATGAAAGCGGGTCCCCCGTCATTAGCTGCCAGCTACCGGCTCCCGGCAACATCCGCCCAGATGTGCTGTAACAGCAGCAGAACAGCACCACGCAGGAGGCAGGGCCAGCGCCTGCGTGGTGCCATGGCAGCCAGCATGCGGGAAGGGCAGCCACACGCCGGGGATGCTCTTCCATGGATGGTCATCGCTGGTCTGCCAGAAAGGTGCCGAAATACCACAATGCTGCGGAGCAAAACCTCCCCCAAGCAGACCCCCAGAAACCGTTGAGCATACCACCAATTTGGGGATACAGCGACCCCCTGCTCGAGCTGGTCCAATGGCCACAGCACAGGGGTCTGGATGAGTCCTTCCCCCTGCGCTCAGGGCAATCCTGCGCTCCTACCTGCGCCTCCTCCACCCGGGTTCCCCAAAACGCAGAAGGAAATAAATATCTTTCCAACCTCCCAGGGTCTGAAGATAAATCAGAGGCTCCCAGACGTGCCTGGGAGGGCCCTGTGCAGCGCTTCTCCAGACAAGGAAAGGCGTGCTCGCCTTGACAGCTGCGAAAAAGGGGCAGAAACACTCAGCAAAAGTAATTAAACCCAGAGACAAGAGGTTGAGCAGAGCTCAACAAACAGAGCCTGGTATTAATGACGGCTCTTCCTGACAGGCATCGCACCGCAGGCTGCACACTGCTGGGGCACGTTGGGATGCTGCACCGGGCTCCGGCCACGCGCCACCCTGTGGCACGGCTGCCCAGGCACTGCTGCCTCACCTGCACAGGTACACGGGTCTAGAGGCAGCAAGAAGCCCAGAGTGGGCAGACAAAACTCCAGACAGGCCGGGAACTCACCGAGGGAGTGATCAGAGGACGGGAGTCTTTTTTGGAGGGAGTGCAGTGGAAAAGGGAAGGCACCCAAGAGAGAGGAGCAGAAAGTTGGGCATAAAGTGATTCAAAAGGCAATGCCCCTCTGCCGGCCTCATCCAGCAAAAGAAATATCCGTGTTGTCTGGTACCAGCTGCCAGTGAGACATGGGGCATCACTGCCCGTGTGCCCCAATGGGGTTGGCACCTTCCCCGCGCTGCAAGGAGCTACCCCAGGAGCGCAGAGAGCCCAGCACGTGGGAGACCACCAGCAGATGAGGCTGTGCTGGGGCCAGCTCTTCCCAGATCCCTCTCTGTTGGAGATCGGTTCATCATGGCGGCTGCAAACCGAGTGGGCGATTGCAGCATGGCGATACCCGTACCTGGCCCAGCCAGCGGGTCACAGCTGCAGCGAGGACACCAAAACCCGAGGCTCAGCTCCAGCTCCCGCCAGGGGCTGTGCCCAGCCGGCACTGCCACGTTATCGCTATTTCTTCTTCCCGAGCCACTTGGAGGAAGCCCAGCCGGGGCACCCCAACCTCCCCTACCATCACTCACGGTTTGGCTATGCGGACATGCCCCCCACATCCTGCTCTCCTCCTGCCTGTGTCAGGGCGAGAGAGCAACCCCGTGTGTAGGGTTGTGCAATGCACCAGTATCACCTCTTCTCCATATGGGAGAACTTGCTGCATCCTAATCTATTGCCTTTTTGGGTAAGCGCTGCCATGGGACTGCAGCAATGACAGCGGGGAGAGCTCGCAGGTCTGCTGCACGTTGGGCGAATATGTCTGACCTGCAAGCGGAGAGGCAAACTCGGACCACCAAAGCCTTTGTTTCCTTTGTGCATCCTTCAGACAAAAAAAAAAACCAAACCAACTGATTTTGCTAAAACTGGATGGTTCAGGCGCTAGCCACTTTAATAAGATTACAGTGGAGGTTCAGATGGGAAAGCCACTCACTTAGAAAATCAGGTTATTAAACCGATACTGAGATACTCATAAAAAATACCAAACTCTCTGGTGTCGGGCTGTTCTCTCCGCTTCAGAGCATAAAAACAAAGGAAACCCCTGCAACTAACGCACCCAAACTTCAAAAGCCACCCAGATGGTTTAGGTCCCTGTTCAGGGAGAAGCTGCCTGGCACCAGGGAGGCGGCGAGGAGAGGACAACCACCACGGCCGGTCCCCAGCTACCCGCCTGGCAGCCAAACCCCAGGGCCAGGCAACCCCGGGAGAAAGGATGCTCGGAGCAGGGGCAGGAGGGGGGTCAGGATGAGGAGGGTGCATCGCCCTAGGCGGGCAGGATGCGGCCCTGCTCCCGCGGTTACGGAAGGCTTAGAAATAGGCCACGGAGAATTGTTTTTATAAGAAAACGGTGTGTTTCTCTGCCTCCCTACCCCTCTCCTTGTCTCTGCTGCCTTGTAGCTGTTCGGTTTGGGTTTTTTTCCATCCTCCCAGGCAAACCTCGGAATTTTTGCAACAAAGCCCAGCCGAGCCTGCGCCCTCCCCCGGGGAAGGGCCGCGCCGATGCCCGCAGGAATCACCGCTCGCCGCCAACGC
>VXBH01010032.1:7461-57526 GCA_013400035.1 Rynchops niger | reverse complement strand
AGAGTGGTCAGGCACTGGAACAGCCTGCCCAGGGAGGGGGTTGAGTCACCGTCCCTAGAGGTGTTTAAGAACCGTCTGGATGTGGCACTTCAGGGCATGCTCTAGTGGCAGAGATTGTAGGGTGTTGGGTTGATGATCTTAAAGGTCGTTTCCAACCATGAAGATTCTGTGATTCTGTGAAATCAGCATGACTGCACCGAGGCTGCCCATACAGCTGCCTTTCAAGACTGACATGCAGCCGACGCACTGAGTGTTTACAATTTGCTATGCTATTAATTTCTGTTAAATTCTAGTTTGTTTGGGTTTTTTTTTTTTTTTTTTTTTTTAAAGACCCTATTCTCTTTACAGCCTCTGGGGCTGTAATTGTTATGCTAATGTGGGAACCTGGAAGGGGTGGCTGTGGCGAACTCATCAGCTGCTCTCCCAGTTGCCTGCTGCATGGAGCCAGCAGTTGGCTGAGACAAAGCCAAGCAGGAGGGAGGTGTCACGATCTTCCTTCTTGGCACATCACAAATCACAGCTGACAACTGGGAAACCACCTTCTTTTTCTGCTCCTGCCACTGCTCATCCTGTGGTACAGGAACTGCGGAGCTCAGCCCAGCCGCCTTGAGCCTTCAAACAAGGCTCGATGCTAGAAGCAGGCAGCACGTTTGTTCAGGGACAGAAAATAAAAAAAGACTCCTCATAGCGACAGCCAAGCAAGTGCTGCGCAGTCATGCCTGCGTGCGATAAGATCACAGTTGCAGAGGTAGCAGGAGCTTTTTGCAGCAAAGACACCTTGCAGCATCCACCAGCAACGACAGCAGGGTCAGAGAGGCTGTTCTCCATGCTGGGAGCGATGCCCTGGACAAGGTTACTTGAGCACCATTCATCAATTCAGCTTCTGCAGCTGTTTTTACTCAAGAAAAACCCAAAACCTCTTTGAGAGAAGTGTCCCTAGAACTGCAAGGCTGAGGTTTGGATCAGAATAAAGATTTTTAAAACGAGATATATACATAAGAACCTTCAAAATAAAGGAAAGGTACATGGCTGCCAGCTGTCTGCTCTCCCACCCAGATCTTCGCCCTGGAGGTAGCCCGGTGTCTTTGGCCACACAAGCCTGGGCTGCGAGCACTGGCAGCAGGTGCAGGGGAACAGTTGCGGTGGTGGTTTTCACGCAATGAGCCAGAGAGAAGTCAGTTCCTTTCAAAGATTACTCCTGAATCATAGCAGATCGTCAGCTTCTCGGTGCGGAGAGTCCCTCTGCTATACCTCCACCCTGTCATGGATGCTGCCGAGGAGCAGCGGCCAGGGCTGGTCACCGCTGACCTGCTCCAGTTTTAAGACAAGACACAAAACTCTTAAGAAATCTTCATAAGCCAACTGCGCCGTCAGCAGCAATGTCTGCCCCCCCAAAGCTCACCCTGCATTTAAACTTAAAATTTTAAAAAACCCAAAACCAAATAAAAACACAAACCCCCCAAAATATTCAAATATACAAAATCGACTTGTACCTATTTTGAAATTTCATTGCCATAAGAGGTTGAACCATTGCCTCCCACAAGGCTGCTCTGATTCATGGCAACACACCAGCATCGTGTGCTTGGTAAATCCCAGCAGATATTTCTGCGCAGTTTTTGCAACAACAGTTAAAACCCTGACTTACCACGAATACAGATTAGGGCACAGACGTACCAGCATCATTTTAATGTAGTACTTTTATGTTCCTCCTATGGAGCAGCCGAGCTCACTCAAGGCACCTACAAGGTTTAATAGTAAAACAAAAATGAACCCCCAAACCAGAAATTATGCATGGAACATACTTCACACAGAGATAAGCAAATGGAAAGAGACTGACTCAGGCGTTTAGCCCAGCTCTCAGCCGATAAGGGGTCATTCCCTACAGTATATTTAGCAGTGATTTGTCCACCCTAGTGTTGATTAGCTAAAATAACACAGAACTGCCTCCATTTCTCCAGGGACACAGTTTGCAGCCAAACCCATCTCATTGGCAAAAGGTTTCTCCCAACATCTTGTTTTCCTCTGCTCTCATTTCATCTCGCCTCTCCACAGCTCAGGCCTTGAGCCATGCTGGTTAATTCCCCCCCATTTCTGCAGTCCCCCCTCCACACAGCCATTTTGTAGCATGCTACATCTTCCCAGCTGTCTTTAATCATCACTTAGCCAGGCTTACAGCTTTAATTCCTGTAATCTTTTCTCATTGCCCAATTCTCTTATCTCAGTCACTGCAACTGTTTGTTGTCGCCCCTCCAATTTAGCTTACTGCCTCCTGGTATAAGATCCATCCCAAAAACGAACACGTTTGGTTTCTCCCAGGGGATGCAGATCAATACCTTCACAGCCATGCCGGGTGTGGGATTCCTTCTGACTTCAGAGCTCCTGCAGAACAACGCATCCCGAGCGGTTCCAGGGAAGAGGCATTTCCAGCCCGGCACCAGCTGAGGCACTAACAGGCGCCCGCAGAACATGGTGGGTTCTCCGGGCGATGGGACATTGTGCCACCCTACAGAAACAACTCAGGACTGAAGGTCAGCACCTCAGAACAGCCTCCTCAGGGACAAAACCCCCTTTATTAATATATTTAGCCTTGCCACAGGAGACCCGTGTTGTTAACAGCTCCTCTCACTGAGGATGCTGGAAGTCAAGCTCAGCACCATCGTCCCTAGAGGGAGCAGTAAAAGGAGTTTAAGCCATCCCCTCCGTTTTGATCCTCACTTATGCCACCACTGTGACAGCCTCACCTTGCATCATGCCTGTTTATGTTTTTTGGGTTTTTTTCCCCCTCGGTAATACAAAGAGCCATCTCATGCATTATAGCGCAGCCACCCCACTAAAAATATTCTACGTGGGGAAAGAGTTAAGAGAAAGCAAAATCACCCCCAGTTCCATTATTTTCCATGGATGAGAGGGGAGAGAAGAAAGGAACGATATGCATTTGTTATTACTTAAGGCACATGAAAGCCCTTTTCTCCTAAGTGAGGACCCCGGTATCAGGATCAGCTGTGCCAATACAAGCTGCATTATTACCTCTTCTGTACAAAGCAATTTGTTTTTATTGACCCTTCACTATACAGGGCACTACAACACGCTCCTGCTCATTACAGTCTGTCAGTCAGAAGGCAAAGGAAGGTAAAAGCAGAATTTAAAGAGAAGGCAGCTCTTCGCAGTGATGAAGATAACCTTGCTAGAGCAAAAGCACTGACAGCAGGCAGCTTGGACCGCAATAAGGAGCAGCAAATGATCAAGACAGATCAGAATTTCAGACACTAGAAGAAAATCCTTAAAGCAGGTAAAACAATTTACCTCCTCTGGACAGGAAAACAGCTACAAACTTGCATCCAAACACAGCACGTTGAGGAAAGCTGGGTTACGGCTCTGGTTTTGTTTATTCTCCACCTGTGTAAGTCTACCAGACAGTCTCCACTTGCAACAGACCTTAAATGCTAGGAGCTCTGTTGCAAGCAGTTTTTTTTGTTCCTTTGTCTCCTTAGAGAAATAGTCAGCAATCGAGATTTTTCCCTACAAAACCTACACTCGGTCTCAATCTCAAGTGAGTCTTCCCACAATTTAGTCCCACTTTCCACACCCTTCCCCTAACATTTCATTTACTTCTGAGCGATTTTGGGGCCCAGGGCAGCCCTCCACTGGAGCGCTGTGCATTTAAAGCAGGGATGAGTTTGCTGCTGTCACTTTAAGGGGAGATGTTTTACGGCCAAACATACAAGAAGCAGAGAATGCAGAGCATGCTCAGTCTGGAAGTCCAAAAATCCGTGTACTTTTTATAGTTTAGTTCCCTGGTAAAACACCACGCACCCAAAGGCTTGAGGCAAGGCAGAACTGGCTGCTCAGGATTTGCAGGGTAGAGAACACAGGCTATTTTTGGCACTACCCCTCTGTGGTAGGATGAAACTAGAGCCTAAACTGTAATAAACATCTTGAAGACTTACATTTTGTGATGAAGGACATACGCTTTTGAGGGGCAGGGGATTATCAGGAAGAGCACTCCTCAGAAATACTTTGCCCTCCTCATCCCTGCCAACCCAACCAGTTCGCAGAACTGTAAGTCATGGTGAGATACTGACAGCTCAGGAAGAGAACAACTACAGGAGTCCCAAATCACCCTCAGCCTGAAAACAAACAAGAACCTGCCCCTTTGAGATAACATTGCCAGATCCATGTAGGATATTACTTAAAATACAGGTTTCTACCCTTAATTTGTATCTGGTCACCAAGGTTCAGAGCACCAGCTCCTTGTCCACCCTCTCATGGCAAGCTGACCCCAAGCCCTGTGGAAGGAGGCCACCACAACACTAGGTGACAGCGACAAGCCCTGGATGCGCCTGCCCGAGACTGCAAGACCATGAGAAACAGGACTGTAAGAAACGCCATGTTTCCATGGAAGTCCATAAACTACTGCAGAAGTTCATCTTACAAAACTAAAGGAGGGGCTCGGCCCATACAAGCACGAGCTGAAAGACCTCCAGGTACTACAGCTAAGGGCAGTGAACCCCACTGTGGGTCACTGAAGGAAAGCTTTTCCCCTAGAAAACTGTTTTTCCACAGAAGATATTTGTGATTTGGCCCCGTATCCATGATGTGGATTGTAACGGCTGCAAATGGAAGTCAGGCACAGGGAAACACTGACTTTGGAATCAACAGGTCAGCTTGGTCTCTAGCAGTTCAGAAGCAGAAAACGAGATGCATTAAACTTCTTTCTGGTCAATCTTTATTTTACACATTTGCATCACAGCAGGGAAACCAAGTTACACAGACCATCCTGATTTATATCTACCTTGCTTCTCTTCAAATACTGTTTTTCTTTTAATAAAATTTAAAAAAATACTGAAAAAATCCATTTGTACATCTGAACATGAACTGAGGAATAAGGTATTTACAGGTCACCAAAAACCCTGGAACTGGACCTTACTGTACAGGAAAGTCTTTGAGTTCTTTTGGAGGTCGTTTACTAAATGAATTCAAAGCTACATTGTACACGGTGACCCAAAGCTGCTTAATGACACAAGAGGATCTGGGATTAATTATTTATAGTTACTAAAGGGAAAGGGAAGCTATTTCGACCCATACTCTGTTTTGACAGAGCAGGTACCAGCCCAATGCTCCAGTACCCTAGCTACAAGACGAAGTGCTTCTCATAAAGTGGAGGTCGGGCTCTACTTCATTACACAGAGAGCAGAATGCCCAGTGAAATCCCACAGGGAAATATTTATTAAGAATTATCCTTTCTACAGGATTGCTGCAGTCAAAACATAAAGGGGGTTCTTGAGCCAGGCAACCTAAAAGAGTGACTCTTTTCTCAGCCACTTTCTTCCAGTACTGTCACTTTACACATGAGTGAGTATCTCAGTATTTTTCTTAAATTCCGTTCCAGCCACTTGCAAGTACATATCATGCAGAGTTCTTACAAGATTGTTGCTATATCCAAGCAAGAAACTACAAGGGGGAAATACGCAGCTTCCCAATATTGGTAAGTAAAAGTGATTAATAAGCCCAGAACAGCATCATACCCAGAGGCTACAAAAAAAAGCCAGATTAATCCAATTTAGAACAACATTTTCCAGCAAATCAACCCCAAGGAACACAAAGAAACATCGGTCAAGTGCCTCTGGGCAGCATCACCTCCGTTTTCATGAGAAGTTCAGGTTACTGAAGTTACACACAAGGTCACAGGTTTTAGACAGTGAGAGAACTGTTATGTTTCAAATATCACTGTACCTTCCATCTCCTGCAGACCAAAGCTCTATGCTCTTTTTTACAAAGGTGAAAAATGGGGAAGTGTTTTACGATTGAAGTGGAGGTCGCTGCACAGGATCAATAAAACACATTTGCTTTAAAGTAGCAGTAGTCTGTTAGCTATCATGGCAGGTCAAACTGAAGGAGACAAACCAGGTGGACTGGAGGAGGAAGGGTTTCCTTCCCTTCAATACCTGCACTTCTGCCTCATTATTAACAGCTAAGCAACTTCAGTTCTCAGAGCTCAACAGAACATGCAAATACCCAGTATTTGCTTCAAATGCTGCCAGGCAGTTTTCAAATAGACAACAAAAAAAACCCCTTTCTTGTAAATTTGATTGTCACTGGCCAGACTGCATTTCTCTCCTCTAGGAGGAGCATACTGTACAAAATAGAAGACTTAAAACGCTTAAAAATCTTCCATTGGACTTTCAGCAAATACGCACACTGGAGTGATTAGGACATGCCCTTTCATGGCCAGAAGGAATGTTGCAGTGCTTAAGGATACAGAGTGGATGCACACTCATACTAGAGAGAGTCCACTTAGCTTAGAAAAATACATCTTCCACATTACTAGCTCCAAAACAAAATACTGCAATGCAGCAAATTTTTACAACATGCTCCCAGGGTATGCCAGCATGGAAATCCAGGAATAGGGCTCTCAACTGAAGAGAAACACTGAACAATGCACTGCACAGATCATGACACGCTGAGTGAGATGACAACATGAAAGAGCATCTTTTCAAGCCACAAAGAAGCATGTAGCTTCTTCAACTCGAACTGCTACATTTTGAGCAAGCAGCAGCAATGTTCCAGATGACCCCATTACGTCTTGCTTTCTTTTAGTATATCTCTTGACGAACCATCAAGGAAAACATTTTCAAGCCTGAAGAATGCAAAAGTCTGGCAGCTGCACTGCGAGGAGGTTTCCTACAGAAGACAGCTTGCTGAACAGCTACGGCAGGAAGGAGGAGTGCATCAGTGGCATTTGCATGCCATCAACAATAGGGATTTATTGGGGCATAACATGCATTACAACTGAAGACTGAACCGATCTCATTTTTGTCTGCAGAGGGTGCCGAGTACTCCACTGCAGCAACATATGTGAATGCATTCAAAACCATTCACTCTGAATTGCACCAGACCCACTTTTCCAGGACTCCTGTCACTACACTGCTGTGCACTCGCAGGGTAAGTGTTTAACTTGCTCACTTCAGTAAAAGTCAGAGACAGGAAAGTAAGGCTGTGTCCCAAAACGATCTGTAAGCTACAAGCAGCTCTTCTACTCTCCCTCCCTGTGAAAGGCAGAGCTTCCTACCAGATAGGCAGCCATCAGCATCTGAAAGGCAAGCATGGCGATTATCCTCCCCAGTGAGCTCTAAGCTGCTGCCTTCCACTAGCAATGGAGCTGTGCACTCCCAGCCATGCAGATGTGAGATGTGGGTTTGCCTTGGCAGGGAGGGCGGGAGCAGCCCTCACTTCGATGCTTTGTGGTGCAGCACACACGGTGCTGCCAGAGGCACAATCCTCTCCACCCTTCAACACCCCCGCCACTGTCCAATCCATTGTACAACCCTGCAAAACAAATTTTTCAACCTGCACTGAGGTATTCCACCAGAGAAAGTGGAAATTTATTTTGGAAATGGCTGCAGTAAGAACTTCTATCGCACTGTTTTTCAACATGTACACTGACATTCGTTTTCTTTACTAATGCTTAGGTCTGGCCAGTTACTGCTGTACTGCTGGTTGGCATCTTGCACTAAGTGCCAGCTGAAGCTGGTTGTAGAGCTGACTGCTGAAGCTCAGGTCTGAACTTGGAAACAGCTCTTCTAAACTCTTTCGGAGTACTACCATGGCTTTTCATGCCAAGACAAAAAGCTGTCACACATTTTTTGGCCTTTAACTAGTGAGCCAGGGACTTGGCAGATAAGCCTACACCACACACAACTCTAGCAAAAAAGTACATTTAAAAAAAGAAACCTGAGACTAAGGTAAAAGCACTCTCGACAAATCAGCGGCTCCACTGACGCTGAGATATGGAAGAGGCAGCCTTTGGACCCAGCTCAGCCCACACTGGGATCCTGGCACAGCCCCTCATGTTTTTGGGTGAAACACCACACCCATCAGAGTTACACATCTCATTTGCAAAAGGTATTAGCAGGTCCTTAGGCAGCATCATGTCTGGATTAACACTGTTATATCACTTCTGTTCCTGACAGCAAATCCTTATCCCTGACATACTTCAGTGACAACAGACTTCAAGTCTCCTGCTCATCTACTGCTCTGAACAGTTTACAGCCTGTTTGAGTAGCCCTTTGGGTGCAAATAGTGACATTTTCACAGGGACAGAGTAACTGTGCAGAGCGAGAGGATGAGTTTTTAAGGTATTGTATTTAAGTGTATGATAAGCTGGGACTGCCTACGTTTGTTTATAACAAACAGTCCTATTTCTCACACCTCAGCTACTTAATAATGCAAATTTCTTCATACAGAAGGTCTAAAAGGCTCATAGGTCACCTAACAGCCTTTCTAGTGGTGTAGGCTCTCCGTTTCCACTAAAACCGTATCATTGCAAGACAATGACATCAAAAGTCAGACTATCCCTGCTGTGATTACTATGCAGTTACAGCTGAGGAGGAAAACACAGAAGAGGCCAGAGAACAAGGCTATTCTCATACTTTATCTGAAGAGAAACCAGTTCCAGGTATCAAAGCAGGTAGGTTCATTTCTACCATTTCCATGATGCATAGAACCAACACCTGGGAAAAGAACTGGCAACCGCAGAAAACAATGCTGCTCTTCAAAGAGCAAGCCTTGGTACAGACCGCTCAAGAGCTCTACAATTCCTGTTCAAGACCGAGGAAGAAGTGGTTCAAGGTTCCAAAGAAAATCCTCCTTCTGAACTTCAAGAATAAAAAATCCATGGGGCTGATAGTTCTCTAATCAGTTGTGCCCCAGAGATGTAGTCCCTTCAGTCAAAAAAGCAATTGCTAAATGAGTTTGTAAAAGATGCTGCCACATCCAAAGCTCTGTGATGATCCCTGTCACCCTGACAGAAGCACTTTGCTCAACAGCACCGTATGTCAACGTCTCTACATAAATATTAAGGCTTCAGCGGGTCAGCAAGTCATACTTGATTTATTTTTCATAAAGCTCTTCGTCATTACTTCAGTGAACCAATTCCATCCTCCCCCAGATTAAGAATCATTTGCTATGCCTTACTACTACAGCTACAGGCACCAGCTTGCCTTACTAACAATACCAGAGTAGTACAGATAAAACACGTGGCATTTGTAACATGTCTCTAAAGACTCCCCTGCACGTTTGCAGCTAATAGGACTTGCTTATTCCCCTGCATTGAGGTTCTGCTCATAATCTTCTTTCCTGACAAAAACCATTCAGGACCAGGGGCTGCAGTTGCCTGGTTTTGGCAGCAGCACCATTTTGACCAGTTCAGCTCATCACAAACAGCAGTATCATTAATCCTACATAGTCAGAGAGGGACAAGTAGCCACACAGAGGCGCCCAGTAATTCAGGGTAACATTGAACTGGAGATTTATGCTGCAGTACCTTTGCTGGACAGATTTCCACTGGAGATTCTGGTACTGTTTATACTGCGCCAGAAAGAAGTGGTTTTTGAAATACCTTGAAAATATTTTATAAAGCAGATCAAAGTGCTCTGGGTAACAGCTCAAAGTTAAATGTTTAAGATAGCATGGCAGACCCCTAAAAAGCAAGCATCAGTCTTACACCTCTTGTGTACTTTTTGTCAGGTGGGTGTCAATCAAGAGCAACTCCATGAAGACCGGAGAATTTACATTAACGCTTACTGCGCTACGAGCTAGTGCTTTTAATGGAGAACAGTCACTTGCTTCCTGCATAGCAATACATTTGAAAACCTGACACATTCAAGTGGATACCTGCATGGATAAGACAAAAAGATACTTATCAACTTTCCCACTGATGTGAGTAGTGGCAGAAGTCATCTGATCCAATATCCCATTCAGTCTCTCAAATAACTGCAGTTGTTTCTACCCATTTGTTTTGCAAGGTTTTGTCCACACCAAAAGGAGAGTTTATGAAAAGAAAAAAGAATACTTAGATCACTTATCTTCTTTTCCCACCTTCTGACACACTTTCTAATTCCCGGCATACATGTTACATAGCAAGTGTGTGTGTGTATATATATAATGTGCATTATATAAAATATATACTTTACATACACACTAAAAGGTCTCTCTTCACATTAGCATTACACATTCTGAAGAACGCAACCGCAAACAATTCAGAATACTTAACCGATCCAGAAAGAGGAAAAAAAGAATAAGCTACCCAAAATCCCTAGGAAAGCTTCACGCTCCTTGCAGGTACCAAGAGACCCCATTTTCTTATGATCAGAGGAATAGTTATATTTCTGCACTGCTTTGCTCCCCCGAGACACACCCCACTCTGCCGTTTCAGTGTTGGGAAGTGCTAGTTGCTCCCTTTCCACTGAGAGCAATATTAATAAATTAAAAAAAGTTTCTCTGAAAGTGCTGCCCTAGTCCAGTCCATCATGCCGTGCTTTCCCACTCGCCCTGGGGCTCTGCTGAACCATTCACCACTTTCTTGACCTTCTTCATACCTTCCATTACTCCAGAAGTCGTCACCCTGCAAGAGAAAGGAGAAACATCAGGGAACAGAACTTGAGTTGTAACATCCAGTTCACCAATAGCCCGTGCTTGTCTTCCTGCACTTATCAAGTAACTCTTCAAGTGTCCCTTTACCAAGACCTAGCAGTCTCAATGTTCAGTCTCTCCTATCACTACCATTTCGCAGGCCAGGCATCATCTTGGACACAACACTGATGTGCATTAGGAGCAAGGCCACTGTCCTTGAGAGCCTTAAGGCCCTCCCCATCTATCCTTAAACTAAAACAGCAAATCATATTTGCTCATACTTGAAAGAAGGTAGCAGGGGTGGTTAAATAGTTAAACCAGGCGTTTATTTGCTAATGTTTTAGCAGCTTGCTTAAAAAACACTTCGCTGTACAGCTGAACACCCTTAATTCTGTGCATTGAAGACTTTCTTCTGCATTTGCAATGCTTGTAGTAGGTACAACATATTACACAAATGCACCCACAGTGGATGGTGCCCCAAAAAACCTCATTACCTTAATGCGCACCAACTCCTGATAATAGCAAAATTATTCAATGAACTGCAACAAGACAGAAGAAAGAGATCATCCTTTTTATACCATCCAAGTCTGGATTTGTCATGACAATCTGACCACTGAACTATAAAGCCTCATAATACCGTTCAAATATTACGCAGAATGAACTGTTTATCCAGCCAGAACAGCACAGCTCCTCTCAGAACTACCTTGGACGTCCAACAAGCTCTTCAGCCCAGTGGCTTTCTCTGTTGCTATACAAACCAGGCTATTTGCATGCAGAAGGCATTTGCTTTATTCTTTTGCACAATGATTCTCATTCCATGCAGGTATTTTTTCCCCACAAACGCTCTACAAAGGTTATTTCGGATGCTGAAAGTAAGAGTGCCAATAGCTCAATGCACTCACGAGGGAAGCCTAGAAGCATACATAGAGCAGCCCTGTTCAAAGATGCCACTGTCAGTCTTTGTGTGCTTTCATCTGCTGTTTACCATGTAAGAATACTTTATTTTATCAAGTGAGCTAACAACTTCACAGTATCGCCCAAGAGAAGTAATCTTCAAATACACTCTTCTGATAATGCCCTTAGTTCCATGTTAGATAGCAGCTTCTGCTCATGTACTGCAAAAACGGTTTACTCAAATTGGTGTGTTTAGTGACACTCTATAGCAGTGGCAGTACTGGGATCATCAGTGGTTCAGACACTTTAGAGCTGGTCTCGATGAGCTTGTGTTTAAGGGAATAGGGAAAGGATCAGAAGAGTACAGATCAAATAGCAACTTTATTCCCTATTGAAATTAAAATTAAAAAAAGGGAGAAAAGCAAGCAGGCTGCTTAAAGGAGAAAGATGGAATTAGTAAACAGTAAACATTTGCCTGGAAGAAATCACATCAAGCTTATCAGCACAGAGAACAAGTAGATCTCATAAGTTCTCCCTGTTGACAAAGGTTTTCCCCATAGTCAGATAGGAAAAAATCTGGGGAAACAAAAGCTACAAAAAACCATCAAAGTAGATGCATAACTACTTGGAAAAACATGCATTGAGATGTACTTAATGGTTTCCTGTCAAAAAATGAAAGAACATTGAGTGTGGTTCCAGACAGGCCTGTCCCAGGTTCCCTTATTTTCAGTAATTGCCTGGGTAATGGAATAGAGAACTTGCTTATTAGATCTTCAAAAGACACTAAGAGCTACATATTTGAGAACAGGACTAGAATGCAGAAGAATTCTGGCAAATTGAAGTAATGGTCTGAAAAACAGGGGACAATGCAGCAAGACAAAGATTATTCTTCAGAAATAACCAACTTCATAATTACAGAATAAGGGGCGATGTATCAATTACACAGGGAGGAGCTGAAGATTACAATGGAATACAAACCAAAAATGAGCAATTAATATAGCAGTGCAAGAGCAGACAGATTGGGATCTATAAACAGGTGTTTTGCACATACATGACACCACAGTAGACCTAACACTTGACTCACAGCTAGCACAATCCCACCTGGCATGCAGCCTAGGCTTTAGCACTGCACTTCAATACAATTACAAACCCATTACACACCAAGATGATGACAAAAATGATTAGAGGTTACGGCTAAGGGAAAAGGAGGGAAGGGGTCATGGAGGGAAAAGACAAACAGCTACATACTGAAACTGCAACCAGGTCGAGTCATGTCATTTGTTACCAGAGAGGCCATTTACTGTCCCTGCCCTGCAACAACAGCAAAGAACCAGGAGAGATTTCGGGGTGGATTTCTCAACAGTGAAAGTTAAAGGCCATCTGATGAGCACTGTTCTTGTCTCATAACAAATGTATGGCCTAGCTCTCGAGTCCTCATTTTCTCAGACTGTTCGTGTATAATGCGCAATTCCTCTCCCTCTCAAAATCAGGTCAGCCAACATGTTTTAGCGCCCAGTAAGATACGGCTACCAGCACTAAGACCAAGCACACTGCAATTCTCATTCTAGTCCTCTGAGTGATATCAAGACATCGGTTCTGACCTGCAATACTGCTAGTAAGTGTTCCTCACCTGCAGTTTGCTGAACTGCATTTCTAGCCCACAAACTAGTAGTAGCTAAAATGCCACAAATCCTTCTCACTAAACCATCTCCCTCCAGAGAGGATTTTTATAGCTGTCAGAGGAATACCTGTCACAAACGAGACACAAAAGTTCCCTGAACACTCCATTGCACACTGGTACATGCTACAGCAATTTCATAATTTTCTTTTTTTTTTTTCCCCTTCCCTCTGCCTTGTATCCAAGGTATCAAGGAATGGCTAAACATTCAGAAGCATTTTTAGCCCTCCACAGTGGTGGATCTCAGCTGTCTTTTCTCCTGTTTTTTTGTTTTGTAGTCCCAACAAGAAACACTGCAATACTGGCAGCAGCCAGCCCTGTTGCAAACTGGAGTGAAAGAGCAAAAAACCACTGATCTCTGCATGGGAAGGATGTGTTAGGTGAAGAAAATAACTTCTAATGGAGAGCATCATGAATCAGTCTGCCATGAAGCACAACCTGAGAGAAAGCAGAGAAAAGCACACAACCAGGACTTCAAGTCTCAGCACAGAATAGACTGCCTCATTATACACTGAGAAACTCCAGATCCCAAGGCATAAGCAAAGGTAGATCAGTGTTACCACAACAGTTCACTATGTTGAGGCTGTTTTGGGTGCTAAGGAAAAACAAAGTTGGTCCCCATGCACTCGGTAAGATGGACTTAGAGCATCCGAATTGATAACAAAACAATTAATGGCTTTTTCCTGCCATTCCTCCTCCAGCAGAAGTATCTTAACCCCACATGCACATATGAACATCATTCTCAACCAAGATCCACAGAAGAGCACTTTAGTACCTAACATTTAAAGCAAACTTACAGAGCTAATGTATTAACTTACTGCAAGAGTAAAAAACAAACCCAAAACCCCTTCCTTTCCCCTTTCTCACCCGCACCTCATCTACTGTACTGTTTATATTTTTGTGTTTATGCCCCAGAAATGGCATTAGGACTGCAAGCCTGACAACTCTTTCTGCAAAGTGTGGCTGCACCTTTTCAAACAGAGTACTTTAATCTAGCGAACTGTCAGCGACGAGCCCATGTACCGACAGAACAGGCTCAAGAGGCTGCCCAGCACAGAATACACAGAAAGCCACTCTGTGGATGACGAATGGCTATTGACCCTACTTGAAAAAGAACAGACTGGTCCTTCAGTTCAGGTTTAGTCATACTCTCCTCTGCACCAGAACAACTTCTGTTGAGTCTGGTGTAACTGAAGAGAAAGTCCTGTAACATCTGTGGATGCTTTCTCCCAAGATAGAGGCATGTTAGTTGAAAAGCCTTATTACAAGTTACTCTTACGGTTCCTGATTTATATTTTATTTTTGAGGGTTACAAGAATTTACAGAGAGAGAATTTGTACCTTATGTTGCTTCTGTCACAGACACCTTAGTTTTTGGATTTTTCTTGAAACTTTGCCGATTTCTACACTGTCCTTAACAATATTTGCATTTACTGCCAGACTGAGCTTTGTAGAGTTTGCACTGCTTGAAAACAGGCATAAGCTAGAGAGCTGCACTTAAAAGTGTCCTATTTTTTGCTGGAAGACAAGCAAGCCTGGAAAACAGGCTTGACGACCTCACAGCTTTCCCCTCCACTGGCTCATAGAAGTGCTGAGTCTAAATTCAGTCTAAAACTGAATGCCTCTGCAGCAAATGTTTTTAAAAGCCTGATTTTAATAAAAGCCCTCTGGAAGAAGATGACAACCATAAAACCTGGCAATAAGATATGGCAGAACACCATGAAGTTCGTGTGCTTTTAACTTGTGCCATAGCCTCTGAAGACAAGTGGGTATTTATCACACAAAAGACAAAACACACTCATAAAATGGTTAGTCAGGATACTGTCAGGCACTTAGTCACTTGCTCAAATAAGCCTTGATATTTCCCCCTCCCCCCCAGAAAAAACATTTAATATTTATAAAAATAAAACCAGGACCCAGCAAGACCAATTCAACAAGAAATTGAATATCCTTTCATTGCAGTGCTTCACCCATCACAGAACGTGTATACACAATGCTTTTCAAATGCATGCAAACTTAACCTCCCCAATGCAGCTGGGGAAGGGAGAACAAGGCACAGATTATACCCTGCCAAGTGCCCAAATGAAGTTAAACTGATGGTGAATCAAATGAGAAAAATTCAAGCTAGGCTAAGGGGACCAAGCCACGAGGCACAACAATGGAAACTCACAAGGCAAAGAGCAATATGCCTTACTAGGAAAAGGCTCACAAGGAATTCTGATCCTTGAGTTTCTAGTAATGTCTATTTTTCTATGGTAAGATGTAAATCACTTAATTAGTTCATTACGCTTCCTCCAGCTTATTTCTGGCAAATTCTCCTAAGTTTAGCAGCTTCTCCAATTTACTGAAGTCACTAAATATAAACGGTGCCACATTATTAGTCCTAAAAAAGCCTAAGTAAAAATTCATTAAGCATGCAATGCAAAGTTCACTCTAACGGGCAAAAAGGAAAAAAGTTCATTTCTGTACAATCACAAATTCTGCCACATCTTTCAGTTCAGACCATGCCTTCCTCATGTGGATGTTTATTTACCAGCTTCCAAACTGAAACCCGTTTCTTACATAAACCATTTAAACACCTTTAAGTGATAGTAATTTTAAGGTCACTACCCACTAGTTGGTTTCCACTCGCAACAATGACAGATTTTACGGACACAAAGCAAAAATATCTAAGCATTTGAAAAGACGACCTTTGTTACTAGAGATTTCTGAGAAATTGAACTCCTTGGACGACAACCTCCTTGTAGCAATTTCCCAATAACATCCATTTCTTTGAGCTAACTATGAGGGCAAACACATCCTGACTTTTTTTGCCCCTGCAACAAAAATTAGAGTGTTGACTTGTTTCACCCAAGACAAGGTAAAGGAGTTTTGCCAAACTGGAAAAACTCTTAGGCTTCTGAACCTGTACATGAATTGCAATTATGCATGAAACGTGTAACTACTAAAGAGATTAGGTTAGCTCTGCTTCTATTAAGGCAACAGAGTCTGTAGCAATTATAGCTATATTCAACACTTCTAGCATGCTGAATTTCTTAGGGCAATTTCTATTATAGATTCAGGAATGCCACTTTTTTAAGTCCTCAGAAAACCACTGCAAAGAAAATGTCAGGGACTTAAGCTGAGCTCCACTTTATAACTTCTCCAGACTATCTCAGGTCCTACTGCATTTGTGGTGGCTCATGGTTCAGCAACAAGAAATAGAACAGTGAAGAGTTCTGGGAAAAATCCATCTCCTCAGCTCAGTGTTACTCAAGATAAATTTCTGCAAAGCCACAGGCTGAACTTGAAGGTAGAAGTGACCGCACACCATGCTCATTTATATTCTGTAGATTGGTACTTCATTTTTGTCATTGGTTTGTTTGTTTGGGGCTTTTTTTGTTTGTTTGCTTGTTTTTTTTTTTTTTTAAATATGAAGCATTAGTGACAATCCCTAAGGCTGACTGGTGTTCAGCAATACAGATAAAACACAGAAGCTTTTTTTACTTGGTATTTTCATGGGCATCTTTTTGCCCCATGAAAAGCTTTCCCAGCTTATTCCACACTATTGCAACATCCAGCTCAGAGGCTCCTATGCATATCACAAATCTCCTTGGTAGTTAACACACACCAAAGAGACACCTCATCTTCAAACACGTGGGCAGATCTTACTCTTCTTCAAAAAAGTATTTAGAGAGATTAAAGTAAACTGGTTTTCAGCATTATTTTTCTCAAATCAAATGAAGTAAGAAAAAGGAAGGGGAGGGGTTCTTACACAGCTTCCATCTCCAAGTCATCCTCATCGTCTTGAGAAAGCTGTAGATAAGGGTTGTCTGATGCCGGACGGAACTTGTACCCAGTGAGGACAAAGAACACAAGTGTGGCCATTTCATCCAGCAGCTGCAAGTAAAAACACAAGATGGAAGTTCAGCCCTGTAATCCTTCATGGTCATGAAGCATTTCTCCTCATTCATAAGGTTCAAGATTTAATGGCCAAGAAGCCTGTGCCATAACAGAAACGACAAAGTAATTCCTGTCCTGTTATCATTAATCCCAGGCTAAAAGCTGTCAAGCCCTTTGTTCTTTCTGCTTTCCCTGTCACTTTAAACACAGTTACAGTTCTAGCCATCACACCAGTCCTTTTAAATAACTACTGCAAGACTTGGCTTTTAAATGAGGGGGAAAAACCATCATCCCTAAGTTGTTTGGTATTTTCAACAGTTAATGTATTCCAAAGACTCCCTGCACAGTTACTTGCATTATATGTTAAGAAACAAAGTATTTAAAAGTCACTAGGCAAATAAAGCCTGTAGATGGAAGAGTGAAAGCCTATTTCATTGGCTCCCTGGGGCCTCAATTACCCAGGGCAAACCTGACTAATTTTTTTCTCCTTTGTATGTTCTTGATTAATTTCCTTCAGACATTTTTAAATTGAAAGACTTAAAAAAAAATCAATAATGCAATTACTTTGAGACATCTCATGTATAATCCAGCAGCCTTACTGGACAAACATAAAACTAAATACACATTCCTGCCACCTTAGGCACATCAGTGATAAAAATCAAGAGGAGACAGGGCACAGCACTGAGTTTTCAGATGTTCTACTATAACATGAGGAACAATTTATGTTGTCAGTTTTTGTTGGTACAGTTATATTTTTTCTTTTTCCTATTATTCTTTAAATACCAGGGAATGGATATATTTTCATTTGCTGGCAAATACCTGGTACAGCCATTTCCACTGGAATGGAACAGCAATCTTTATGAGAATTGCAATGATCCGTGTGAAGTAAATGTAACACACAATCTGAGAAGGAGAAAACATGATGAGAACAATAGCACCGTCCTTATAGAAACTCTTTTTCCCCCAGAGAAACAGCTCAATTCCCAGACAACTCAGCGTGTCAGATTAGCCTTATTATGCTCCTTGATAAACATAAAAGACAGACTGAGGGCTCTACTGCTTGTTGAACAACGAGATGACTCAAGCTATTGCTAAAATATTTAAGTTACAGCAGGAAAGTGCTTTAAGTATTAAGATTTTGTACAACTTTAAGAATCACGATTGTAATTTATTACTCTTACCACTTATAAGAGCCTGAAATGAGGCTGCTGGAAATCATTAAGAAGGCTATGCTCTCTTGGGAGGTATGCTCATGGCTCCCACTGACTTAATGAGAAACTGCACACATGCATCTCAAGGCATCATTTGGTCCCACGTTTAATTTTTAGCAAGTTTACAGTACATTATTCGAGCCCATCAATTCAACTGGCAGATAGAGCTGTCTTCAGAGGAAATCAGTAAGCATTACAAATAACTGGAACCAATTTAAAGATAGACAGAAGGATGCTACCACTAGGAAAAGAAGGGAAGTTGCTCTGAGGATTTTAGCACAGTTGACCAAGATGCCGAAGCACAGCACTGCCACAGAACTAGGAACATCTCCACCACACACACCATCTGTAGCAGCTTCCAACAAGTAATCCATCAAAAAGCTTGTCTAGCTTCTAAATGCTCTGCATACATGCAAACAGGTGTTTTACTTACCATAACATAGTAATGTCTGAAAAGCTTCAGCTTTGCTAGGTTAATGGCAGCTATCAAGAGAACACAAAAATCCATCAGAAAGTTATTAAAATGAGACAGTTTTTTTGGATGCTTGTCTGCAAGGCAGGCAAGTGGTCAAAACCAGTTCTCAGGTAACCCCAGACCATAAGAGTTTGTCCCACAGCCCATTGGGCGCTCTGAGGAGTGCGAGTCTGGCTTGTTTACCTACTGCGAACTCCTACACTGGGGTGAATTCCCTCTTAAAAAGGCAATTCAGTGAGATCACTTTTACACTATATTGCAGAATACATGCATATAAAATTTAGAACCTTCCCCTAACGCTTATCTGTATACAGCCAGCAACATACAATCACCTCATGCCTGCCAGAAGGGCCACGTCACACGACATTGCTTCCTAGAAAATTCACACCTTTTCTAGAATCCTCCCTGACCTGCTCCACACCTTCAGCTGACCTGAGCACCCTGGAGGTAACTGCAGCTCTGGGAATCACTGCATCTTGCCGAACAGCAGCACAAGTATTTTAACATCAAAGTAGTATCCTCTATCATTCGTAGTTCAGTCACAACTTACAAGTGAAATGGGAAGTCAGATGAAGTAGTTCTCATAGCAAATGCATGTGTTTCAGTCACAAACTGTGTAAGCTAAGGCCCCAGGCTAGCCTGTGTTTACAGGACAGATTACATCTTGAGCTCTTGAGGAACACAGCTGATCTGATATTCATGTGAATGAGCAGAGGTCAACAACAGATGGAACAGCTGTCAACTCTTGTTTGAGAGTCAGGTTTTATAGGTGCAGCAGGATTACAAATACAGACTCCTAGTGATTGTGTGACAAGAGGAGAGGCAAAGATTCCAAGATGTGCTGACAGCATACAGAGATGCAATTCAGAGCCAACGAAGATGAGATGCCAGTTAGAAAAGTACTACCACATATGTACCGGTATTCCCTCCAAGCCCTCCTCACAAATTTTTTTTTTTTTTTTTAAATCAGATGTGGAAGCACAACACATTGTGCTTAAGTTCACCTGCACTCCCCCTCAGAAATCATCCACTGCAAGAAGCAAATTTATAAATAAGGTTACATGTATTTGCGTGTAAGATTTTCTAGGCTCACAGCAGTGCAAAATATGATATTATACATGAGGAAAAAGAGGGCTAATAGCTACCAAAAATACACTTCACTTCTTGCGACAAAAACAATGAAGCTTTTCTGATGGAAAGGTAGATGCAAATGAACCAAAGTAAACTGTTCTAGATTCCCACTATGTAAGCTACAGTCAAGACTGAAAACATACTATTTTAAACCTGCTTTGTATAATCTAGAGATCAAGAATCACTTTCCAAAACTTACCTTTAGTGATCCAGGAGAACCACTGAAAGCTATGGACACCTTGAGACAGATACAAACCCTCCTTCAGCAGACATATGACAACCACCCCTGACTTACACAAGGCATAAACTGAGTGACAGGCAGATAAAAGTAGTTTTGATTTAGTCCTGGCTAGTGGCTTCTACACATTTCCAAACAGTATGTTTAACTTTTGACAGAGCACAGGGCATGTCAGGAAGAGAAAGCAGAGCCAGAGCTCAACAGAAAAAACCTGCAAACCTTATTTGTGAAGGAACACCAAGGTTGTTTCCATACAGCTAAAGCTCGTACCGTGCAACACTCATCTGAACACCCAGTCAGACTGGGTTGGCTTTGGGCAAGACTGTGCTTACAGGGGTGGGCTTACAGCAGAGTATGTCAGAGGAACACCAGCTCTCAGGCTTGGGAGAATGCTCCCTTCTGGACTGCAATATGAAACACTGAACATAGAATAGCATCTACTTTGCAATATACAGTTCTGGGCTCCAGAAAGCAATGCCCAAGCTCTAGACCTGCATCTGTGGAGTACCAGCAGCAAAGCACAGAATAACAGATGGCAAGACTTGGAACTTTTAGAACAAGAACCTAACTAAATCATTGGTAGCTAAATCAGCCCTGAGACATTGGGTTAGCTACTTCTCCCTCATTTCCTTCCCTTGCAAAGCTAGTTTCCCCACAATTAAATAGCAAAAACTTACAGATTTTCATGGGTCTAGTGCTCTACCAAGTAACCTAATGCTAAGAAGATTTTCATAATACACTTGGAGAAAGATTAAAGCATGTAAAATATGCAGGATAAGCTCATTAAATTGTGAAGCAGGGAAGCAATATTGTCCTATTTAGAGGAGAGCTACATTAAGTGCAACCACGAAGATCTTGTGATTTACCACACACCATCTTGTACACAGAAGGATCTATTTTGAACTCAACGCATTCATCTTCAAGAACTGCCACCAACTGGTGCAATGACAGGCCATAAGAATTACCAGGCTTTGTAGCTAAAGGAACACCAACTCAACATCTGTGATTCAAACTGCCAGTCCATCAGTGCTTTACAGTCAACAACCGAGTGAGCTGGAGAGTCGTTTCTGTTGGATCCATGCAGTGCATGGGAGGAAAGGATCATGAAGCCAGAGATCTGGCTGCCAACTGAAGTGTCACAACGCAACCTCTTCCAACTGACAGAGCACAGCTCAAGATCTCACCAGCTCATCATGATAATCAGAGTCATAGCTTGGTACATCTAGATATCTAGAGTGGATAAGCATAGAAAACAAGGGTGAGGAGAGGAAAAAAAAAAAAAAGACAACCACCACTAAGTAGCAAGACTGAAGAGCCACCTCTGGAAACTGGCTTCCTTATTTCTCACAACTAAATGCTCTCCTCTAGCTGCCTCAACTTCAGGAATACTTCTCTCCACTATTAGATGCTGAAGTCAGTATTAACCCGCGTCCACAAAATTCTGCCTTTTTTAAACAGCTGAAAGTTACAGCACACACTGTTCTGAAGAAAGTCTAAAATCATCATTGCTTGGCATCAGCAGCCTGTGAAATGCTTTTTCACAGGCTGAACGTGCTCCAAGCAGTAACACTTGAGTTGTGCGATGCTGGACGTTTTAAGATTTTGACTCACCTTAGCCTGGCAGTGCAGACACTGACAGCAATACTCGCAAGGAGAGGCTAGGCCAGCAGCTGTCACTTGCTACTCAAATCACTTGCAGCCCCAACCTGTAAAGCTGTGATAACACAGCAGCAATCACAGCATGCAGTAAAGGCTGGGTAAATTTGTGTTTTGAGTATGATAACCATTCTTCAAGGAATAGGACTTAACCGCAGAGAAGCAAAAAAAAGAGTTTCTACCAAAGGTTTTCCAAATGAATTCATTCTTGTGTTCCATCTCTTTCGTAATTAAAAAGATGAAAGCCATCCTCCAAGAAAGGTTTATAACAATGACTATACCTTGCTTCCCTCAGTTTCCCCTCTCTATCACCATTTACTTTAACAGCTTGTGCCTGCAATAGCCTGCTCTGCATCAATCAAAACATAGCATACCACAGTATTTTGATAATCAGTCTCTTTTCAGATTGTCCCCTGTGCTAATTTCAAATGCTGAGACATCCTATAAGACGGGGGGAAAAGAACATCAGCCTATCCATTACAGCCTTGCACACAGTCAGACAGCAGCTTTTTGATGAGTAACTCTGATCTTTTTAGAATACATATGTAAAAAAAAATAAAATAAGAGGACTGCAGCTGAGGGCATAGGGAGCTCAAGTCCAGACAATACAGTACGCAAGGGCAAACCATAATGCATCTTGAGTGAACATGCTGACAGCTAAGAATACTTCTACAATGCTTTGCATGCTATACTGACTCTGGTGCGTTTGAGATGCAATCTGTGCCATTACCAAACAGTAAATGGAAGTCTTTCTCCCCAGGAATGAAGACACACATGTAGATCTAGACCTCAAAAAGCAACTCCAGGAGTAACTCCGAGAAGCATGGCCTCATCATCTCTACAGCACCCTGCTTAAAAGCATTCCTATACTAGAAAGAAGAATCCAGCAAACAGGTAACAGTAACTCTCCGTGTCATGCATGAGAAGGTGGCACAGACTAGTTAATATTCTGAAACACATTAGCCATTTGGCACAGGAGTCCCCCACCAGGGTCTTAAGAAAGTCTAAAGTACAAGACAAGCAATGTATCTCCAACACCTAACAGCTACATCACCCTGCATAGCCATCTGGGCGCCTGGAAGCGGTACACTGAAACATAACAGACCTATTTCATTTCCCAGCATTTCCCAACTCTCTAGTGCTATCCATCAAGGTCTCAACACTTAAATCACTAAGCTTTATCTCAAGGTTTCAGATGCCCATGTACTGCCTGGAGCACATTTACCCCTGGGCTACCCCCTTCTACCCACTGGAGAGCTGCGGGGGTGTTTTAGCACAGGTCTCCCAGGAGCCAACGCCTCCACTGTCTGCTGAGCTCAGCTAAGCAGAGGGTGTTCTGCACCATGCAGGACGAGGCTCTTTCTTTACAGCATTTTCATAGTACAGAAGCAGGAGGACAGTGAATACAGCAAGTGTTTTTTCCTAACACGGGGGCAAGCATGAAAGCATTAATCACCATTTGCCCACTGCATGGCACAGAGGGAATGTTGCCTGCGAGCTACACACTGCAATGTATTTCCCCTAATTCTGCTGCCAACTGTGACATGCTGCAGTGCTTCAGGAAAATAGCTAACCGTTCGTGATCAGACTGCACCAAGTTTCACACATCTCATTGCATACACAGAGGTACAAGCAGAACAAAAACTGCAGTGGTGCTTCCAGACTTCCATTCCTCCTTCAAACAGACGACATGATACACAGGAGTGGGTTATGAGACTTGAAGGGCCCAGTGACCAAGAACTTTTGAGTTTCAAACAAAAATAAGCAAGTTTACTACAACATACTCCCTCTCTTCCTTTTCTCATGATGCCTGTAAACAAGGTAGTGGTAGTTGACCATCTTTCCAGCCCAAACAATTTTAAGCTCAGTTTGCACGGCTGATTTCCTTAAACCTGCAAGACATCTGTAATGCAGGTCTATAAATGGACAGAGAGCACGGGCTCCCATCTGAAAGAAGATACGGTGACAGACTAAAGAGCTGCAGCTTAGGCACTTGCTTAAGTCTGAAGGTGGCGATTTTAAAAGGGGAAGAAAAAAGCTTCTAAAAATGGGATGCTTACGCCCACTGCTGTGCAAGATAAGAAGCCTGTGTAGGTCAGATATTTTGCTTTAAAGATCACCTTCAAGGGAAAAAAGCAAACAACCAGGCAGCTCAAACTCAGCTGTATCGCTGTGCTATGCCTTCTCTTCACTAGCAATCCACAGCATCTGTGTGTGTAAGGTCTCCCTGGATAATTATGGCTTTAGACCCGCTCCTCTAGCTTTCCCACTTTAGAAAAATTTTTAAAAAGTTACCAAGTTCAAATAACCATTACCTAGTGATTCCAGTTCACTGCTACTTACAATAAGCCTTTTTAATAATTGTACATTGCTAATACATTACGGCAAGCACAGCTGTAAGTCTAAAAGACTGGTAGTCCGACCATCTTTCTGCTTCATTTCTAGTCAAGTCACTCTGCAGTCATGGCTGCACTTGACCCAAGGGAGCGCTAATAAACAGGTTGTGAAGTAGCTGGAAGAGGACAAGACTCAGGAAACTGAGCCATGAGGTCCTGGAGTTGTTAGTTCTAAAAGACACAAGGAAGCAAAAATACTTTTCCTTTGGTCTTTTTCACCAGTGAGAAAGTCACCAGAAAACTAAGCACCGGGAAAAACAGCAATTGAATTTATATTATATAATTACCCAAGACACCCTTTAAGTTAATGAAGTTTGTGCGAAAGAACAGGAAAAGCAGCCTTTGAGGTAATACCAGATAAGAAATCCTAGCAAGCAATAGGCAGTCCAAGTAGAACCATCTGCACAAGATTCAGTCAGATCTAACCACAGGACAGGTAGTATAGCAGTTAAACTGTATATGAGAAGATCCAGGATTTATCACTTCAGGAGAAAACTGTCTTCAATTGGGGCGGGTGAGGGGGGGAAACAGATGCTGGTGATTTCAGAGTTAGCATGGGTCCTATTTTTTTCATGAGAAGCTAAGATACCAAGCAGCATCTCTGCAGAACAGGGCCTCAAAGGGAAGCCTACAGAGTTAATAGTATATGGTTCCAGTCAAGACTATTCATTGATAAGCCTAACGTGAATGATTTTATCTTATTACAGTGCAGCCATATCACTTTTGGTTTTCTCAACCAGGCACACCAGCAGCATGACATCATTAGGTAACATCCTGCTTCTGGCATCCCACTGCCATTCACTTGCTCCTCATGGGCTCTTATTGACAGCATCTGAATACTTGAACCATGTACTTCACAAGTGAGTCCCAGCACTGTGGCTGTCCTGGCCACAATCTGCTGCCAGCCTATGCAACGTTTTCCCTGAAAAAAAAGCTATTCTTTCATTATTAGTGTAGCATAACACAGCTGCTAAGTCCCTCTCAACACACACTTACTGAACTTTCAGAATCTGCACAACCAGATGGTAACATCAGTAGGTCAAGTCTGGTAACAGCAGTAGGTGATCCACAAGCAACATTCATGACAACAAGTGCTGTTACCCGTGGAGAGCAAGACAAAACAAATGACTAAGAAGAGTCCTTAGGGGCTATTGTGCATAGCACTGACTAGTATATAGACACAGCCAGTTCTTCTCAGATCATCATTTTCTTTTACCTCCACTATACTCCTCAATGTATCCTTCAGAGCTGCTTGGGTTTACTCAGGTCTGGATCCACCCAATTACCATGAACAGTGGACAGGTCCAGTCTCTATGCAGAACATCCTTGATATTGGCCACTTTTTCTCCTTCACTCAATAGGTTTTGAAGTTAAGCAAACTCCATAGCACCATCTTGTGATAAGAACCATCAAGTGCAAGGTAGGCACGGGGTAATCACCTGAGGCCGTACAGATCTAGAGGTTTTGTCACATGCACTATATGCTGATTGCTCAGCATCCAAATAGTCACAGACTCAATTGCCACCCAACGGTTCTGCCTTAGTTACAGGAAAGCTGACTGCTATTTGCAGTCACACACTGTGGCTTCCCCTGAGAACCAGGCCTTACGTACATGAAGTCCTCCGTTCAGAGGAAAGACTGCTTTCACGGTGTGCCTAAATGTAAGCAGACTTTGTAACCGTAAGAGCATAAATACTCCAGAACATATGCTGAGTGGACAAGGCAAAACAAATTCATCAGTGAATGTCACTGAACCCATGTAAACACAATGATGAGAAAGCTACCAACAACATTCATGTTATATCAACACTAACCTCTTCTGCATTGGTTTCTATGAAAAATTAAATATTTTTCCCTTTAGGTTTGAGATGGTTTGGTTTTTTTTGTGTTTGTACGGTTGTTGTGGAGTTTTTTTTTTTTTTTTAACAACTTTGAATCTAAAAAAATGCCGGGCTCACCTTAATTATTGTTTCAATTCAACAGATCGCAAAAGACCTAATCTGTGGTCTGTCTGCACAGAGCTGAGCCCAGTACCCAGCCTTACAGTTCACCTACTAGACTACAAAGGCAATCTCCACCGAAATTCAGGTGTGTCAAGTGGAAGCCAGGAAACAGCTGGAAGAAGTATCCAGACATAGGAGGTTATGTCCAGAAAGGAGAGACAAGAGTTAACGGGTAAGACTGGGTTGAAAAGATATTGCCAAAAAAAGGCCTTCTACAAATAAAGCTTTCAAGTAGGCCATCAAATGGCAGATTATTGAAATGGCTGCCTGCTTCCAAGGAAGACAGTGCTACGCTCCACAGCTTGAATCTGCAGCCAACTGAAGAACTAATTAAGAAGAGAGGATAAGGCAGGAAAAGCACATGCTACAGAAGCCATATTTGGGTTGGCCTTCCATCCATCATCTCACTGCTACAATAAACGCAACTCAACTTTACACAAGCAGTCCTTTAAGCTCCTGTACAAACATGGACAAGTCAAGAACCGTGTTACACTGAATGCCAATTTATGTTTTGTTTCAAATGAGGTTTGTTTCCCTCTATTCTGGCAGGAACAGATTTCTGCAGAAATTTAAACAAGGGAGTCTATTTTGACTAATAGTCAGCAATTCCAGAATTAATTTCTAGCTCTGCTTCTGAACACCCAAGTGAGAAAAGAAGGAAAATCTGTCAAGATGATTTGCTCTAGATGTCATGTCTAGCTTGAGCACCGAGAGCTGTGCAAGTACAAGAGAGTAAGTTTCACATATGAGTTCTGATAGTCAAAGCAATACACGAAAAAGCTCATTTTCCAGAAGTTATTCCTATGAGCCCACTGAGGAAAAGCATCAGTGCAACAATAACACAGTGTAGATTTATAGTTTTATATAGTTTTAGTTTACATATTTAAAATCAACATTATGTGTTTGAAATTCTGGCATTATCTTATGGCATGTAGCATAAACCAGAAGTTACAGATCACTTGCCTTTCCCATCTGTTGCTGAAGCTTCCTGTAAATGTCTTATTGACCTGAAAAATAAAGGCGGGGGGGTGGGGGGAAGAGTAGGTTAGCTAAAATTTTTCCACTCCCTTTTCACTGCAGCCCTCTAACAAGTTTTGTTAGCTCTTTATGGATGGGCTATGCTGATAATTAACTGTGTGTAGTGTGCTCAGCACTGCATATATTTCACCCCCATCTGCCCGGCTCAGGCAGTTAGTTCAAGTATCTGTATCTCATTGTGATTAAGAAAGCCAATTGCTAAAGCCTACTTCAGCCTACAGAAAGCTTTGCGGGAGGGAGAGTGCAGAGTGATAAACTGGGGCTTTTTCCAGCATAATGCTTTCCACTTGTACAGTTAAGCTGAGCTACTACTCAGACCACTGCCAAGCATTTGGCATCTTACTGCTCTTTTAAGCTCTTTTCATTTAAATAGTTGATTACAGCTTACATGTCTACATAGGCAACTTATGTAACAGAAGCTACCCTGCAAGAATGTAAATTCAAGGGCCAAGTCTTAGTCACCTTGCTCACATGAGTCATCCCACCAGCTGCAGTGACACTACCCAGATGAAAAAAGCAGCAGGATTTTATGTCCTGGGATTCACCACCAGTTTATGTTGGTACCGTGACAATGCAGGAACACTGGTTGCACACTACGAACAGTTACAGGACAGCTCACCCAACTGCATTTTTAATTTAGATGCAGTTTCTTTATGGAAAGCAAGTTTCATACCACTGTATCACTAGGTAGCATATATGGATTCTAGCATTAGGTAGTAAGAGCTACAAGTGTAGAAGTCATCTTTATCATAGGAAATCAAGTCTCTCTACAGTTAAATTTAATAGTCCTGCAGGTTTATTTACCATAACCAAATGCACTCAAACTCAGAAGAGCTGCTGCATTTTGACTGGAATGGGGGAAGGGACAAGTGGGTAGTGCAGATTTCTTTGAAGACATTTCCCAGCCTTGGCAGAAGGCCACCAAGGCTGTGTATTGTTTTGATCTTACACAGAGGACAATTGGGAAGGTAAGGACACACACACAATCAAACAGTTCTCCAAAACACTCAAGAGTTACACACTCTAGAGCGGTGACATGTTTACTAGACAGATATTTATATTCACTCCATGTTTCAGAAAAAAATATTGAAGATAAAGAATATTCTGCATTTACTAACCAGGGAGCCAGAAGCTCCTTCATATCCTCCTTTAAATGCAGCTGTTTATCCAATTAAGACGAAAATGAATTTGGAAGATGAATGTTCCGACTAACTGGCAAGAAGCAACAATAGTGTTTATCTGAATTATCTGTGTTTTGGTCGAGTTTTATATAACCAACGTTATTCCTTGCCAAGTAGAGTGGAAGGAAGGGCAGGGAAACACTCCCTGTGGGATTATTTCTTCTAAACAGTTAAGTAAACATGCAGCCTCAGGCAGTAAAGGAAAATCCCATTTCTCAATGTAAGAGAGTCATCACTCCTGCAAAATTCTGGGTTTCAAAAGCACCTCTGTCTGTACTGTGCTGGCCACACCTAAAATCACCACCCACCTTACCTTATCCCCACTTTAACATCCCTAAAAGAAGTATCTTGTACAACACAGAATTCAAAAGAATGATACAGTTTTAAAAAAAATAAAATATTAACAGAACACTTTATTCCAGATGACTGACTTTTTTTACTTTGGCTGTATCTTTAGCTCTATCTATCAGTCAATAGTCATTAGTTCAGAAACAGCTCAAGCCATCAGGGCTCAGAAACCACACAACGCACAGCAACTCACCATACCACTGGAAACAGGATGGCTCCACAACACAGCAAGTCTACCAGGAAGAGGATTTCTTTCCACATTCCATATTCAGTTGTCCCCTCTTCCGTTGACTCTATGATAATGTATGCCACATTTGCCAGTACCTACAGGACAAAACACAATGGTTTCAGAAGCTTTCCCAGGAGATACTAGATGTGGTCTGCCAATTCAGCAAAAGCTGTCCCACAGGTGCAGAAAGAGCCCATTCAGTAACATCAATAATTCTTCTGCAGCTCTATGTCAAGAAAGTCACACATTCAGCAGCATCTTCACAGGATTTACAGAAATAAAACTGACTGGAACTTATTTCTGCTGGCACTCAGAAAGTATTCCTTTTTGTTATATACTATACTGAATCTACTCTATGAGTAGAGATAAAAAGAGCAAAATTATTTGTAAACATACAGAAACAGGACTCCACATACACACAGAGAGCAAACAGTCTAAACACATTATTCTAAATTAAGCCAATAATTCAAACTGGTCATTGACTGCATTTTGTACTCCATACCTGAGCTCTGTAAGAGCCTCAAACACGAATTATACAGTTGTTGTTTTGCAGATGGGTAAGGGATTCCGGAAAAGGCAGAAAAACTGTTCTACCTACAACAAATAGAAGTGCTGCTCTCATTTACTTCCATTCCTGGAGAGGAGACAAGCACTGATTGCTTTGAACACACTCAGAAAATTTCCCTCAGACCAAACAGACCTACAAGTTTTGGTTTTCTCTTTTTTTTTTTTTCCCCTTAAGCCCATTCAGCAAGCACTTCAGAAGTGACAGCTTTCATTTAATTTCTCTGCTTAGCCATTTAGTACTGTTTTGCAGTCCAAGTTTTGCCCCAGCATGAATATACCTACCTTATAGTTTGCTGTTCACTGGCTGACACTATTTGATCACTATTACCTCATACTCGATATATGGAGAAAAGGGGGGAAAATTACAGAAGCTACTTCTGGCCCAGGAAATTCCAGCTCAACTGATACTGTAACTAATGGGCTCACACAAGCAGTAACTATGTGGTATTTTGTAAAGGATTCACAGCCTTTTACAGTTTCCACAAGCTGCTCTCCCACAAGATAGTCAAGTACTGACACAGCTCAGTCCTCACCTGAAGTGGGATGACAATCATGAAGATTTTTTTGTCTTTATCCGACAGGATGTGTTTAATGAAAGCCCAGCCTGTGCCAATAAGGGCGATAGTGATGAAAAGAAGAGCACCCTTCAGTCTGAAAGGGAAACAGATACCGCAGTGAGAGTCTTTATTTTATCACACTTCCTCTGCTGCCCAGGTTCTCTCCTACAGTCAGTAAAGCCACAAACCCAAACAAATGCCTTGCTATTCATAATTTTGTCAAGTGCTTATCCTACAACAGTGAAGCAGATGTACTTGCTTACAACTGTGTATCACATAGCAATATTACGCTTCATTCACAATTGTCAATATATACAATCTTTTCTTGGAGGAGTAATCCATTCACCATCATGAACAGGAGAAAACAGCGGCAGCTGTACCCTCTTACCATTCACACCAAGAGCAAATTAGATACTTGAATATTAGTATGGACAAAGAAAAGCAAAGCATTTCTTATCCTTCTACTCCCCCACCTATGTAAATATCAATTCTCTGCAGCTGCCTTTTATAAGTACAGCTTTCCCCTTCACACAGGGCTGATTGTTGTCTGTTCACTCAGAACGTAGTACCAAAGAATGGGCAATTTTCCAGTTTGCTCAGGAGGGGGGCAGCCCCACAGGGAATTCAGTTTAATTGTTTGAATCTATCACATCAATCTTCTGACATACTTACAGGTGAGTGATGTAATAAACAACAGCCCAGCCTTCAATAGGAAATCCCTGAGAAGAAATGTAATGATAGTCGATCTGGAAGCAGAAAATACAGTGTTATTTTACAAACTGCTCATCAGCACCCCACCCATGTCTATAAACCAGGTCTGCTTGACAGCCACTTCGAGTTTCATTTTCCAATCAGCATGTACAAACTCAACTCCACTACACGTCAGAGAATACTTCCTCCCAACATGTTCTACTTTTGTTTAGCAACAACAAAGTCATTTCCATTCGCTGTATTTCCTAAGTGTTAGGGAATGTATCTTATACAATCTACATCCTTCTTACACAGCTCCCACACTTATAGTTGAACAACTGCATTTGCAACCTATTTATTCATTCATTGTTCAAGTTCAGTCACATTAGGCAACGAGAGGCTTTCTAGTTTCACTTTCACTAGAAAGCAGATTCAAATCATTAGATTCCAAAGATGTTTGTAGCAGTTACACTATCGTGAACATGAAGGTGGAGATCATGGCTGGCACAAACACTGAAGGACTAAATGCTTGCCATTACCTTTGTTTATGAGATATTTCCAGTGGAAAAATCAAAGTCAATACAATTCAATAGAGACTTTTATGTATTAAAAGTGTCAAAGCTTATAACGTTAGGTCTGTTATGGCCCACTATAATACTTCAGGTGAAGTAGTGGCCCTCAATTTTACATTCACCAAGGTTTCCATTCTATTAGCATTTACTGCAAGCCATGTAGCTGGAGCAGCACCATAGCTCAAGCTTTCAGCCTCAGATGGCCAAAACATTAGAATTTATGGAACTCATTCAACCCTCATACATGCTTGCTGCTTCACCACTTCAGAACACGATCTCAATTGTATTTAAAGTCAGAATTTGCTGATGAAAACCAAATGACTTCCAGCAAACAGCTGCAGTTCAGTTCCAATGCTTCAATATGAAACACACTTCTCTCTCGCTCCNTAAAAACAGCATGCCCTGGATTCCATGTTTCTTATACATACCGCATGGAAGACTAAGGACAGAGATTTTGTGAAAGGGAGGGCTGCCATTAGCCAGTGAATCTTAAAGACATCATTTCTTGGAAGAAGAAAAAAAAGAGCATCAATTAAAAGCCAGCAGTAAAAGTTTCTGTTCCCAAGCATATTTCTTTAAAACCTATAAATGTCAAACAGTAACTCCCAGGCTGAGCTGACTGTTAGTGTAAAAGGATTCCCTTTAATGCTGCAGTCCAAGTTTCCGCAACATCCTTGACAACATTTCAACTACATATTCTACAACTCTGTATTTTAATACTCGGGTTACTTAAAAATAGTAATTCATAGGAACATCTTGCATAGATAGATCATAACGGTTCGAAAGTTTGCTAAACACACGCTAAACATAATTCATGTATTACTCCATCCTAAGCCCCCAAGTCACTACACCACACCACCAAGCAAACTCCAGACCACCAAATAATCTGATTACCAAGTGAACCTCAGACTAAGTCAGAGGTGAAGCCAAAATGGAATCGTAGGTTCTCATGGCTTCTGTTGCTATGCTTTAACTATTAAAAAGTATGGTTTTCAATCAGGAATTCCTACCACTTGCAACTATAATCAAAATGTTTATGGCTTTCCACTGCCATAAGCTGCTACTCACCATATAAAAATAACTGGTCAAGTTTTTCTTGTTATTTCACGTTATTTTCAAGTAGCATTCTCCTTTTGTCATCAACTACAGGAATTTCCTGTTTATTTGCTGCCACAATAGATTTTAATACGTACACTACATGAAGGATTTCTTAATGTAAGACTTGATAACTTGGAAATAATAGTCTGCAACAATGATACTGACAGAGGTAGCTGCTTTCAACTATAAACTGTATGTATCAGGCACCAAATCCTGAGCCAGATTTGGAGTTTTAAGTGATTAAATCTGTCTGTGAATTGGACATTTAAGAGGAGGAATAAAAAAAAAAAAAAAAAAAAATCAAACAATGTAGGCCCTTACTTGTCACTGACACCAAACTAGTCCGTTTACCTGCGTTTACGAAGTATGTGGATCCATACGGTCCCAGACAGGAAAAAGAAGATAGCCATGGAAATGTAAAGTTTTGGCAGTGGGATCTCACCCGCTGAAAGGTAGCTTTCAGGATTCTTTTCCGTAATTTCTATCTGAATATTAAAGGTGTGTTATGTTGAGAAGACATTTTGCTAAAGCACTGAGTTAACAATTACAGTTCACAATCAAATTTGCTCATTTAAAATTAGCTTTTCTGAAGCGGTGACTGTTATGAGACTCAAAGAAAAAATAAAAGCAGCCCTTCATCCTCAAGAATCTCAAAACTTTTTGCAAAATTACACCCACAACAATAATTTCTTTGAAAAGCAGAAGAGGACAGAGGTTGCTTCCCGTGCTTCAGTTATGCAACGTAATACAGAAAGGCAAAGTAATTTTCCCAAGGAATAGTTTTTCTCTATACCAAACTTCACAGAGTTTGCCCACATTTGATTTAGAAACAGTATCTACAACCTTGCATAAACAAGCAGGGGTTTTAGCACAGTGCTGATTTTAGGTGTGGAGTCATACACAGCTAAAAAACTCACTCTTAGGTTTACTACAGTGGATTTCTTCACCTGTCAAAAGAAAAACTCCTGCAAGCCTATTACCCTGTGACTGAGAAAACAGAAGTTTTATTTAACAACCTACTTATGCCCCTAAATGTCTTCATTATATGTGCTAAGACTTCAATAAAATAATGCATCAAGATAGTCTGCAGTGCTGAAACTGTCCCACATCTCTAGGCTTTCTTCTCTTTCCAATTTCTTCAGTGGGTCAAAGCAACAAACAGCAATTAAAAAACTTAGTCTTCTAAACATACAACTTCAGAAGCAGTTTTAAAGTAATCTGAGTTAAGTTGTTGCTAAGTTTTATCACCTACGTGTTCCCTTGCTTTTCCCTCACAGTGGCGTCAGGACAACCACATAAAAATCAGTTCAGCGGTCTGATCTGGCTGAGAACTACCTCGGTCATTGAGAAGATTCATTACAGAATTAGCTCACTATAGACCAGCAGAGATGCCAGCTTGAGCACAGAAAAGAGAAAAACAGGAAAGCCAGAGCTCTGATAATGCACACTGGCTCAAAAGAGCATAGGACTGAACCCTTGGATGTTAAGAGACAAAACATTTGCTGTAACATATTGCCTTTAAGATGCGGAACTAACATTGTAGAAATGCATCTTTTATTAGGTCAGAAAAAGCAAAAACACTGAATTCACAAATACCAACAATTTAGATTGCAGCAACAGCCTCAATATCTGCAATTGTGTAAAGGAAAAAAAAAGTTATTTTTGAGCCCAGCAAGAAACCAACAGCTGTTTTAGCTCCCATCTCATTACAGCATCTAGTCACAACTGTGCAGACTGATCCCAGCCCACACACAGTCTTCAGATTTCCAGACATTTCTCCAGAACTAGTATTTTAATTCTTCTTGCTGTAGTTGTTTCCTTCAGAAATGCGACCACACAGATTAAATGCACAACTCTGAATCACTTCCCACCCCACATACATGTGCTCATGTACAGTGTGCTTGGTATACAAGCTAGCATTGAAAGCTGTATGTTTCAATCTAAGTGAATGAGTTAATTATACTTTAGAAGCTATACTCACATCGAGACTAAATAGCTGCTGATCATTAGTCGGCCCATCACTGCCAACACATTTATGGAAATATAGGCTGTAGAGACCTTCTTGGTTATCAGAGCTGATGTTAAATAAAAACTGAAAATAAGGAATAGAAAAGTCAGCATTCTTCTCATTCACAACAGGGTTGCCCTGGGAAGAAGCCATGTCTACTGAAGCATGAAAAAAGTCAGACATTTAAGGTCAGTTGGTTCCTTTCAGCAATCATACTGTTCTGAGGATACCAGCGTATCTGCAAGTTTCAACAGAACTCCAGATGCAAAATCATTGCACCTATCTATGATTGTGCACTCTGGTAATCCAGGACCTTTTAATATCAGTGTTAACTTACTTCACCATAGAGAAAAAAAACCAAGAAGCATAGGTTTAACATGGTGAAGCACAGAATTATCATACTTGCCCTAAAGCATAAGCAGCTATTCTGTTCCTCCTCCAACTGTACCAATTGTGATAGCTACGGAAATGAGGTTTGTGTCACATAATAGAATTTAAAGTGTGTTTGTTTTACAGTAACCAACAAACACAAGCGAACCAGGGTGCTGAAACAAAGTGTTAACCTGGTTTCATACAGAATATCTTCCTCTTAAGTGAGTTATCAGACAGGCCAGTTATTTGTTGTTAGAAATCTGTATGCACTAGTTGCACCACAGAGAACTTTAATATGCTGAGTCTCACAGACTGAGATATTTAGAACTGTATCATACCAAAGACAGTTTAAAACCATTCCCACACCTTATGAAGAAAGATTTCCCGCATTTATTCTTAAGAGTCCACTCAAAAAACTTACTGAGCTATCAGAGAGGCATCCATACCAGACTTACTTTTCACACAGTAGTGCAGTGAAGGAACTGTCTGCACACATTAAGACTAGACACTGACAGATACCTTACCTGAAATGAAAAAGTTCCTCTGTCATTGTGAATAGCATGTTCTTGTTCTACTATGCTCTGGGAAAAGGAAAAGAGACTTTTAGATTTTTTTAAGTGGGTAACTACCACATTTGGCTACACCATCCAGGCAATCCAAACTGTATTCTGTATATTTACAGTGGAGGCTAAGAGCAACAGAAAATAATACTTTCCACTTTCTGGCTATGCTTATACTGGAATATCCCACCAGATTATTTCTAAAAGAGAAGAGCAGATAGTTTCTTACCTGGGAAGATGTTGTACTTCGTTTGGACTTCTTATCTAGAGATAAAATATTAATGGTACATTTAGCGTGTTTGCATTTAGACATCCTCATAGGCTACCACCTTTTACGCATTGCCAACACCTAACTCACTTGTCTGCGTGGCAGTTTCTTAGATAATCATTAACAGAGATTCTTTACCAGTGTCTCCTTACTCTCCCAGGACTCTTCCCACAACTAGCATTCATTCTAAATGCATCATCAAGTGCTAGGATAGACTTCTCTACTATTACAACTTCTACAAAGGCCTACCCAAGAAGTCTTCCCAACCCTTCCATTTACAGGGATGCAGATGACCTATACCAGACGCAGACTACAGCCTTGTTTCATACAGTCTACAGCTATAACTTTTAATGTTATCACCAAGTACTGTTAATCTCACTGAGTAATCTTGATACATGGCCTGACAAATATATAGAAGTCCTAATTAGCCCTGGGGAAGGAAAAAGTTCTCAGCTCTTTGCTAAGCAAAGCCCCAGGAAGAAAAAAACCTAACCAAACAAAAAACACATCAAGAAACAAAAGCACAGGTGACCTGCCAGGAAGCAGAAGTTCAAGACTTAAGCTTTGCTTTTGGCTCACGCACACATGCTGTTGATGTGCATGACACTTTTTAATGCAAGAAAAATCAAAACTAGAGCTCAATTATCAGTTATTCAGTGCCATACAGCTTTAGTTCTTGATTTTTTAGAACAGCTGCGTGTAATTTCCACCCATATCAAAGCTTATAAACATGGTATGGCGAGACAGCCTCAGACTACCGCAGATCAGACTGCTACAGTTCTGAACTCTTCCAGGAAGGGATAACACGAACTGTTTAGAGCTAATCTCAGCTCTGATGGGATTATAGAATTGTTTCGTCTGCTGGTCTGGAAGCCAGACAAAGACTTGTGCCTCCAAGAAAGGTTATGGTACAGTTACTTCTCCATCCTCATAGCTTCTAAGTGATAGACTAGATTTCAACTCTTTAGATAAAGAAAACCATAGACGAATAGAAATGATGGCTGGAAAGGAGTCCAACCTCTGACTCAAAGCACACCTACTGTCAATACTATATCACACCGATCCTGGTTTTAGTCAATTGTTTAAAACCTCAAAAGATGGGGGTTCTGCAACTTACACATATGATTTGCTACAGTGCTGTAATACCCACCTAGGAAGAGTAATTTTTTCCCTCCTAGCATTCAATTTGAGACACCCAAGACTTAATAAGAGGGAACAGCCACAGGTTGCATTGTGTGCCACTACTAAAAATAGCGTGGCATTATTGTCCTTCTAACCTTCCTTCAGTTAGTTGTTGGTGGCTACCAAATTCCCACTTAGACTTCTTTTTGCCCGACCGAAGACAACCAAGTACCTCAACCCCTCCTCACAGGTACTGTAGGTCTCCAACAGTCATGTTAGGCCTCTGCTGGACTAACAGAACATGAATCACTGAGCCCGAGAGACCCCAGCCCAAAAGGTAGCTCTATGCACAGGTTTACACAAGACTATTCACCAAGTTCTAGCCCCAGAGGACCCCAGAATGTGACCACAACACACTGCTGGATGCACATCAATGAGGAATTAGGAGTGAGAGTATAGGTCAGGTTTAGCAGGCTTACCTTTGCTGTCTGTATTTTGGTTGGTCTTTGCAGCACTTTTACCAGAATCACTGCTCTGTTCAGACGTTTTTAGTGGCTTGCTATTTAAGGCAGTAACATTTTCCCCAGGCATGAACAAAATTTTTGGTAACAAAGAAGAAGCTTCTGCAGAGAACCGTACTTTCACACTAAATAAACAAAATGAAAACAAATCAACATTCACAAAGAGGCTGTCATAACCTATATATACCCAATAAAAGAAAAACAACTTGTCTTGACTTGTTTGGTTTTTTTTTTTTTAACCACAAAACATGCAAGCACCAGATCATGACTTAAAGCAGCTTGGCATTGAACTGATCACTGTAGAAGTCACACTATATGATTACATCAAATGTAATCGGAGCAGCAGAAGAAAAATAAGTTTATTTAGTTTTAGTAATCAGAGTCTCATTAGAAATTACGTTTCCACATAAACAGTTACAGTTGTTCTTGGAAAAGAAAGCAACACAGCCTTGAAGGTACTTCCATAAAATAATTCAAGACAAACAACAAAATGGCACATTCACTGCAAGAGTTGCAAAAGTGATCCAAGACTTCCAGTTCATGCCTTCAGCACAATTAAGGTACGATTCTTTTGTCCTATGTCCCCCTATACCTCCAGGAAGAATTCTTGGACTGGTTTATACTACACATTTTTTTCTTTGAGTCTCACCTCTGCTCAGCTCACAAGTAACCCATTAAAAAATAAACTACATGCACAGCAGCTTTCCAAGCCATTAAATAAATTCCACAAGTGTTATGTTAGAAAAATAACTTTAAAGTGTAGTGTGCACTATTTACTCACACTTCCGTTTTGAAGTCCAGAAGTAGGATTACAACAGAGACATCTTGATCTGGTTTCTTCTTCAAGATACAGTAATCCACTTCTTCATCCTGGTAATATAAGCAAAACGTCTCTGAAGTGCCTTCCTCTTTATAAGAAATGGGACATGTTCTCCCCCAGGTAGAGGTTATCATTCCTAGTCCAGCAAGTTGTAAAATTTAATTATCCTTAATAACCTGCCCATGTCTAAAGGGCTTCCCTTTTTTTTTTTTAAATTTTATTTCTTCTGACCATTACTGGAGTGAGGTCAACTATGAGATGTCTCCAGCTTAGAAAAGTAAGTTTACATCTCTTACTCTTACCAGGTAAGTGGAGAACCCATCATTCCTTGTTCGATCCAAACTGAACCCCACCTAAGAGACAATTGAGAAGAATCTGTCAAATTAAGACAGCTCAGGCTCCCCTAGTATCAGAAGCCAAACCACCCCTGAAAGAGTCAAAGATACTGCTCTCTAAATAAATTAACTTATGTTTAAGGCAGAAGCCAGGTATTTTTCTTGTTACCTAATTAGACAGGAAAAAAATACTCAAATATAATAAACTTGCTGCTTCATCCATATGCACCAAGAATTAAATATATACTAATTCAAACCCAAACTAACTTCAGTAAGGATCAGACAAGTTTAAGTTTATCCTTAAAGCAGAATGGATAGCGGTCAAGGATAAATCTCACAATATATATATCCTCATAAACAGCTCACAAAGCCAAGAGCACCAGCAGTTAGGATCTGACACTTCAAACAAGTTAAGGCATCCAGTGCAAAGGCAATTTCACAGGAAACTTAATACAGTCACTGGACTCAAAATAACTTACTGATAAGCCATTCTTGTCATCAGAGACCACAGGTGGCTTCAATGAAAGGTTGATGACATTGACTTTCATGAAACCATCCTTGAAGAAGCCAAAAGTGTTCAGGTGCACCTTCTGCCTCACATCATCCTGTAAGAAAGGAAAGCAAGTTTACAAATCACATACATCGTCATCTGCAGCAGCAGCCAAAGAGGAAGCAGGGTAACAGAGAGTTACCCTGGAAGCAGGGTAACAGAGAGTATTCATGCAAAACATCTATCTGATCTTGACAAGAGAAAATTTCTTGAGGATACCTTCAGATATAACCAATTATTTCACTGGAATTGACCAACTCTTCCAACAACCTGAACAGCAAGAACTTTAAATAAATGTGTCTGCTAATTACCTGACTATACTACTGAGGGATATTCCAGAAAAAAAGTCTGGATGAAATTAAATAGCTGGCATCACTGATTAAACAAAATATTGCTACAAAAAAAAAAAAGACTGTAGACAAATCAACACAATTATTGTTTGAATGCTAACTACTGTAATTGCAACAGACTGAGAAGGAATTAGTTGACTACAGTGATCTTACTTAACAGAGAGCTGGGTTTTGGCCAAGTGTTTCACAAATATCACAGTGTATTGTCATCCCATCAGATTTTCTGCTAGGCAGGTTCAATGTTTGGATAGTCAAACACCTTACACACTGGAAAACCATGCATATGGTGCCAGATGAGAAAGTTTCTTATGCAGTCCCATTCCTCCAAATGATTTTTAGCAAGGCCTTGCATCTTATAGGTAGGATAAATACCAAAAACTGGATACGTGGGTTCAAACGTAAGAGCTTGGGTTGGTTTCTCTAAAAGGAAAATTCCGATCCCTTCTTGTTCTCCCAGTTTTAGCCGCAGAATAATTTACTTCCTCTCAGTCTGGCATGGAAACAGTAGAAGTAGATCCCTTTCTGTGCCTTGCTCAGCAGACAAAGGTTCAAGTACAGCAAGCTTTTTTATTTTTTTTAAATAAGGAGATCATAAAGGGCCTCACATGAAAAGCAGTAACCATTGCACAGAGCTGCCACATCAGATGAGGAAAGGTCATATCCCTGTTACTTTGCATTCATGAATCAATAAACAGGTATGCAGTTGGACCCTCGATCTTACAGGATCATTAATTGGAAGAAAAGCAGAAATAGAGCAACAAGAATTAAAAAGCAAGTTTAAAATATGATTTAAAGCCCTTTTACAAGGCATCACTAAAAATAAGAAAATTGGGTGTTCGTCTTGTTTCTTCAAGGAAAAGATAATCAGATTGCAGAATACTCTAAGCACAGAAGTCAACTGCTAAAGGCAAACAAACTGTTCTGGACAAGGCACTGTAAGACTGAGCTAAGAGCTGTAGATGTACAGTAAGTTCTCTCTCTTCCTTTACCCCCAGTATTACTTTTGACATCTCTGCATAAAACGTTCCTGATGCATAAATATCACTCACTGTAATAGCAGGACACAAATCCTGACACACCTAACCTGTAATCTAGCTGTAATGAGATCACCCTAATAGAATCAAGTTAACCTGGCAAATAACCAGATGGTTCCCTTAATGCTCAAAAGAGGAAAAAAGTTAATGACACATGTCTCACAGCAGATGCTTTGCTCAACAGAGTATTATAGCTGCACTGTCTCTGGGTTCTAGGTCACTTAACATGCTTGAAACAAGAGCCCATCTGGTTCATTTAACACTACTTTCAATATAATGTCCCAGTCAGAATAGAAGATTAATACTAGCTCTTCACGCAGCACATCACATATTTCACCACATCTGGACAGATAAGCATTTGTCTGGGGGATTAGGTAGAGGGGAATAAGATGGGGGGGGAAGTGTGGAATACAGCATCATCCAGCCACAAGGTGTTTTGCACCTTGTAAACATGACAAGCAACAGCTGCTTAGGTCACAGTATTTGCAAAAGCTATTCAGTTCAATTTAAGTTTATTTACTCCACTGGTTCACTAATATGCTCCCCACCAGCAAAAGATAATTAATACACAACACAAACACACTTTCCTCCCTGGTTTTATCTCAGCTTTGAGTGCTTAGAGTTTACAGATTTAGTTCACAAATCCTTCAGCTTTACATGATCACACACACTGTCACCAGTTGCCACCAAGCAACAGCACACCCTCCAAGAGCATCTACTGCTCCACATATTGACAGCTTAAATATACTGGCTTAACTAACAATTGTCTCACCTTTCACAGGAGGTTTAACTGATTGGAAGAATCCAGCTTTTATTTACAATCACTTAACTGCTGACTTCAGAAATATTCAATCATAAGTTTACACAAAGATGTGAACAAGTGAATACTTAAGCACCTGAGTTGTTCACATACACATTATTTTAATTTACATATGATGCATTTTAACAGTTAACTCTGCCTCTTTGAGAAGGGATGATCTGGGACATGTGACTAACAGTTTACACTCAAACTAATACAGTAAATTCTCAGCTTATTTCCATAAAAATCTTCCCAATTCTTCCACTCCTTTAGGATAAAAATTGATCCTGGAACACTTGAGTAAGTTTATAGGACAGATCCTATAGCCCAGAATGGGGAGAAAAATATTCTTTAGAAGACCCAAAATCTAATTGGGATCGCACTATCAGTACAGTGAAAGTTTCATCAGAGTGCTTACCCTAAAATGGAAGGAATTCTATTATTTTTGTGAGACTAATGGCAAGACTTATAATTCATGTAAGACAAAATAAATTATCGTGAAAGGTATTTTCAACTTGAGCAATCGAAGCCTGAGACCTACCAACATTAAAAGGACACAAGCATTCACAAACATCCACTGATAAATAACATCTTCCAAATAATAATTTAACATGAAACTGCAATCTTGACAATATCATAAATAGGAGACATCTAATTTCCCGTTTGGAAACGAGTTAATTGCAAAGATAACTCACTTTAATCAGAAACTAACACCACAGCTGCTACACAGCACTGTCAGTTGGACAATTCCTCTTGATAAGTCACTAGAAACTGACATGTTTGGCTATTCACTAGCATTAAACTTAACTTCCTCATTATCCAAGACAGTCTGCCATTGCATTACACAAAATATAAGGCTTCAAAATCATAGCATTCAACTGTTAAGGAAAAAAAAAAAACAACTTATTAGCTGAAACATTCCAACTACCAGCTACTTCTGGAAACCTCTGAAATTGTTTCCAGTCACCTATAACTTCAATTTTTGCAGGGGTTTTGTTTCGCTTTTAAACATAGCTCATTAAACTAATGAAGCTGGTAACAATTGCTACTAAGGAAGAGTCTCCTTTGACAAGGTTACTTTAATAGCAAGATCCAAACAAATAATTTTTCTAACTCAGAAGAAATAAATCATTTTGCATGCTTTTATAAAGACAACAGAAGTTATTTTCATAACAGGAAACTGCTCAGACTGTGGCTTGCTTTTCTGACAACCAAAAAAAAAAAGCTTCACCATAGCACACTAATTACAAAGATACAAGAATGAGGCTTTTCTAATTTAAGCAGTAACAGCTCGTTTGAGGAAACCTAATATCAAACACACAATGTTGTGGCCTTTAGCTTGGCACAGTGTCAAAGCACACTTACAAGAAAGGAGCCAATGGCAAGAACACTAGAAGGGAAATTTCATTGTGAAAAGGTACAGTTGTTGGAGCCTGTTTACATAAACGCTGGATGAAGTAGAAAGGGAGAGACTGTGCTCTAACAATAAAGCTCATGTTTATGCAGGAGGTGAACAAAGGCATTAACGCATTTCTACTTTCCACAGTCAGCATTATAACTCACGCAAAATACCTACAAAAATAAAACCACACCCCAATTTGATCACAAAAATCAGATGTACAGTTCAGCAATTCATCCAGGCAGTTAAGAGACACACTAATAGGAACTAGAAACCGTAATATTTATTGCTTGAGGCCAGTTTGAACATTTTCTATGTAAGAGAAAAGTATCACCCCAGGGGAGATTCTTCCAGCGCTCAACTGTTGGTCACAAATTCCTCAAAGCAACAGTGTAACCAGCACAAACCTCCTAACTTATTGATTCAGGAAAAAGTTTACTTTTCCTGAAGTAGAATAATATTCATGTGATTGCACATTAGACAGCTACATAGTCTGGGAAATTCCCCAGGGGAATGAATGTCCCCCCTGGCATTCACTGTATCCCAAAGGCTGAACAGGAACTCCTGCAAAGTTTTGGCACTCTCTCTAAACTAGTACAAGAACAGAGTAATTCTAGTCCTAGTCATATACCACTTTGTTAACTTCTTCTAACATTTCTATTGGTAAAACATTCCATGTTGTTGATAACAAGAACAAAATTAACAACCTCATTCTGAGAATTTACAGACCGGTTCATGAACACCACAAAACCCCTTAAAAAGCACCACCCCAAATGCAGAGTTCCTCTATCACATAACAACTATGCAGCTCTTTGTTCAAAACACAACAGCTAGCAGCACTCTGGAGCTGAAGATCTTCACCACAATCTGCACTGCTTCCCATCAACAACCCCGAACAATTAGTTTTTGCTCAGACACAGTCACAGAACAACCCAACACTCTTTCAAAACACAGCCAGAAGTCTACTAAATCTAAACAGAGAGCTGCCAGCATCAACGTCTTCCGCCTCTATTGAATGCTTTATTTGTGCCAAGAAACTACATCCAGAAGACTTCTAAAACAGCCACGCTGCCTTTTAGACAGACTTGAGCGACTAGTAATCAGGACAGGAAGACTACCGCAGAGCACAGGTTAAAAGCAAAAACAACCCCAAACCCTCTTCAGAAACCTCCCCCCACTCAGCCATCTCTCCTCACACATAACTTTCTGCCACGCTTTTACTAGAACGTGAAGCATTTACACGTTCAAACTACTGCAACTCTCGGGCCCCTTCAGGCGTTTGCCTCACAACTAGTAGAAAGCCAGACAGCAAGAGACGGCCAAGGGGATGCAGGGGGAAATAACGGGAAAGGCAGAACACAACCAGGCCCAGGCAGGCTGAGGCTCAGAAGGAGAGCCCAGCGAAAAGGAATAAGGACCAGGGGGAGGCAATGGGTCGAAGCCGGAGGCGCGGAGCGCGTCGGCCCACGAGAGGCAGGCAGGCCCAGGCCGCCTCGCCGCTTCCTTTAGCCGAGGCGGGGGGAGCCCAGCGCGGCCGAGACCGAGCCTACAGGGACGGGAGCGGCGCAGACCTTACTTTGAGGGTGAGGTGATGGACGCGGGCACCGGCCAGACCCGCCCAGAGCAGCACCAGCCCCAGCACAACCGCGGCCCGCGACAGCGCAGCCCCACCGTCGCGGGCCGCCATGTTTATTCCAGCATCAGCATCCTCTTCCCAAGCCACTTCCGGGGTCAAGGGGCGGGCACGTGACCGCGGCGGGGCGGGGCCGCCTCTCCCTCCTGTTCCCGGCGGGCCGACCCCTGTCCCCGCCGCTCGTCTCCCGTCACCTCGGTTTGTCCCCTGACACCGGGGTTTTGTGGCTTCCCAGCCCTTTTCTCCGCCTCTAGGGTCCTTCTGGGCGGCCCCCCCCGCCCGGAGGCTGCCTCGTATGGCGTCCCCCGGGTTGGGCCGGGCCCCGCAGTGAGGGCCATGGCAGCAGCCGGGGTCCTGTGGCAGCTCCCTCCGCACTTCTGGCCCTCACAGAGGGCTGCTCGCCCAAGGTAAAGACCCCCCGAGCCTGCCCCAGGCCATCCCGGGTGGAGCTGCTCAGTGATGCCTTTGTTGGGGGTGAGGCACCACTGAGCTGCTCTGTCCCCAGGACTCTTTAAGAGAAGGCTGAGAGGAGACCTTATTAATGTTTACAAGTATCTAAAGGGTGGGTTTAAGGAGGATGGAGCCAGCTTCTTTTCGGTGGTTCCTAGTAACAGGATAAGGGGTAACAGGCACAAGCTGGAACATAGGAAATTCCGATCAGATATGAAGAAAAACATCTTTACAGTGAAGGTGACAGAGCACTGGAACAGGCTGCCCAGGGAGGGTGTGGAGTCCCTTCTCTGGAGACTCAAGCCCCGCCTGGATGCAGTCCTGAGTGATGTGCTCTGGGCAATCCTGCTTTAGCAGGGGAGTTGGACTACATGATCTCTAGAGGTCCCTTCCAACTCTGAAGAATTCTGTGAAGGCCACAGCTCTCACAACCTCAGCCCTCGGCCCACACAGCAGAGCTCGGAGGGAGGTTTGGGGTTGATGCTTCCAGCCCAGCTATGGGTCAGCCAGGAGGATTCAGCTTCTTTCTAAGAACCAAGCCGATGTCTGAGCAGCAGGTAGTCTAAACAACTGAAAAACTGCCTTTCTGTTTAAAGTTGGGTTTAGAGCATTAATTTTAAATGTCACAAAAAAAAAAAAAAAAACCAAAAACCAAACCAAAGGGCTTTCTGCCTCTTCACTGGAATAGTTTTGCAGCTGTTGAACTATTTGCAACTGGTAGCTGTAGTCCCGCTTCAAAATTAAACAGCAAGCAGGTTGGCTTGGCTTCAGTGATTTCTTTGTTGCTCAAACTGAGACTAACACCAGAAGCAAAGTGAACACGAACAGTGTCAATTAAAGTGGCTTTGAGGCTAACACATTGCAACAAAAAAAAAAACACTGAATATTCAATGGGAAGCCATGGATGTAGGTAAATTTAATTAATCAGTGGGGAGTCCTGTGCTGTCAGCTCAAACATTCTGATTTCCCCTTCCAGTGTATGGAGTAACAGCTGTGCAAGTTTCTTCATATAGAGCCAGATAAGCAATTGGATTGGACCAGGCGAGTAGAAAATGCAAGAGAGGGTGAAAAGGCAAAGAAAAATCAATAGTCTTGACCTTTATATTAGCAACATTATGTAGAAAGTCACATCTTTGCACAGAGGCGATTCAGATGTTACTGTACATTACCTCGTACAATTTTATTTCCTCATTTTTCTTTTATACTCTTAGGTAATAAACACAAAAAATCTCACCATCAGCCAAAGAAACTTGCACTGGTACCAGAAAATATCTGGAAGCTTGGCGGGTGGAAGGGAACTAATCGGTGTTTTTCTAGTAGGATTCTTTCTCTGGGCAGTAACTTGTACAGGCCGCTAGATGTCCTGCCAGCATCAGGCCTTGTAGTGCACATAGCTATGCCTCACAGATTGTAAAATGCCTATGTAACTACAAAGGTCAGATAATTTATTCTGAAAAGATAACTCTGGGCCAGATATTTTCTTGGAATTAATATTTTTAATGTAGTAGTTATTATAATTCCTGTGCACAGGCCACCTGGGAAACCTAGAGACTTTTGACTCCTGATAGTTGCTTGCAACCACAGCTGCACCACAGGTTTTCATGCCTTGCTCCACTACTAAGCATCAGACACACTTTGACTACGTCAGTAGTCAAATAGCATGAGTTTTTCCCCTATAATTCTGGGGATTGGTTCAGCTGAAGAGCCTCTCAGTCTGAAGATACTTCCTAATAGCAATCAGAGATTTTTATGCCACAGACTAGAAAATGTCTGAATATTTTTGTCATGTAACTCTGCACTGACTATTAGGATGTTGTAGTAACTGTAAGTTCCCCACTTACCTAGATTCAATGATATCAAAAATAGAATTTATAACATGTTTACTTTCTTTTGCTATGCACTTTTCTAAGAATTTGTGTGTTAAAAAAAGTCTCTACTTAAATTTACATCTCTATCAATATGCAAACTGTCTGCTGTCTGTAATGAATATGTACAACAGCAACGCTCATCATTACATTGATACGCTTTACTGTAGCTTCCAGGCAAGATTCACCTTGGTCTAAATGTGCTGTTCCTAGCACATAGAGTTATTTTTAGCTATGGTTAAACACATTTAGCCTGGATACCTTTTTCCTTTACTCTTTCATTGTTATCAAGCATCTAATTAGAACCCTTCAGAAATATTTTTTTTGTTTTTAAGTGCATCATGGGCCACTATTGAGATTGGATGGAGGGCATGAGCAGTATCAGAAAAACCTCAGCGTCAGAACAGCCTACAGGCAGAGCTCAGTGCAGAGCAAAGCAGACCGTGTCAATTCCTGAATGTACACCACAAGCCAAGGTATAGACATGTTGTGGCATAGCAAGGGCTGGCTATTCTGTGAGGAACATAGAGTTAGGAGATAAGCATGATAACACAAGACAACAGGTCAGGCACCTCACCATTCAGGGTGCAGTCCCACAGTCCCCAGGCAAAGCGAGCAGGACAGGCCTAGGGATGGCAGCGGGGAACAGCTAAGAGTCCAGGTCATCGGGTTGGTTCACAGCAATGACAGGCAAGGCTGAGTCAAGAAGTCAATCTGCAGTTCAGGTGATGGTAGCCAAGGTCAGACACTGCCTAGTGATGGCTCTACAGAGATGAGGCAGGTCTGAGATAAGGCCAAATATGAGACAGGCTCCATATCAACAGGGTCTATAGCTAGGACAGCCATGGCTAAGACAGAGACCAGTACACCTACCACATTGCTCAAAGGAAGACTAAATCCTCAGGCCAAAACTTAAATGAGGCTCCTGAGTCCATGGGCGGAGGGTGTGGGTGGAGGCCACAGGTGAGGCTGGTCAGGGCCATTAAGGTTTATCAGGCCTTAATTAGGCCCCTCTGGGCCCTGATAAGGCATTTAAAGAGAACCAAGGTTCCCTGCTGTGTATCTGAACGATCTGTGGAGTGTTGTAATAGCAGAGAGGAAGCAGCTGTGATGGCCTTAGGGAAAGGTGTGTTCTCTTCCTTTCCTGGTGCTGTTTCGGTCCCAGTGTATGAGAGGTTACAAGCAATATCCACATTCGTTATCTTGGATGTGGATGATCTGGGTAGAATTATAAAACTAAAAGGGAAGCAGCTGTAAGGGTGATAACTCCAGGGAGGGAAAGGTGGGTCCTCTTCCTCTTGTATCCTGGAAGTGAGAAATGTTCATATGTGTTCTGAAAGTTGTGATTTTTCTTGTTTTGCATGAGTAAACAAAGCTGGGGAAAAAAGTTTAGATTGAACTGTAGTTTAGGGATTTATTTTTATCTTCTTTAAATACCTTCTGAATCATTTAGCAGCTTATCTGGCTGTTTTCAAGTGAGATTGGGTTTCCTAAACACAGTCCTGGCCTTCGAAAAAGGGAACTGCTTCTGCTTGGGCCTAGGATCTACCTCTGGGAGAGCTCTGAATCATAGTAACAGGAGACGTAAGCAAAATTTACAGGAATAGGCCCATATCTAGGTAACAGATCTGCATGGTCTTGTTCTCAGCACGGCTGAAGGAAAACTCCCACCAGCTTCTGTGTTGATCAGATCTGGATTGTGTGAATTAAGTAATGGAGGGATAGACAATATAATTTCTAAGTGTCGTTTTGAATTATTCTTTTGAGGCTAGGACCTACTGAGCTTTCCAGTGTCATACTTCAGCAGAAAGAGCTCTTAATGCTCCCATCGTTGTTAATTACATTAGTAATTAGGGAGTTGTGGGCTCTGCTGTTTTGGATACTGTGCAACTGAAATATGTAAGTGGCAATCCCTGTCTTGGAGAGTTTCAGGGTAAATAACAAAGACAATCAAAGATAGGAAAAAGTCCCCTTCCAGAAATTAATCATGTTTAGTGCTTGTCTTTAACCTCTGTCCACACAAATTTTAATAACTTTTCATAGGTTTTGGCATGGTTGATTCTAATGTACCATCTTAATGCAAAACTTGCATTTCGGGCCTTGATCTTTCTATAACTGGTTAAGTATTTTTATCTTTCAGTGTGGACAGGTTTCCCTGTCTGTGCTGGTGTAACAGGTTTGCCTTGTTCCACTCCCAGCTCTTTGTGCAAAAGGAAATTCCACAGCAAATTTACCTCGGATGATACTAGCGCTGTGCTTTCTGTTTGGTCTCCCTACATTCTTTTTACTCAAATATTTATAGATTAAGCTGTCAGAACATTGTAGATGCAAGGGTGTTGTCAGGTTTTGCAACGCATCCTGGATGGACGTGGGTCTAAGGACAGTGAGTTTTGGTGTTCCTTCACTGAGTCTGTGGAAGTACAAACCCTTGGAAGACTGTGGTTGTGCTTCAGGCAGCACGGCAGGCTCAGATATTTAAATACGTTGGCAGTAGCAGGAAGAAGTACTCTGCAAAATGAGTTGAACAGTGTGTCTCTTAATTTGTTATGAAGTCAAGTCCTTAAAAGTATTAACTTCTAATGATGAACAAAAGCGTGGCCTGTTCTCTGTTTCTCTTCAAAAAGCTTTGTGTGGAGCAGCGTTCTTCTACTCTTATGTTCAAATCAATTGAACTGGTGTAAAAATAAATGCCACTCAGTTATTAACATAACACTTGTCTTAATTTTTGTTCTAAATGTTGGAATTGCTTAATAACATTGTTTTCTTGTCCTTTCTCTTGTAGGGTAATAGCCAAGCATCAGTGAAAGAAGTGCATTAATCTACAGGAGGTAACACTTGTAGCAGACAGTCAATTTTTATCTTCTGACATCAGAAGGATCCCCACCCTCTATACGCAGATACCTTTTTCCTCAGGTGAATAAATGTGCTTCCTTTTATTTTTCCCCACGTGTAAATCTTTCATGAACAGATACAGCCATAAATATATCGGTCTAAAGCTCTTTTTACATTTCTTGTAGCTGAAAAACAGAAACATAAAATCAGATTAAGTGACACGGGTCAAATAAATGCTGTTAACGAGGAAGACGAGCACAAAATAAATCTTATTTCCCTGGCAAGGAAATGGGCCATTTTCTGCCAGGCCTGTGTAATTGGTACAATAACCCACACTTATGCAAAGGCATATTATTTGTTATTTTTCTGCTTGCTCGTTGAGTGTGTTGGTGACAGATGGTGGACTTAATATTCACGGATTTGGGTTATTTCTGGGGGGGGAACGTGTTTGTGTGTATACATATTTGGGTAGCTGAGTTTGAAGAAGTCAGCCCTTGCAGTCGGTTTTAGGGGTTCGGGTTCCTCCTTCTGTAGGGCGGTTGTTCCCCATCCAAATGATCAAAACAGCAACGTTTGCTTAAAAAAGTTAATAGAAAAAGCCCCACCTCGCTGGGGATGAGGGCGGTGAGACGAGGGGATGAGACACCTGAGGGCGGGCGGGGATAACCGTCAGGACTGCCCTCCAGCTGGCGCCGCCAGCCGGGGCGGGCTGAGGGCCGCGGGCCCTGCCGTGACGGGACCCTAAGGGGGCCGGGACGGGTGACGGCTCAGTGCCGCCGCTGCCAGCAACGACTAGAGCGGCCGCGCTGACTGGAGCCCGCGCCTGCGCAGTGCAGGCCTCTTCCCCCCACCCCCGCCATCCGCGCCTGCGCAGTACGGCGGAGCTGTCAACCG
>VXBH01010022.1:24995-68742 GCA_013400035.1 Rynchops niger | reverse complement strand
TTGAACTTCATGAGGTTTGCACAGGCCCACCTCTCAAGCCTGTCCAGGTCCCTCTGGATGTCATCCCTTCCCTTCAGCATGTTGACCGTGCCACACAGCTTGGTGTTGTCGGCAAACTTGCTGATTGTGCACTCAATCCCACTGTCCATGTCACCAAGAACAATGTTAAACAGCACTGGTCCCAGTACTGACCCCTGAGGAACACCACTCATGACAGGTTTGCATGTGGATATTAAGCCATTGACTGCAACCCTTTGAGTGCGGCCATCTAGCCAGTTCCTTATCCACTGAGTGGTCCATCCATCAAATCCATGCTTTTCCAATTTAGAGACCAGGATGTCATGTCAAATGCTTTGCATAAGTCCAGGTAGATGACGTCAGTTGCTCTCCCCTTATCTACCAATGCTGTGGCAACATCATAGAAGGCCACCAAATTTGTCAGGCACGATTTGCCTTTGGTGAAGCCATGTTGGCTATCACCAACCACTTCCTTATTTTCTGTGTGCCTTAGCAGAGTTTCCAGGAGGATCTGCTCCATGATCTTGCCAGGCACGGAGGTGAGACTGACCGGTCTGTAGTTCCCTGAGTCACCATTTTTTCCCTTTTTGAAAGTGGGGGTTATGTTTCCCCTTTTCCAATCAATGGGAACTTCACCAGACTGCCATGACTTTTCAAATATAATGGAAAGCAGCTTGGCGAATTAATCTGCCAGCTGCCTCAGGACCCATGGATGGATTTCATCCAGTACCATGGATTTATGCACCTTCAGGTTCCTCAGATGGTCCCAAACCTGATCTTCTCCTACTGTGGGCTGTTCTTTATTCTTATAGACCCTGCCTTTGCATGCTGCAACTTGGGTGGTGTGGTTGGAGCTCTTGCCAGTGAAGACCGAGGCAAAAAAGTCATTCAGCACCTCAGCCTTCTCCATGTCCTGGGTGACCAGGTCTCCTGTCTCCTTCCTGACAGTGTGTGAGAATTCCTCGTGTGCGTGGCTTTTGTTGGACCTTTTAAATTGTCTTTATCTCAACCCCTGAGTTTTCTCACTTTTACTGTTCTGATTTTCTCCCTGATCTCACGGCGGGGAGTAAGTGAGTGGCTGTGTGGTGTTTAGTTGCCAGCTGGGGTTAAGCCAGGACAATCTCTGAATTTGCCCCTCTCAGGCTGGACAAAGCGTAGTAAATCTCTTTGCAGTCTCCTACAGTACCTAGACAGATACTCTGAAAGGCTCCAGGTTACAGTGGAAAATACTTCTTCAAATGAGGCTGTGGTCTGGGATGAGGAGCCCAAGGACTTGGGGTCTGTGGAAAGCAATTTATTTTACACCTTTTATAGCATCTCTCTGAAAAGAGAATTGATTCCCTTAGACTCCTTTATGATGCTTTGTAGTCTGGACATCATGAAATACTCAAGTGTTTATCTTCCAGGACTTTCAACACATTCAAATTTTATTATCTTCATTTTAGATATAGAATCATAGAATCATAGAATTGCTGAGGTTGGAAGGGACCTTTAAGATCATCAAGTCCAACCATTAACCTACCCTGACAAAAGCCACTTCTAAACCATGTCCCTAAGTACCCCATCTACCCTTTTTTTAAACACCTCCAGGGATGGTGAATCCACCACTGCCCTGGGCAGCCTATTCCAATGGTTAATAACCCTTTCAGTGAAAAAATGTTTCCTAATATCCAATCTAAACTTCCCCTGACATAACTTGAACCCATTTCCTCTCATCCTATCACCTGTCACCAAGAAGAAGACGTCAGCCCCCATTTCTCTACAACCTCCTTTCAGGTAGTTGTAGAGGGTGATAAGGTCTCCCCTCAGCCTCCCCTTCTCCAGGCTGAACAACCCCAGCTCCCTCAGTCGTTCCTCATATGAAGCATAACAGGATCAAAACTGGAGAGTATTAAAAATAGACTCTTGGTCAATCAAGTTTACAATCTAAAAAATGAAGCAATGTCCATCAGTTCACCAAAAAAACCCCACCTCCAAGCAAAAACCCAATACAAATTTGGCAGTTGTTTTCTGTTGGATCCATTTGTCTTGCAGTTCTGTGATAACCTGTGATAACCCTACAACAACTTAAACCAGTGGCTCTGCATGTAGCTTTGTGTAACACTGCTACTATTCCTAATTCTGGAAAGTCAGCTAGTGATTGCATAGAAGCTGACAGACCTTTGTTACAGGAGGATGATGATCTTCTGATTAAAAACAGAATAGCTTCTATACATGTAGACGGAATAAATTAACATTCTGACACTTCATATCCCATATCTGACAATACAAACTTAACTATTATTTAAAGAGTGTCCTCCCCACCCCCCACCCCAGCTGTACTATGTAATGCTTCAAATCTGGGTAAAAGGACAGACAGTAATATCAGAGCAAAATTATGCTTAAAAAATAAATCTTTTTTTCAAGGAGAATTCCTGACACATAAATTTATGGAGTTCTTTATTGCAGAACTGGGTGCTCCCCTGTAGTTATCAGTAGATGATAACATTTTCATGGATGCACTGCACGTAAAAGAATGGGACAAGGATGAATGCCAACCATTTCCAAAACATCATTTCAGTTAACAAAAACATTTTGTATGTAGTTTTCACAGCAGTAAAGTGTTTGTTTTTTCAGTGTTCTTTAGACATGCTCCAGCTNCAGCTATGAACATTGCTGTAAAGACAGTGATTGCAAATGAGAAAGAGCCAAACTTGGGGAAGGGTGTTTGTGTTCAGTCATAGGATTCGTCATAGTACATACATGTTGTAGACAGGCATACAGGATATTATTACCATTCTTTGTCTCAAGATCAAAACTTGTTTTTACTTTAGTACTATAATTTAGTCTCAGGGACTTTATAAATATATATATGCACATGGGAACAATACAGGGCAAGAGAGAGAGCACAACCGACTCCTTTTGACAGCTAGTGATTGCACAGAAGCTGACTGAGAAGAGTTTCTGTCTAAGCAGTCAGCAGCTTCTTAAAACAGCAAAGTTAACATATCTGTGCTCAGCTAGGATAGCTTCTGTTTGAAGCTGAAAGTGGAACATAACATAATCCATTATGGATGGATGTTTGAGAAAAGAGTTGTTCTCAGCATAGATATACTTTGTACTAAGCCTCATATGATTGTATGAGGCTACTACATTCAGAAGTATGACTGACGCTGCAGAAGACAGTCATTGAATCTGTGGCAGCGTAACAGAAGTATTAACTGAAATGCATCACATTAACCTTGTTGTTTTGAAGGGCATAAAAGATAAGGTCAAACAGCACAAAATGAAAAGTGGGAAGAAATCAGAAATGGACCAATGGAATAAAAGACAACTTCAGTTTACAATGAAATGCTCTTTTTAAAAGAAAAATGAAAGAGACAATAGGCAGACCGGCCAGTCTTTTGACTAAGTCATTATTCTTTGAAAGCCATACTCCTTACAGAGGGGAGATGCAGACCTCTCCCACAATGGGATATAGGACCTACAGAACAGACCTACTGAAACAATACTTCATCAGGTAAATGGTTATACTCCCTCTTATAGTGCAAGTCTTTGAATAAACTGTACAAAGAGCTCTTAGGAAAAGAAGACTCTGAGGAAAGTAAACAGGGAGAAGAAAAGATAATTACATCAAAATTTAAGTTCATAGACATATTGCTAACTCATCTGCAATTGCAAGCAACAGGGAAAGCAATGATAGAAATACCATTCTCTTTTCTGACACATATCACAGAATCACAGAATGGTAGGGGTTGGAAGGGACCTCTGGAGATCACCTAGTCCAACCCCCTGCCAGAGCAGGGTCACCCAGAGCAGGTTGCACAGGAACGTGTCCAGGTGGGATTGGAATGTCTCCAGAGACGGAGACTCCACCACCTCTCTGGGCAGCCCGTGCCAGTGCTCTGCCACCCTCAAAGGAAAGAAGTTCCTTCTCATGTTTAGATGGAACTTCCTATGGTCAAGTTTGTGCCCATTACCTCTTGTCCTGTCACTAGGCACCACTGGAAAAACTTATCCTTAAATTTTACTTTCTTTACTTTCTCCTCAGTCCTGACCTTGATTTGGAGGTGGGGCGGGGAGGGGGCTGGTGCTGTCAGTAGTGAATGTGTTTGATCTAAGTCAAGATAATATAGCAGTGAAAATAGCCTAAGGCTGCCAGTTTATTGAACAATGAGACAGAGAAAACATTATGGGTTGACTAGAGATGATCATCCTGTTAACCAGGAGCTTGTCTGCATTTTTTAAGATCTACAGCCTTTCCTCGAGAAGTAATGGAGTTGGTGTTGCCTAGAAGTTACCTGTATCCTTGTAAGACTTAGCAATGTGCATTAGCACCCTGACATGACTAATCAGGATAGAAGAACTACTACAAGGGTCTAGTGCTATTTATTTAAAGGGGTTTTCAACTGTTCTTCCTGCTTTTATACACAAATAAGTTTACTTTTGAAAGAATGAGGCAGTGATTTGAGAATGCAATGCATATTTACTCTGAAGCAAGACTATTGTCTAGAACATTTTAAAATTAACATGTTTATGGTAAGTCAGGGGATCTGTTCCAAAAGATCAATAAGTCATTTGCAAGACAGGTTAGACTAATCTTTGTGCTTAGTGTTGTGTTGGCTGACAGCAGATGTTTAGCCTATTTAGCTAGGCAGGATATAAATAGGTGTTACATCACACATAAAAGCTTTTTATACTGAAAGAGCTTTAGTACAGAGGAAAAAAAAGTAAGAACCGCATATGTGATCTTCCTTGAACTATACGCACTAGTGCTCTCCATGCTGAAGCACATGAAGAGTAGTCAAACTCGTCCCTCCTACCTTTTTAGCTATCTATAAATCCTGTTGTCGTACAGGTATCTGCAGTTTAATGAGCTACTATAGGGGGTACTGCTTGCAGAGAAGAAGAGCTAAGGCTGCAGGCATGAAAAAAACGCCTTACATAAAAATATTGATTTATTTCCTATGTAAATTCTAGGTGCACTGAACCAGTCGTGAACCAGTCACTTTTACATAAGCTAAGAACAACAAGAAACAACAATTTATATTTAGCCTTTCTGACTAGTCTTCATACTCTACAGAGAAGGGGCATGATTAAAATTTTACATTATCAAGTCCAAAATCCTGTTGAAGTTATCTAGCCTTCTTTTTCCTCCTCCTCCAAAGATTTGTCAGAAGGAGTGAAGGATCCTAAATGCTTTCTAAAGGGAATACAAATTAGACAGTCCAGTAGGACATCCAGACACTGCTTTGCTCTATTTGTTCTCTCTCTTCTCTGGCAGAAATCATTGCTAGAAAGATTCTGGAAGGATGTGGCAGCAGAGAAGGAGGCATGGACATCTTCAGTGTGTTGTTTGATCTGATACACATGTGCTTGGATGTCAGCTGGGAAACTATGGGTGCCAGACATAAGGCCAAGACAGATGTCCTTCAAGAACTGGATAATACTGTGAACTGCTGCCAGAGCACAAGACTATAAACTGTAAAGAGAGTCAGAAAATCAGAAACACATTACCTAATGTTCTGTGCAGCAGAATCATGGTATGAGCTCAGTGATGCTCATCCATTAGGACAGCATCAATTTGTACTGCTTGGTGATATACCTCTGGCTGGGCAGATTGAGGTCTTTGTTTCTTCCAGGCTGCTCCCTACTCCATTCCAGCCAGAGTGGCTTTTGCTTCTCCTTGTTATCTTGAAAGTTCTTGTCTACTTCCTTCGATCAGTCCAGCTAGGGTTTAGGGAGGCAAATAGGAGGTGTTGTGTCCATTCTCTGAGATCAGAAGGTACAGCAAACAACATTCGTACTACTAGTCAGCTTGTAAGAAGTGTGTTGACGCTATCAACATGTGCCTGATGATGGACAAATTCCTGAAAGTACCATTTACATTTTTGCTCTTTGATGAACACCTCCCAATAGAAGAACATTTAAGTATCGTCTGTATGTATAAACTACAGATTTACAGCCTAGTGTGAATGTGTTCAAATTACAGGTGAGCTAGTGTATGTACAGAAATATCTATGTCTGCACATCCTGCTTGGTTTGAAAATTATATATGTCATATGCAAGTGTTGGACTTTCCCGCTAAAGTTAGCAGGTTTTATTTAAGAGTTTAGAGCAAAACTCTGTCAAAGCAGTGGCTGTTATGTCAAAGGCATTGTCTTCAGTTTACTGATGACGAATTTCTTTAATTGATCAAAATGGATTTATTTTTTGGGGTATGCAGAAATTATATCTTATGTCAAATTTGGGAAACCCTTCGTTAGCAAGCAAAGAGTGAATGTCAGCCACTCCACTATACAAACACAATGCACATACAGGCTGAACAGGGAACTTATGAAATTAGTACCTGTTGTAGTTAAGATTGAACAAAGAGGCTTGACCATTGAGAGTATTCGAAAACCTTACACAGTTTCTTGCAGGGGAATTGCTTGCTGAATCTGAGAGATTTTCCTCATGCTCTGCCCAACTTGTTTCATTTTCACCATAGAGCTCTGGTGGGCTCCCTGGTGGAGTTCAGTTGAAATAAGAGTCCATACATATGTATTAACTTTCTTGGGTTTTTTTCCCCTGCTCTGTGGAAGCAGCTTCAAACCCTTCCAGAGTTTTTGTAAACTTAGCTGAAAGTAGTACCAGGAGTTATTCTAGCTAAGGCAAAAGTACAGGCAGCTGCTGGATGACTGGGTGCCGTTCTGAAAGAGATCAAGAACAAGTTAATGCATGCCAGCCTCTTCTGTGTAACTGGTTTTATTCCAGCCTCCTATGGGTATTGTGCTATGAACATTTGTGCAGCCACAACAGGTGCCATAACAAGCAATTTTGTTGATTTGTGATCTGGATTTATACTCATTAGGCAGTGAACTCTGATATAGCAAAAAGATTACATCTAGTCATAGAATCATAGATTCATAGAATGGTTTGGGTTGGACCTTAAAGATCATCTTGTTCCAGTCACCCTACCATGGGCAGGGACACCTCCCACTAGAGCAGGTGAAAGCCTATACTTCAATCCAGCAGTGAAGAACACTAGTTTATAGGTCAAATCCTCAGAAAATGTATAGCATGTGATTTCAGAGGCAGATAGCTATTGCAGATGTAGGTATGCCACATAACATCTCTGCTCTTCAAAGAAAATGTAAGATGCTCAGATAAAGCAGTCATAGAGCCCTACCATTTATGCTTAAGGGAGCATAGTTCTGAAGAGTCCTGAACACAAGTTCTGTCTGAATGTATGTGGCACCACCTGTTGCAGTGGCTAGTTAAGGATGATTCCTTAACTCAGCCTTTGCAGTTATAAATTCATATAATAAGTCAGACGGGGTTTTGTCACCAGTTTTACTAATTGCTTACATTTCATTTGTACTGAGCATGAGGACTTAGGCATCTTTCTATCCTGAACAGCTGAGGTGAGATAAGTCCAAGTTTAAATTGCTCAACAAGTGATTCCTTTTCATTTGATCAAACGGAAACCACATTCTACCTTGAACATTTAGCATATCAGTTTGTTGTCAAGAATACACATTTAGCAGCAGCACCTTCACAACCAACACAAGCTTCTAGCCCTTCCCTTGGATATTTGCTTGTAAAGTCACCCACTTGACCAAGGAGGGAGAAGTGGAGTTTTAGTTCTGCTTTATTCATGTGAAGACTTTCACACACTACAAAGAGCACTACTGGTGTAGATGTTGCCTGTAGACAGCATAATCCAATATCAAATAACTCTTAGATCCAGTTAGCATCACAATGATTTATTCGAGGAACTGAGTCATATTTCCTCTTTTCCGAAGAGTTAACACAAAATAACCACTCAGATCCTCATTGCTTATTGGCAGTCTTATGATGTTACCAGCAGCGTATCAAAACTGACAGCAGCTTTCTGGCCTATGCTTGCCTCTGGAGTTACATCATTGATCAGAGTTCTTACTGATTTGGTCATCTTTGCTTGTTCTCAACAGCCTTTCCAGCTCTTACCATCACTTCAGTTACAGAAACCCTTGCTGCCACTGCTGCAGAAACTATGAACTCCTCTGCATCAAAGTAAGACAAGAAAGTGGAATATTAATATATTTAATTGGTCAGAATGATTCACAGTTCCATACTGTTTCTGGGTCCATTTCAGCTTCTTGTCTGGAAGATATTTCAGAAGTGTGTAAATTACTTCTACCCATCAGCTTTCCTTCAGTGCCTGGTGTACAAAGAATGTATACCATTAATTTTGTGTTAAAATGCACTGTAAGGGATCAATTCATGGAGCATTAATATTACCCCAAGGTAGTATATTTGGGCAAGGAAAGATGCCCAGACTTGATGGAACAACTGAAGTTGAAACCTACAAGATTTTAAATATTTTTGTGTCCTTATATGTCACCTGCTTCTTATTAGTGCAGGCTATTCAGAACAAAGACCGTTTTCTTAACTTTGAGTTTCATTGAACTGAAGTTTCAGGTGGGATGCTTCTTCATTGCTGGATCTTGCTAGCAGTAGGTCAGTCATGAAGCTTATTTCTCTCTGGAAAGACCAGCCATGACACCATACACCCAAGGGATTCAGTGTCAGAATAAGATTCATGGAGTACTTGATGAGAAATCTGTGAATTGTATTAAGAGTCACCCTGGTGACTACTCCTCTCTGTAGTTACCCGAGAGAGACTCTGGTAACTACTCCTCTCTGTTCTCGGTCTGATTGTCTTCAGTGTGTCTCAATCTGCTGCCTAAAGGTAGGCAGTGGATTAATCGAAACTTAAAACTTGCAAGGAGAAACATAAAATTTGTTTTCCTTTTTGTTGTGGTTTGAGGTAAAACAGAAGCAAATTTCTGATTGGTAGTTTTCCTTTTTAGCTGGGCCTCTTCTAACTGACTAAAGTCTGAAATTAACAGCATATTGTTCAGACACTGCTCACTCTCAGAGTGATAAGAGCTGATTATACCAAGGAACAGTATGCANNNGTTTTGTATATAATGTATACTTTTTTTCTTTAATTTTTATTATTCTATTATTATTTACTATTTTCTTACTTATTATTCTTTTCATTAAAGTAGTTTAGTTCTTTTTCTAAACTCGTAAATCTCCTTATCTCTTCCTCTCCTCTCTGAGGAGAGAGGCAGGGGGAAGGGCCATCTGTCGTTCTGCTTGGCCAATCCGGCCAAAACCACGACACTTTTGATAGCCCTGACACTTGTTTGCAGCATGCTGCACAAAAAAGAGGGGGTTTTGTACTCTGATTTCCACTGTTCTCTACCCAGAACTGAATCCATCTCAAGACTAACTTCTCTGTTGTAAGAAGTTCATGACAAATTAAGTCAGGCCTTATGGATGCTTAGTTCTGTCAGGCTTAAGAGAATTTATGTTGCCAGGTAGAGATATCTGTCAACTGTTGTAGGTTTCTGGAGAAACTTATGGTTAACAAGGAGGGGAGGGCAAGATTGCCTTCTATGATGTTGTTGATCAAAGATATGATCATGATGTCTTTTAACAAGTTTGTCAAAAGGTACAACTGATGCAGCAGATCACTTGTATATTCACCTGTTTTAATCAGTAATGTCCACTTCATAAAAATTTTTCTCCTGCTCAGTAGAGAACATTGTGAAGTTAGGGAAGAGGTAGCAAGAGAAATGTTTCTAAACTTGATGCCATTGAAAGTGATCATATTATAAATGTTTGTTTTCTCTTTATTTCAATCCCTTCAAAGTCATTGAAGGACAGCGCAAGTGTGCCAGTAAGTGACACTCAGTATTCTTACAAGGTCCTTGGTAAATGAGCAGTACCTGTAATGTCTATGACAGAACATTTGAAGTTGCATCTTCAGGGTATCCTGTTTCTAGAAGGAATTCAGCACTTGCAGATGGTGGTAAGGAATGAACGTGACACACAGCAACTGGCTCTACTAGTTGTAGTTTAAGGCATGATGAGACTGAAGTGGTACATGTCCTTTGTGTGCCCTGAATTGTGCTCTCAACAACAGCTGCCCTGGAGATGGAGGTTTTTGACAGATCCAGTTAGAGGTATCCTATTGTCAAAGGAAGATCACAGCTACTTTATTGTATGTGGGACACAACTGCACTGGTCAAACAATATCAATATAAAACAAGACAAGGATGAAGAAGCAAGTGTCAAGAACAATTCCCACTTCTGTCTGTCCCAGTTATGGCTAAACACTACACTTACAGCTCTTACCAAGAACATTTCTTGCTATCCTAATATTATTTACTGATGTTCTTCTTCTAATATGTATACTCGCCACCTTCTAACTGTTCCTGAGATTTAATTCCCCTAAGATATTCTCATCCTGAGACAAAAAGTTAGAAGTTTAACTGAAGTATTCTGTAGCTACTATCTCATACCTGGATCCCTCATGTTTTGTTTTGCCAACCAGTTAAGAACTACGAGGCTCTCAATGCCTCAGTTTGCACATACGGAAGTCTTTATGGCTCAGATATTATAGGTAATGATGAGTCTTATATATCTTTACGACACAGCAGTCATAAAACTAAAAGTTATCACAGTATTCGAGATGAGCTTTTAATTGTGCTCGTAACTCACTGAAAATTCCTCAGTTGCTAGCCAGCATGTCTCTCAGGTCAAACGTAAAAGTTGTGTATGTTGGCTGAGAGAACAGAGATTAGGATTAAGCTTTTTCTAACTAGGTTTAAAAGAAAGGAAAGCTGAAAGGGTTTAATCACAGTTTTATGAAGAGGTTTACTCATCTATACATATAGCATCCCATTAGATAGCAATGAAGTCCTATAGATCTCTCTAGCTTCTTTGCTTTTCTGTTACTGCTAAGGCCTTTCATATTGTCTTTGGAGAAGAGAGGAAAGACGACACCATACTCTTGGCAGGTCAGAACAAATTTATGTCCTATAATTCAAACTGAGAATACTGCTATTCAAAGGCTCTTTTTTGTCTTGCAGCAGTTACACCCATTACTGTGTTGCCAATCCTTGTTTAAATAGTCTCCTTCCAAGATCTTTAATTTTAAGCAGACCTAAGTTCTTTCACCTCTCCAGAATACTTAGGTATTCATACAACTGTATGCAAACCTATCTGTAACACAGCCAGGAGAGTTTGTGATTAACTAAGCCCAAATTATCCCCCTTTTCTCTTAATGGCTTCTTAAAGAATGATTTTCTGGTAAGTGAGAGAACTTAGTCTATCTGAGAAGCCGTTAAAAACAAACTTCAGGGAGAGACAGATGTTTGTAAAGCCTAAATTTTCCTTCTGCTAGACTATAGAGGTGTTAAATTTTTTTGCCGTTTCAACTTGCTAGTACTGTGGTTTAGTTTTTACAGCTTCTCATTTAGTGTGGAACTGAAGGACATTTCCAGGACAACTGAATCTGACATTATCGCCATCGTTTTCCCAAAGGCATTCATGTGCATGCCATTAACAGATGGTAATTTGAGATTGAAGTACCTGATTAACCTAGCTGATCTTGGAAAAAGAAAGGGAAGTGGGAGGATGGAATGATTTCTGGTCATCTGCATCCCAAGTCTCATCCTGTGAACCACATCAGCTTTACATGTGGCCTTTGCCAATAGAAGTTACCTAGTGTTTATGCTGTAAGTGACCTTCTGGATTTTAGGAACACACACGTGGCATCTCCTTTTGACTACTTAGAAAGAAAGAGCAGCTGAAGTTATTCACACTTTTGAGTCCTTCCAAAGAAGACAGATTTCCTGAGGTTTCATTATTTGCGATTACTAATAAGGGCTACTTAGATTAACCAAAGTGAGAGTCAGTTGCCTCATAGGCCACTTAGCCAGAATGTTTTGAATGCTAAGTTTAAACATAAATCCATTAAAAAAGAGAAATTAGTTTGACTAACCTGAGATCACCCATAAGTCCTGTGACAGTCTTTAACATGAGACAAGCTATTTGTTAGAAAGGTGGCTATTAGAAGTGCTCCTTATAGAGTGGGAGATCAGTGTAGAAGCTCCCACTTCCTGAAAAGCACACAGAAACTATGGAGGACACTCAATAAGCATGAAACCAAGTGCTTTGGGTTCAGAAAGTTGTTGTGTTAAAATTCTCACCAACTTAACTTGAACTTTTTTCATAAATTTTGAAGTTTTTTTTTCCTGTGGTGAGTACTTAAAATGTCATACTATACAAGCCTAACTGAAAACAAATAAACAAAAAGATTATAATATGTTAGCGTTTAGAAACATACATGGGAAAGAACTTCAACCAGCTGATGACCACAGTTGCACACATTTACCACTAGGAAGAATTAATATTTTTACAAGCACATTTATATTCTTCTTTCAGCCCTTTTCTCTTTTCCCATACTCTAATTTGATTTTCCTTCACATAGCCTACACTGTGGAAAGTAGATCTGCTCACCTGATATATCAGACTGATGAACTCCTCACAGGGAATAGCAACCAAGACAGGCAGGACACAAAAAACCAGAAAGTACGAGATGGTTGCAAAATACATTGTATTTTACCATTGTTCTTGTTTCTTTCTGAAACAGTGGGTTTTATTTGTGTGTAGCTGCATCTATTTCAGTATCTCCTTTCCTTTCTGATATGCTCTTTTCTCTATATCACAGAAAAATTGGTGTTGGAAGGCACCTCTGCAGATCATCTAGTCAACCCCCCTGACTCAAAGCAGAAGCAGGAAGAGCAGATTGCTCAGGTCGTATCCGGTCGTGTTTTGAACATCTCCAAGGACAGAAACTCTAAAACCTCTCTGGACAACCTGTTATAGTGTTTGACCACTCTCCCTGTAAAAAAGGTATGGATATTTTTCATATTTAAATCCAGAATTTTCTGTATTTCAATTTGTACCTAAGATAGAAAAACATTGGTCAAAGCAGAAATGGGTATATTCTAAATGCAAGAATTAGAAACCTCTNGGAAGGCACCTCTGCAGATCATCTAGTCAACCCCCCTGACTCAAAGCAGAAGCAGGAAGAGCAGATTGCTCAGGTCGTATCCGGTCGTGTTTTGAACATCTCCAAGGACAGAAACTCTAAAACCTCTCTGGACAACCTGTTATAGTGTTTGACCACTCTCCCTGTAAAAAAGGTATGGATATTTTTCATATTTAAATCCAGAATTTTCTGTATTTCAATTTGTACCTAAGATAGAAAAACATTGGTCAAAGCAGAAATGGGTATATTCTAAATGCAAGAATTAGAAACCTCTTTGTTAAATTAAAAAAAAAAAAAAAAAGCCATGAAACTTCTTCACCTAAGTTTGATTGGTTTGCCATTTCTTAGGCACAACAAAGAATTATTTAGGAGGCAGGCATTCCACCTTTAACAGGTAGTTAGAAGCAGATGGTTGAATAAAAAAATGTTCTGGTGGACAGTCAGGAATTTGAATTAAAGGTATTATTTATGCATGGAGGAAGCACAACCTTTGAGATGAGAAAAGATTTAGCTCTATCTGTTTGCCTTGTATTTTGGGGGATGGTTTTATTTTTATTTGCTTTTATTTGCTTGTGGGAAGAAAACACAGTTTAGTTCATGTTTTCTCTTGTCAGCTCTAAGGTTTTTATATTGAGTTTCTCTGTTTCCCATATTACTGGCTTGTCCCCTTTTTCTTCAACTTGGGAAATAGTTTTTTACTTAATTTTTTTTTTTTTTTACTTGGATTATGTATTTGTTTTTTTCTTTTCCTTCTTTTTTTTTCTTTCCTCTTTTTTCTTCCCTCTTATGAGTCTCTGCAGAAGCTTTAGTAATGTATATTTGAAAGGTAGCTTTCATCAGGTAATAAAGCTCAAGAGTTTGAGCTGTTTATGGGAAGAAAATACTTTGTTTTGTTTTTCTCAGTACACTGGAGTAGGAATGGAGTACCATTCTACCCTCCTTTGTCTAGAAAATGGGCGATGCATAGGCTAGTGTCCTCCTGCATCTTTGTGGGAACTGAAATTAACGAGATAGCAAGTTTGATAGAAGATTGTTTTTGGCAGGTGGTGTGCCTGCAGATAACCACTGCTCAACCTCTTCAGTCCTCCCAGTCTGTAGGAAAAAAAGAGAGTATTAACAGCTTTAAGAAAAAGTAGTGATATTAAGGAAAGCTGGCTTCCCCAAGATGTGTGCACCTCTATGAGGTCTCTGTAGTGTTTGATGAGAGGTGTCTCATGGTTTCCTCCTACTTCCCCCATTAGAGGAGTTAGTAGGGTTTTCACTTCTGCTCACTGCCCATTGTAGAAGAAGGGTAAAAATGCAGTATCTTTGAGACCTCTGTCTTTCTGTTGGATAAGTTACAAGGGATGTTGGAGAGAGTCACCTGGATGGATCTGCATAGGTGCATGCGTGTAGTTTGTCAGCCTAGTGCCTTTTCACACTAGAATTTTTCCTATGACACTGTTTTTCACTGTGTAAATTGTCCTTCCTTAGGGTAAACACTGTATGAGTCTATCTTTATTTTTAATAATACTTATTTTAAGGGTAAAAACTGATTACAAGCAATCTCAAATGTTTGTGCTAAATAATATCTGACAGATATCCAAAAACAACTGAAGGAAGCATATCTTTGTGTGAGGTAGGGAACTGAAGAAACCTGTTGTCCATTGTACTCCCTTATCTTTAGCAATAGCTTTAGAATCATAGAATCATAAGATATGTTGGGCTGGAAGGGACCTTCAAAGGTCATATAATCCAACCCCCTTTAGTTAGTGTCCTGACTGGAGTATTTTCATCTGATACAGGACATTTCAGATAGATAGACAGATTTTGCCTAACATACACAAATCTCAGTTATTGAAATTACTGCTCTATTATGAAAACTTTCAGCAAACAGCTTTTAGGCTCTTCTTAAATTTCTTTTGAAATTGTGCAAGTCTGGCCTGCTTTCCATCATTTGATTTTTACTGGTGTGTTATTGGGAGATGTGTCTGTGTACAGCCATAAGTTCTGTCTGATGAAGGCAACTCTCTGAGTATGTGTGTCAGAATACAACATCCATTTTTAATGTGAAGTTTTAATTTTCTTTAACTTGCATATAGGACTGAATTTTCAAATGAGTAGAATATCCAGTTCACAGTAAAATTTTATGTTCTCTGGTCACAGGGAAAATGCCTTGGATAAATACTTGCCTACTACGTAGCATACATGTCTGGTGATAAGTAAGTTGTAGTTTCCTTAAGAAACTGATTAAGGTCATACAAAAAAATCAGGAAGTTATGGAAAAGAACTTTGCCCTGAGATTTTCAGGACAGAGAGAGCAAGAATAGGAGAAAAAAAACCCAAAAAACTTCTTCCCAGGAAGAGAGGAAGGGTAACACTTTAGTTCCTTATTTGGGAGCAGAAGCCAAAGGCATGTTGGCAGAAGGAGTTAAAGTGATACTTGTCAACTAGGAGGGCTCTCAGCAGGTAAGGTAAAGCCTTTGACACCGTCTCTCTTGGTAAGGCCTTTGACATCATCCCCCACAGCACTCTCCTGGAGAAGCTGGCGAATCGTGGCATAGACAAGTGTACTCTTCGCTGGGTTAAAAACTGGCTGGATGACCGTGCCCAGAGAGTTGTGATTAATGGGGTGAAAGCCTCTTGGCGGTNACAGCGTGGCCAGCAGGAGCAGGGAAGTGATGGTGCCTCTGTACTGGGCACTGGTGAGGCCTCACCTCGAGTGCTGTGTTCAGTTCTGGGCCCCTCTGTACAAGAGGGACATTGAGGTGCTGGAGCGTGTCCAGAGGAGAGCTACCAGGCTGGTGAGGGCTCTGGAGAGCAGGTCATATGAGGAGAGGCTGAGGGAGCTGGGCATGTTTAGCTTGGAGAAGAGGAGGCTGAGGGGAGACCTCATTGCCCTCTACAACTCCCTGAAAGGAGGTTGGAGAGAGGTGGGTGCTGGCCTCTTCTCCCAGGTGAATAAGGACAGGACCAGAGGAAATGGTCTGAAGTTGCAGCAGGGGAGGTTTAGGTTAGATATTAGGAGGAATGACTTTACTGAAAGAGTGGTTGGGCATGGAACAGGGAGGTAGTTGAGTCACCATCCCTAGGGGTATTTAAGAAACGTGTAGATGTGGCACTTCAGGGCATGGTCTAGTGGCAGAGATTGTAGAAGGTTTTTTTGTGTGTGTATGGTTGGACTCAATGATCTTAAAGGTCCTTTACAACCATGAAGATTGTATGATTCTGTAAAAGAAGACTGCTCAGAATTTGTGTGGAAGATTGGTAATGAGGTGCCTGAAATTCTCTCCTGCCCCCTAAATCTGTGCTCGCTGAAGTGAATAGCTCTTATTTATTGGAACACTTGAAAAGTTAGAATGTCAATTAAAAGAATAACTTTAAGGGATTTTTGTGGTAGTGGGGAGTTGGTTACAAGTTCAAGAGTAGTAACTACATTTTGCCTAAGCAGATACAATTTTGTGATATCACATTATAACTTTCAAATGAGAGAATACCTGCAATATCCAAAGATTGCAAATACCTACATTTTATTTGCATAAATGGAGCACTTTTACAGTCCTAGGACTCTTCTTGCATATTAAAAATAGGATACAATTGTGATGAATAAAAGAATCTGATTCCTATTATGGTTATTTGCCAATATATTTGAGAGTGGTCCCCATGATATATAGAGAAAATACCAGTTTTTACTGGAATGCTGTTTATAGTTTAAATGCATTCTAATAAACAGTGTAAGTAACAATCACTCTGAGAAGGTCAAGATTTTATCTACGAGAGAGCTGATTCTTTTTGAAGAAAATAATATTTTTAATTGACATTTTGTTTAGCCAAGACTGTGGACTCTGCATGGTATGCCAGGATAAAAAACAGGTCTGGTTTTACTTATTAAAGAGGGGGAACAAGTAAGAAGCTCAAAACACAGTAAAACATATTGCACCACAAAATTGTCAAAGTATTATATACTGTTTCCTTCAGATGAGAGCATCAGTTTCCAGTCACAGAGATTATCGGTGTCAAACTAAAAAAGGGTTCTTACTGGAGCATTCAAGTTAAATGATAAAAGTATTAGCAGTTCCCTGACTAGTTCTCCTGTGAGCTACAGGGGTTTTAAGATTTCAGCTGTACTAGTATGTAAGTGAAAGGATTTCTTCCTAGGCATTAGCATAGACACCCTTTGATGTTACTGTAGCCGGGCAAGTACTGAAAGAACATGAAATAATATATAATGCAGATATTAACTGAACACCTGTTTGGTTACCCAGAAAAATGTTCTTTGCTTCTCCCACTAATCTGCCTTTGTCCTTCTTTCTGAATTGCTTCAGGGGTCAGGTGTGCGGCTTTTCTTCCTTGGGCTTAATTCCTGGGTTCTGCGTGATGTGATAGACTTCAACTGATTTTACCTTGCACCTTGTTTTTATTGCAAACAGATGCTATCTTTGGATTCCAGGCATTCAGCTTCTTAAACTTCTCATATGCCAGTTCAACCAAGCACTTTTTTTCTTCTGGATTTGTAAATTGTTTGCCAAGAACATGACCAAAAGTATTTTGTGAAGTCCCATCAGCTTCAGTAAATTGGATGAATGAGAAGTGAAGAATGTGTGTGGAGATAGTAGTACTCAACTGAATCGTTGTGCAAAATGAAGGTTGTTTGAGATTTGTGGATATGCCTGCAAAAGGTCTGTGTTCTATCCAAAAAGCTGGAAGATGGGGTAAGGAGAGTCCATGTTGGTAGATCCTCTTTTTCTCCCTATAGCTTATAAGTCCAAGGGTAGGGTATGTGGCTAAGACACAAAAAATACAGAACTGAGAATCAGTTAATTTCACCCTCTTATTTGTCCACAGACTTGCTCAATTTAATGTAAAAAAAATAATATCTTCTGAAGCTATTCCAATCTTTCTGTGCTTCTAGAATGTTAGAAAGTATACAGCTGCAGAAATAGAAATGCTCTGTGCTGGTACTTCCACCAGAAATGATCTGTGGAATTTTCAGATCACTGGAAATTTATATAAAAAAAATAATTTCAAATGGGAACAAAATCATATCCAGAAATAAGGAAGTTCCTATAGAAGGGTATTTCTGAGATTAAGAAGACTCCTTTCACAGAATTCATGTGAGGCAAAAGTTAAAATGAAGATATATTCAATTAAGATAAAATAAACCCTATATTACTTTGGTTTGGTATTTTTTTTTGTATGGGCAGAATATGTTCAGCCATGTTAAATAACAAAATGGTATATTCAGAAAATCTGGACAGATGCATTTCTAGGTGTATGTCATAAAATGTACAGGGCAGATACGCAGATGATATCACAATGATGATTTCAACAAGTGAGATGCAAATTTGAATAATAATGAAAACCGTTTTACCTTTTAACTCTTGACATTTCAGATCAGGCTTGGCTGTAACACTAAGCTCTCCTGATGATCCTTTTACCTGGTCTGAATACCTGGGGAAACTTGGGGTTCTGGGCTGTCAAAACCTCTGGAAAATTCCTGGGAAAGCAAAAAGAAGAACACAGTGAATAGAGTCAGTGGCACTAAATGAATAGCATTCAGCTATTCCTTTTGTGATTCCAAAGCTGTAACGTTATGGTGTCATGAGTCACTAAAATACATTAACTTCATCATTTTCTCCAGGATTGTAATGGAGTGCTGCTCCAGTGAGACCAAATTAATTCATAAAAGTTTTCTTTCCATTTCCCGCCCCCGTAGCAATATGTATAGTAGAATGAGGTTGAAGAAGACGGATCACATTATGTTAGGTGTGTGTAAAGAGTCTCTCTCACACATAAATGGGGGAGTGTGGTGGTTTGATGACTGGCTACGCTTTGAGCTTTCAAGATTGTTTCCCGAAAAATACCGTATGTTTGGATGGTATGTGCATATATCTAGATTTTAGTTTCAGCTGTTGTGTTTTCACCCCTTTATCTTTACTTTTGCTGGGTACACCTTCTTCTTACATATGACAACTTGAAAAGTATCATTTAATTAATCACTTGTTGCTTGGATACTGTCAGTCTTCTTTGACCTAGAACTCCACTCCTAAATCAAGCTTACACAAGTTGGATGAAACTCTGAAATAGCTTTAGAGTAAAAATAGCTATGGCATTGCAAAGTCATAATTTTTTCTTTCAAGATTGACATAAATTTGCCAATCTAATGGAGTTTTTTTCTGCATTTTCCTGTACCAAGATTAACAGTCCAGTAGCTAGATTACAATGCCAATTATGTTGTTAGAAATAATTTTGACTTTTCTAATAAAGAACCAATGAAATTACTAGTTATTTTATTTTGTGCTCTTAGAGAACACTACAGAGACACAGTGCCTTATGAATACTGTACACGGCTTCCCCCAAATTAAAATTTGGATAGCAAAGACAAAATCCTATTTCAAAACCAAGTAGTTTGTAAACATTTGAGAAAGTAATTTCTTCTACTAGAAATAATAATCTACAATTGAGCAGTTAAATTATATTTCATTGCATAGACACTGTTAGAGACTGATTTCTTTTTGAGAGAAAAATGCCAAACATTGCAAGTGCTTATAAATATAAGCTTAATATATGCTTGTCAATATCATGCAGATAATTGCAATATTGAGTACTCGATTTGCATAATGGCAGGTTGAAGGTCAATGGCATCAATGCTTTACATGCAGCAGTAACTGTGTCTTCTTGTGCATCTAGAAAGCAGAAAGAAAATGAGAAATCTAGAAATTAAAGAGCAGGTACTGTGCATGCATCATCTAATTAAATAATCTCCTGTTTTCCCTGGTTACGTATTCATTTCTGGGTTAATATCTCAAGCACTTACCAGTTTGATTGCTGATCTATCCATAGAAACGGAAGGTGCTCTCTTACTGAAAGAAAAATATGTTCCATGAAAAGTAGCAGAATTTTTCAGGTCTTCCACATTTTCCCCATTCAACAAGATTTTTAAAAAGAACAGGCAAGGAAAAAGGGAAGCTTCTGCCTGTAAAAGCGGGAGCTTGACTAACATAGAAGTTAGTGAACAAATGTGAAGATGTTACTTACAGCATCGACTATTGCTCTTAACAGTATATATTTTACAAAAAGTAAGCTCAGTTAAAAATCTGTGCCATACATAAATGGTGTATTTTGCAGAAGGCATTGCATTCGAGTTTGGTACAGTCGATGACACGAACTAGGAACTGGGATATGGGGTACAGTTTTGCTGACAATTACTAGTGGACCTTCAATGCAAATGAGTTAAGTGAACTGGGGCTTTGCCAGGCTCCACTATTGTGTGGCCATTGTCACCGTTCCTCAAGACGTGTTGGATATCAGGCAAGGCCTGAATTCAGGACGTTGCTTGAAGAGGACCTATGCCAGCCCACTGAATCATTACTACGTAAGCTAGTACGAAATTGGGTTTCCCTGAAGCATTAGGGGCAAACCACATTCAGGATAATCCATTTGGCAGAAATTCCATCTAAAGCAATTGTGAAGCAATTGTTTATAGACTGGATGTAAAGCCCAGGAATTAATTTCTTTCTTTCAAGGACCATTGCTGACTGGCATACAATCAATATGTTGTTGTGAGCAGATTAATACTCCTCAGATGTCCTCATTGTGTTAACTGCCTGTGTCTGCAATCCTTCACTGCATGAACTTGAAGAAAAGCCTTTTCCTTTTATAGCTGTTTTTCCTGGATTTGTGTGTAAGCCATCTAGATCTAGTAGAAAACTGAGACTGGCTTTGATAAGCATGACTCTAATGATCACCATAAAACAAGTGGTGAGTGATTAATCAAGATCTCAGGAGATCTGTGAGAGGGAGATGAAGTAGNAACTGCATATCTCTTCCCCTGAGAACCTATGAGAAGAACAGTGGTTCACATTTAAAGTCTATTAATCTGTACTATGCAAGATGATAACAGTGAAGAAAATATTACTTTCTTCCCTCAAATTTTTTTTTTTTACTGCAAAGATGATATGCAGACCATCTTAAATTTGTATTTTATTTTTTTTTTTTTTATTTAGGTTGGAAAAGACCCTTGCGATCATCAAGTCCAACCATCAACCCCACTCTACAAAGTTCTCCCCTACACCATATCCCCTAACACCACATCCAAACGAGTCTTAAACACATGCAGGGATGGTGACTCCACCACCTCCCTGGGCAGCCTATTCCAGTGTCTGACCACTCTTTCTGTGAAGAATTTTTTCCTAATGGCCAGTCTAAACCTACCCTGTTGCATCTTGCATCCATTCCCTCTTGTTCTATCGCTAATTACCTGTGAGAAGAGACCAGCACCAACCTCTCTGCAGTGTCCTTTCAAGTAGCTGTAGAGAGTGGTGAGGTCTCCCCTCAGCCTCCTCTTCCTCAAGCTAAACAGTCCCAGCTCCTTCACTCGCTCCTCGTAAGATTTATTCTGCAGGCCCTTCACCAGATTCGTTGCCCTCCTCTGCACTCGCTCCAGCACCTCGATATCTCTCTCCTGTCGAGGTGCCCAAAACTGGACACATTTCTCAAGGTGTGGCCTCACCAGTGCTGAGTACAGGGGGACAATCACCACCCTACTTCTGCTGGTCACACTATTTCTAATACAAGCCAGGATGCCATTGTTTCACAAGCCAATGAAAGTAATCTTAGCTAAATATCTGGCTAAATAATTTTGAGGTTTTTGGTAATACTAACTATGCATTTTTTCCTCTTGTTCAGAAGCTGTAATTTTTGTTCTGGAGAGGCCTTACATTGTCTTCTCTTTTAAAGATCAATAGAAAAGATGTTATATCTTTGGCAGACTGTCATTCATGAGCTCAGTATTAATCCAGTTTTTAATAAAGCAACTAGGAAGTCAAATAGCAGTGATAGTGTAATTTCTATTAGGTTGAACTGAGCAGGATTGAGAAGCAATGAAAATTAAGAACATTTTATTTTTAAATTTAGCAGAACTACATAGCTGAACATAGTCCTCCATCTGTGGCCCTCTGCATAAAATATGCTCATAAATGACAAGTTAATTCACAGAAACAGATAGAGAGTTTACAAGGAAAAAGCCAATTGCTCTTGTCTGAGTCTCTCGCCATGTCCTGAAAAGTTCAAACTAATGAATTTCACTGTAAATGAGTTAAAGCAAATGAATAACATGGTATTTCTCACCCTTGTCTGGTGGAAGAGAAGCAGAATGCAGTGTTTCTCTTCTGGGTGTTTTCTACAGAAATATTTTAACTTTTCTGTCTATAGTTCTTTGCTACTTATACCTTCTTTGGAGAAAATGAGGCAGCTTTCATCACATCAGAGATAACAGAGGCTGCTTGAAGGTATAATTGCTTTTGTTCTTCCTTGTCAGGAGCTGGTTTCCAAGTGTAAACTAGGTACTAGAAGTTTATGTGCTTCCTGTGGTGCAGGAATTGCTCTCATTAATAGCCTTAAGCCAGCTTTACTAAGAGATGCTGACATCTGGTATTCCTCTTGTGACCCAGCTTCATGTCATGCGTTCTTACAGAGCAGGGTTTTTGCTCTGTTTCTGACTAATGATGAGATCAGAATAGACTTGAGAAAAGAACCTTTTGAGATGGCAAGATGGCCAGAAATGAGGGCTCACGGCACCTGAGAGCTCTCCATGTTGTTTTTGCATGAGTCTTTTATGTGCAAGAGCCTATAATGACTTCCTAGGACTGTGATAGATTGCCAAAAGTTGGATAAATTGTGGTCATGTGACATGAAAGCTGTACTGATTTCTGATGCATGTCTTCACAGTGCTTTAATTTGAAGTCTTCTTAAATCACTGTTGCATACACTTGGGAATATGCATTATTATTGTTTCAGATCCTACTAACTAGAAGATGTGCTGTCCACATATGCTGCAATTGTACTGAATAGTGTTACCTGAGTCTGACCTTTTTTATGTCAGTGTTTGATATTTGTTGTGAAAGAAAAATTAATTTCTATGTGGGCCTCCCCATTGTATAAAACATAAAAAAATGAAGGGAAAAGGTACTGCTTGCTTAGAAACAGCACTGTGTTAAGATTTAGCTGAGGGGTGATTCTGGTTTTATAAGTTTTAGAAATGAATTTGGATTAGGAGGAATTTAACCAATTTTAAAATTGCTTAAAGCATACATTTGATGCCACAATTACTTAGCTCATTTTTATACATCATGATATATGAGGCACGACAATCTTTTAGCCTGTTAATTAATGACAAACAGTTCTGACAGCTCTATGATAAACATACATAAAGCTTAGGCAGTGTACAGCCTGATAGGATTAAAACAGAAGTTATGTGAATAGTAGGCATGAGGTGATGAAAATGAGAATCTATTATTTGAAAAAAAATTTCCCTATCCATCATTTTCCTTGATGAATATTTGAGGTTACGGGTTCTGTATTTTTACTACCAAATGCAAGCACAATATGAAGCTCAAGTTATTCAGGCAGCCAGAAGACCCACCGGATAGACCACCCCCACTTTGTGGTTCCAGAATGGGCAGGGACAGCAGATCCCTCCCACCCAGCAGGAGAAAGAATGAAGTAGCAGTACTGGTGAAATAAGCATTCACTAACTCAAGAAAGGTTTGCAAAACAGGATGCAAAATACTAGGGAATAATTGTGAACAGCAGTCAGCCATAAATTTCTCCCTTTTTGCATCTTTCAGTTACCTTGATGCTGTCTCAGGGGGAAAGGCAGAAAGTACTTGAGTGAAANTTTGAGTGATCACAGTGCTTGCAGGTAGTGCAGAGGCCATTGCTACTATTGTATTCCCCAGGGTTCAGAAATTTCCTGAGATTGCTTTGGTGTCCACTGTCTAAGCAGGGAGGGGAGAGGGGAAAGCTCCAGGACTACAAGTTTCCTTTGACTAATAGGGAGGAACACTGTTTTCCACCACTACACAAGTTAATGATTTAGTTACTCATTTATCTAGCTTCCCAATTTTGATGCCCAAAGGCAGACTGTGTGAATCCACTTTCTGCCCCATTGTTTTGCATTGTTCTGACAGATTAGTGATTCAAGTTTCACTGCCTATTGTTAAATGAACTGTGATGTGTGCAGCAGGTGAGTTTGACTTTTGGGTATAATTTTATGACAGCACTTACAGAAACAGTATTTGTGCAAATCAGTTTTAGAGAATATAATCCAGAAGGTTCTTTATTACTATAATTTGCTATAAAAGATATTCAGATTTTTCTTTTTTTTTTTTTTAATAAATTATTTGGCTGAGTACTTTTTTTCAGTTTTTGTCATAACCTTTATCTTCATCTGGAACTACAGCATCTTATTATTAGAATGCCTTGGTTACTATTAGGTTATTTGGTTTGTACTTTGAAATACAGGAAGACAAGATATTGTGGAAGAGTGATTAAAAAAAGGAGACATAAATTAAACAGACAAATGTGCATAATTGGTTTTAATGGGAATAGTCACCAAATCCTTAATAGGAGACATTCTCCTGGGCTGAGAGAAACAATATGTGAAAGTGTGATTTTAAGACAGCTTTTCGGAGCATGCACCCAAGCAGAGATGTGGCTCTGCACACATCTGCATACAGTCTGCACTGAGATAAACTGACCTAGGAGTTGTAATAACAGGCTTATAAAATAAACTACTAGCTTCCTGAAGAGGAATAGCAAAGTAGCTGATGTTTTGCAAACTGTAATTATTTCTCTTGATTGCTACCAGAGCACTGCAGGAAGAGGCTGATTTACAGGCTGTGACCAGCCTGTGCTTATTTTCCCAGTCATGTAGGGGACTTCTGTGTCGATTAGTCTCTGAATACATTGTCAGGTTCTACTTTTCCAACTAATGATGAGCTAAACATCATTAACAAAGAGGGGAAAGCCATGGAACAAGACACATTTCATGTTTCAGAATAAAAGATAATTATCCAAGAAGTTCAAGGGAGAAAAAAACCCACAAAATAACCAACGAACCTCTCTTTGTGCTGCAAGCCAAACTATCAAAGAGATGGAAAAGATAAAGCTGGGAGCCTTTAAAAAATTATTAGTCTGGTCTGCTGCCTCCAGGCAGGATCAACCTTGCAGTTGTCATTTCTAGAAGATATTTGTAAAACATGCCCTTTAAACCTTTCACTGATGCAGATTCTTCCAATGCTTCTCTCTCCTTCCAGTTATAAATATTTTCTTAAAGTCTTGACTAAAATCATGATGCAGTTTAAGATAACTGCTTACTATCCACAACTCTGGAACAACTTTTTCATGCTTTAAGATTGTTATCCTGTTCTCTGTTCTCTAGACTAAATGACCCTGATTTTTTCCATTTTTGTGTAATATGTACCTTTCCTAGGNTTTTTTTTTTTTTAATCTTCCTTCTCTCCTTTCTGGACTCCAAGGCTTCAAGGTATAGTTTTCTCTGCTTTTCATATGACAATCTTTTTTGTGTCTCCCACTATGTCGCTTCCTTGTTTTGGAGCAGCAGGGCATAGCTGATGCATCCTCAAAGCAACTAAGTCAATTGCTAGATCTCTTTTGACAGAAGTGTTGACTAGTCAATAATAACCTAAATGAATTTATGCAGTTGATTATCTCTACCCTCACAAAGAACTTTGCCCTCATCCTTATGAAACTGTCTCTTTTGTATTCAGCACTGTTTTGTCCCAATTAATCAGAAGCTTTTTGAATTGTTAATCTTATTTTCTGATGTTACTGAGAATTCCTAGCTTAGTGCCTCCTGAAAATTTAATATGGGTCCATAGTCTGAGTCACTGATGCAAATACTGAATGAGAAACTTCTGTGGAATTTCACTCGATTGTTTAACTGATATATGAAGGTTGATTACATTTTCCCTCCCAGTTTTGCATTCATCTAGCCCTCTTTTTTATCCCCTTACTTGCTTACAATTCTGCTCTGTAAGACAAGATCCCTGCTCAATTCAAGAAAACTTGCAGTGATTTCTTCTTTCGTAAAACTAAATACATTACATTAATTACTGTTGTCATTAATACAAGATCAAATCACATATGTCAAAAATTAATGCATCACGGGGCCTTTCTTAAATAGTTCAATGCTAATTTTGGTTACTTATAGGCAATTGATTTAGGAAGTGATGCTACAGTACAACGCTGCACTTACCTTTTCCTTATTACATCCTGACTTACAGAAACTCTGCCTCCTTTAGGATGGAAGAGGGGTACTTAGAAGATGTAATGCCTTTTCAGACATAGCCATTTACTGGTTTGCATCTTCATCAATAGGACTTAATTTCAGAAAGTCACCACAAAGAATGGTGAAATAAAAACTATTCTGTAATTTGTAAAAAAGTATTTCCTGCTAGATGGCAAATTCCCGTGCTTATGGAATACAAGGAAAGTATATGTTAAGTTCTTGTGTTCTGTAAAAAAAAAGTGAAAATATTTTTTTTTAAAAAATCCTTTTTATGAAAGAAGCAAATAACCATGAAAGTTTCATGCATCAGTTCGTCAAAACTTTCAAATAAAGTTAATGGTGTCACACAAGTGATTTGCTTGCTCTTCCTCTCTATTGCTCATTTATTGTGTCTATGGAAAGGCTTGTGGATATGTGGCCTTCTTGCATCGGTGTGTGTGCTTTTTGGAAGAAGGCACAGCAACTGTTAGGTGCTGGGTTCTGGCTTAGCGTCATGAAATAAAATAATATGTGAAATATTCTGAAACAAATCATCATTATGTGATGTCTTTGTCCATCTTAGCTCCATGTAAAACTAGCCTCTTACTACCAGAATGGGGGGGAATTTGCATGCATCCCATCTCTAAATAGTCTTAAGTGAGGCTTCTGTGACCTACTGTCCTAAATTTTACCTGTAAAGAACAAAAACTAAACCCAGAGTTTTCAAGAGTCCCATGTCCCTTAAGAACAACTAAAGGTGAGATAAGGATCAAAGTTCTGTTGAATGACTAACCAAAGCTTTAATAAAGCCCAGTAAGTAGTGAATTCTCTTCCTGAGTTTTACATACCTGATGGTTATGAAATCTGATTTGGTTTGATTTGCGCTAAGTGGCAATGGTTATAATCTGAAAGAGAGGATATTTTGATGTGAAAAAAGTAAATAAGAACCACAATGTAATCATCCTGGCAGAGGAGCAGGGAACTAGGGAGGCTGTGAGATCTCAGCCCTAGGGAGTTTTGAAGACATGACTGGATTTCGCATGATCCTGAGGTCTCAGTCTGAATTCAGTGCTGATAGAGGTGTGCGCTGGTGTTTGGACTAGAGACTTCCGCTTGTCTCTTTCAACTGCAATGGCTCTGTGAGTCCATGGAAGTAAACTCACAGGAAGATCTGAAACCCAGTATGTATTATTGAAGAGTATACAAATCACTGCTTAGTACTTGTGAAAAATGTGTGGGAATTCAGGAGGCTGGTAATTTTATCATTACTGATAATTTGCAAAAAAGTCTTGATAAATTTTTGTCTGTATTCCTTCTGCCCCCATTTAAAATTTGCCAGGCATTAGTTCACTACTGCTGTCTGAGCAAAGTGTATGCACCAGGCTACACCAAAAGCAAATGATGAAGGAAAAAAGCATAGACAAGCATTCTATCTGAAAAACATTTTTCAGACCATGCAAATAGCAAACATATTGCGTAGGGGAGGAATGGACAAGTTTGCAAACTATTTGCTAAACAAAGCAGAGGCTAAATTCTTTATGAATAGGATTAATAATTGAGCAGTCAGTCAGCTTTAGCTTTAATTTCCCTTCCCCCCGCTGCATTACTGTGCTTACTAAATAATTTCAGAATACAGCTTCCCAGGTGACCAACTTTTTCCACCTTTGACACACCTCTAGGCATCGGAGGAGGGACTGGAAAATCTCTTTGGATGCCAGGTTCATTACCTATCTTTTGAAAAGCAACATTCCCCACTTCCCACTTTGCTGCTGTAGGAGACATAGTTGTTGTTCCTGTAGTGAACAACAACAGTGTGAAACAGCTTTGACAGCCCAGGAGGGAGTAAGATGCAGTGCAGCATAGTTGAGCAAGGAAAGGGAGAAAAACCGGTGAAGGGAATGTGAAAACAAAGTGGTATTTTCTAACAAAAAGTTCCTCCAGTTTCAGAAATTTCTTTATGTGAAAATAGGGTGGGAAGAGAACATAAAAACATGCAGGAAAATAAAGAGAAAAGAGATGGTTGCTATGTGTTTTTTTAAAAAAAAGAGCTCCTGGAAACTTTTTTTCTGAAAAGTGGACTTTTTGCTGAACAAAAAGGAACTTTAATGTCTGCAGTATACTGTTTGACTTGGAAACTCTCAATTTCACAACACAAATGAGCTTTGTGGCACTTAAAGGATATTGTTACATGAAATGGACATGTGTCTGCACGTGAATTTTCAGGGAGATTTCTACATTTATGGAGACTGAAAAAGAAAACATCTCAATTGTTGCACACAACACAAAGCACTATTTGCCAGTGACTGGGAACTGGGGGACTGGAGAGAGGCAGGGAAAGGCTGTTGTTCATGCCCATGCAATCAGTAAGAGACATTTAGTTTGGACAGAGTATCCTAGAAACAGGCTGGAGGAAGTTGGAAACATTTAAGTAACAAGGAAATGTGTGTGTTCTCATCCATTTCGTTCATTCTGTTCCATTCCCTCTAAAGCAAGACATTTTTATCCTGTTAATCTGTCTGAATACCTGACTCCTGTTCCCAGCCATTCTGATTTAGTCAATCTAAGACAGTCAATCTAAATTATTCCCTGGTCTGAACTCCTCAGTCATTCACTGTTTTTCTTCTCTCGCATTATGGTACACCCTCCCCAAAAAAGTACCTGGTTTTATTGTCCTTGATTCCAGGATTTCTGGATTTACGCTTTTTTTTTTTTTTTTCCCTATCTCTTTTCTGTTCCTCTCCAGACAGTAGCTGCAGGACTACTCAGTGTCCCCAGATCGCAAAATCTTTCCACACCCAAACTTCACGGAGACTACTGCTTGCCCCAGACTTGTTAGCTGCGTTTAAAACAGTTTGGTCTTCAGTACAAGAAAATGCTTCCTGAATGTCAAGTCGAGTGCAAAGGGTGGCTTTTTGCTGGGCCTTGTTTCTTCTCTTTTCTCCCAGCTCATGCAAGTGGCATGAATTTAGCATCTGAATGATTTCAATACTACATGATCATTTTGCAGTTTTTCAGTACCGGCTACAACGTCTGCCTGCTTCTGGCCGACAGTGTAGAGGCCAGGATGCCGCCAGACCCCTCACCTGTCCTGGTTCGTCAGACATGGGGGTGGTGAGGTGTTGGTGACAGCGGCGGGGCTCTGGCTAGTCGGCCGGCTGCTGGATTCGCCATTTCTTTCTCCTCCATGTGAGCACAGAGGTGCGAGAAGCTGCCCTTTACCTCCACCTCCACCTTTCCCTCAAAGCCAACGGTTTCTGGGTTTACCTGTGGCACCAGTGCCTGTGTGGGGTCGACAGTGGAGCTCCGGGGCTGGCAGCCGCGGGTGGCCCTGGGCCAGCCACAGCCGCTTCCATCCAGTTGTAGCCCCTTCCAGCTGCTCGAAAGGCCAACAGTGGAGCACAGCCCAGCCCCTCAGCCACGGGTGAGGCTGTCAGAACACATGGAAGAAAGGGCAAAAGTGCTGGACAAGCAGAAGTGTGAGGAAAAAGGAGTGAGGGCCAGGGCAGGGAAGAGCAAGGTGTCGCCGAGCAGCGGCCGGGGCTGGAGCAGATCTGCCCTGCCACCAGCGGAGAGCCCACGGCCAGGCAGGGCAGGGCGAGAGGGGGAAGGAGCGGCCAGAGAAACCGGTTAAGTGTGGAGCATAATCAGTCCCCTGCCGTGCTCTGGGTGTAGGGGGTGAAATGGGGCCTTGGGAAGGCCCCGGGGAAAAAGGTGCTGGCTTGGGGTCTGTCTTTGTTTGATACTGGCATTTTAAGTGGCAGTAAGTGACATGGGTTTTCACCAAGCTGAGTTTGACTTGCCGGCAACAGCAACTGGCCAGGAGTCTCCCTGTCTTTATCCGACCCCCAGGCTTTCTCACCCTGCTTCTCCCCCATCCTGCTGAGGAGTGACTGACGGGGCCGGATGGCAGTCTGGCCTTTCACCAGGGTGAACCCTCCACGGTCTTAAATTTGCTATCAGCCACTGATAGAGCCTAGTTGGTAGAAGATGTCCTGTGAGACGTTCTGCACTGTTACCTGTGGTTTAGAAGAACTGAAACTGGTGGCCCAAATAAGTGACATTTCCTCCTTTCTTCCCAGTGGTTTGGGATGTAGCAATGTTTGAATGTCTTGCATCAGGAGGTAGTCTCTTCTTGGTACATTACCTGCCTATTAGCTGTTTTTCTAGTTAGTCTTGTCACCCCCCAGATTCAAGAGGGAGTGTATGAAAACACAGTCAGAATTTAGCTCTGATTTTCTATAAAGAGAAGAGGTGAAATAACAAACGGCAAACCCTATGGCCGAATCTGCAGAGAGGGCCAACAGCAATAGTATCTCTGACAGAATAGCTTTTGTTGTAACCTCAGGCCTTGTTGTAACCTTAGGCATCTGGATTTTATATCAGCCTATAAATTAAAGCATTTCCAGTAAGTGATGCTAGATACTTCATAAATACTTAATCAATTAAAAGCACCTTTTGATGCCTGTAAGCCCCGATGTTATACTTCACTTCATTAAAATCCTCATTTATGACCTTTGCAAGAGATAAATCAAAATATCCTCATTCTAGTGGTGGATTTTATGATTATATCTTTATATGTAAAGTTACTGTGGGAAGATGTTTGCTCTGAGTTGTTCAAAGATGTGCATAGTTACAAAACCAAGAGCTTCCTGCAGCTTGGACAAGAACCAGCTCTTGTGTGTCCTTTATTTTCAGGAAGTGAGTGCAGTGTGTGCCCAGGACAGGGCTTTGTATGCAGAGCTGTCACACAGCTGAAGAAGAGGAGGAATAAAATCATGTTTAAATATTGCATGTGTTTGTGTCAGAGTGCTTACAAAGAGCTTAAGCTACCCAAAAGGCTACTCAGCTCTCTTCCTGGCATGGTAAAGCCTCAGTGTCTCTGAGAAAAAAAAATAGTTATGTGGCTCAAGTCTAAACAAAGTGGCAACAGAGCTGTACTTCTGATGAAATCATTAAGAATAAAAGGGTGTAAGGGAAATCTTTCTTGCTAGGAGCAAAGGAGGGTAAAGATAGTTTTGAGAATGTCAGGTGTAGTGAGAACTTTAAGCAAAAGAAGGCTGCAATGTAATTACTTTGCACTGTACAGAGACTTGTAGTTTTTATTTTACATCTTAAGAGTACGTGTCATGAGAGTTATTTGCATTTAATCATGCTCCAATTTCTCATTCAAAGCTGATTGAAGTCAGGCTTCCATGAATTTACTTTACAACAGGTTCCTTTTATGTACACTTCACGGACATGAGTATTGTTAAAGGCACTATCAGGTGTCACAAAAGTTATTTCCTGGAGCAATGCATCTCTGAATGCTATTTTTATTTGTAGTGCTTTCTATTAAGCAAATACAGGTTAAAACCTGCACTGCAGTTCCATGCTATTTTTTTGCAGGAGCTCATGAATTTTTGTTGCATTATCATCTTGCAGAAACTGGAGAAATTAGCGTTTACTCAAATATACACTTCTGCACTCTGCTTTCTTTAAAAGAGCAACCTGGGGTTTGGGCAGCTTCAGTGTCAAGGAGAACAGGGTTCTTCCTTGCTGTGCTGAACATGTTACCACGTGTTGCTCACCCTTCTTGAAGTGGGGTGTCTGACTCCTCTGCACATCATAGAGTGATGTGCTGGAGGACTTTTGCAGGGTTTTTTCCCATCTTCATGTAAAGTGCCTTTCTGTCACCTTGGATACTCATTTTATGGGGAACAAGGAAACACCGTTTCCTTTCCCGTATGTCTTCTGCTTAAATAGTTCTTGCCCCTTCTGTTAGGCGCTGTCCTCTTTCTAATGTCTCCACATCTGTTTTTAGAATAGCACATACTTTTTTCTGTGCCAGCACTTTAAAAAAATGTTTCTTGACTAAACTCCTTGTGCAGTGACCTGAGCGGCTGAGTTTGGTTTGGTTGTCTACTGAATGATGAACATATTACAAAGATTGTTACAGCTCACAAGGAGCAGCACCGCTACAGAACTGTCTTCTTAAAATTCACATTAGGAGCTGAATATGAACTGGCGCAGTTCCATGGACTTAATAGATTCATAGATTTTAGGACCAGAAGGAGCCATTATTGAGATCAGCACTTCTGACTTCCCATGTAAAACAAACCTCAGAATTTCACAAAGTGATTCCTGTGTCAAGTCTGATGACATTTACTGGAACTGGAGCATATGTTGCTGAAAAATACCTGCTCTTGTTTTTGAAAACATCAGGCAATGAGGTATTCTCCACGATCATTCCACCTAGCTAGTTGTTCTAGTTGTTAAAACACTTCTCTGTTAAAAGATGTATGTGATACACAATTTAAATTTTCCTCACTTAAAGTGGCTGTTTCCCATGTGTTTTCATCAGCCAGACAAATACCTGAAGTTTTCTTATGTAGACAGCAGGGCCAGGGTCTAGTCAATTCTGGTATTGTACACATTTCATACCACCTGAAGAAGCTGACCTGTTCTGTTGCATTTTAAAAAATGCCAAATTACACATACACAAAGAAGTCACAGAATCACACACACATAACATATATCAAACTTAGGTATGTTAAGAAGGTAAACCCCAAAATACACACAATTAACTCTGTAGGTGGAAATGAGACTCTGATGTGTATTGCTTGTGTGGATGCATTTCATGAGAATGAAATTTAGCTGAGAGCATCATGCGCTTCACATTTAGCTTGTCAGTTTATGTATCTTTGTACTGGTCCATGGCAGAGATACATGTCTAGTGAAGTAACACAGTTCTTCACTAACTAGGTTGACTGACAAGTCAAGCTCCAGTTAGTGTAATTTCAAACTGTCTTCATTCTGAAAGAGCAATATTACAAAAATGGCTGTTGAATTATATGCTCTCTATTTCTGTCTCGTAAATGTCTATAAAAAAACATCTTGAAGAACTTGGATTCAGGACTGGAGGCTGGGGCATGTAGTTAAAAGACAGTGCTAAAGGGGACAAGGCTTGTGTCAGAGGGGAGATTTGTTTCCTTGTGTAACTTTGGAAGGGGCAGATTTACTTGCTGGAAGAAAAGGGAGCCTTGGGGACTGCATGGCTTGATAAAAACCAGAGGAGAGTGAATTCAGCCATAAACTTAGGGGCTTCCTCAGGCAGCTGACTGGTGGCTCCTGAAGGCTCCTGAGGCAGAAGTAGCTCTTTGTGTAAGAAGCTAAAGGGTATCAAATCCCAGAAAGGAAAAGAATGGAGGATGGGAGACTTGAAACTAAGAGCCTGGAGATGGAGGAGTACAGAAGATGTGGCTGGAGTTATATTAGCCTTTAATTTACTATTTTATTTAAACAAACTTGAAAACTGATTTTGTTTCCAGCCACAGGCAGGGATACTGCAGTTACATTTGTGACGGTTGCCTTTAGCTGCAGCCTGAAGATTCTGTTTAAATTAGGATATCCTCTTGATCCTGAAAACTGCTTAACTTTTCATTATCATTTGGAAATTTTGTTTTTATTTTGTTTTGAATTTGTCAGGAATTCAAAGGCACACATGGGAAAATTCTGCTCCAGTTGCATGTGGGTAAATCAGGAGTAAAGTGAGTGATTTAATCTGAGGTAGTGAGTACTTAGAAAACACAAAAATGAAGCCAAAATCAGCTTTATAAAATGATACAAATTGAGGAAATGTCAAGAAATTATATGGGACAATGGAGTCATGGGAGACTTCCAGTGGTTTAGGGGTCATGCCACAGCTTCACCTTTTTTCTGAAGTTGTTACTTTATTATAGGTAAAGAAGGCCTGATGAATTTTGTGAATATCAATGACAACTGTGAAGGGCAGAATTGGGCTGCAGAGGAAGGATTGGGGGCATATCTGAATTTAAGACTACTTAGCTTTTCAAACTTGGAAATGTTCTTCTATCTTATAAGTTCTGAATATGTGTAATTAAATAAAAGTGTGAAGCTGGCTTGGTGCTCTGTTTATCACCCATTCAAAAATATTTCTGTAGTCAACTTCAGTATTTCAGTGGGTAAACCAAAAATGAATTTACACAGTCTTACTGATGTTGATACAAATGGAAATGTGAACTAACGGAAGGTCAGGCAATGCACATATCTCTTGTGGAATTGAGGACAGGAGAATTGCATGTGTGAATGTGCGGGTTGGTGTCCAGGATGGGAGGAAGAATAATATTTTGCACACTGTAAAAAGTTAGATCACAGAAAACCAAGATCATTTTAGGTTGTCAAACTACTGCTATGAGCAGGAGCTCTCAGCATCTGTTTAGTGTGTATATGTTTCTAACGGCAGCTGGTGACTGTGTAGGCCATTAGTTTCCTGTGCATTTATTTCCTTTGAAAATTACCTCCACTGTTAAGACAGGAAGAAGGCTTTTGGGCCAGACAGATGCCTTCTGTTTGTGCTGTGACACCGCTTGACTGTAGCTGAGATGGGAAATTTTTAATGGGCTTCCTATATAGTATTGACACAGAAATAACCTAAGGACAGAAATCGTAGTAATGATAGTAATGTACATCCACTGGGATGTTCCAGAGACTGCTCAGTGGGAATGGGAGTGATATGGGGGATGCACTTTCCCAGGTACAGTGAAGGATTGTTTAGATCTGAACTCAGCACCCTGTTTTTCTTCACCTGGGAAAGCATTCTCCTGTTCCCAGTTACTAAGCAGCATCCTTTTTTTATCAGATGAATTTTATATGCTGCATGCATAATAAGGTTTAAACACAAGTAACTGAAAGATGTTGGGACTTGTCACTATCCAAATTTTGTAGTTTTTCTTGGAAAGCAAACAAATCCCTTCTCCCAAGTGGAACCAGCATTTTTATTACTAGTTCACGTGGTGAAAAGTTGTAAAACATCAGAATTGCAGAGACTTGTGCCATGTTAATTTGCCTGTCCAATTCATGTTATATTAAGATACTGCCATATCATTACATTGCAATGATAGTCCTGGGCTTTTTGAATTCCGCAAAGAAGATAGGTGGTACCAGTTCCACTAGCTGAAATGCAGCTGAAGGCAATCCCTTGATTATATTGTTTATGTAGACTCTGGTTCTTCATTCATACAACAGTGAGGCTATGACTCTCTCGTAGTACTAAAAGGGACTTCTTTGTACCAGAAGTAGGGACTGTAGCAGTCTGTAATACTGACTCTCTCACCTTCTGGTTTGGTGTATTTATTGTATGACATTTCGTACTTGTTTGTTTCTCAGTTTTGATCAGCCTTGCTCTGGATTAAAAAAACACATTGTATTTTCACCAATGGTAAAGCATATTTCCAATTAAGTCAATTAAGGCTATTAAGATAGATGACTCTGCAAGAAAAAAAAACATTTATCAGGAACTGAGGAACTAATGAACTGCTTTCTGAAAGTTCACAATGTCAATAGGGAGGTTCTTTGTGTGACAAAAAGAGGAGTTAAAGCTAGTAATGGCCATGGTATTTCTGAGCACAAAAACAGTTTCTCAGGACACCAATCTGATAACCTTCTATGATACCATGACTGGCTGGGTGGATGAAGAGAGAGCAGTGGATGTTGTCTACCTCGACTTCAGCAAGGCTTTTGACACTGTCTCCCATGACATCCTCATAGGTAAGCTTGGGAAGTGTGGGTTAGATGATGAGTGGACAGTGAGGTGGATTGAGAACTGGCTGAATGGCAGAGCTCAGAGGGTTGTGATAGGCAGTGCAGGGTCTAGTCAGAGGCCTGTAACTCGTGGTGTTCCCCAGGGATCAGTACTGGGTCCACTCTTGTTCAACATATTTATCAGTGACCTAGATGAGGGGACAGAGTGTATCCTCAGCAAGTATGCTGATGACACAAAACTGGGAGGAGTGGCTGACACACCAGAAGGTTGTGCTGCCATTCAGACCTGGGCAGGCTGGAGAGTTGGGCAGAAAGAAACCTAATGAAGTTCAACAAGGGCAAGTGTAGGGTCCTGCACCTGGTGCAGAATAACGCCATGCACCAGTACAGGTTACAGGTTGCCCTGCTGGAGAACAGCTCTTCAAAGAGGGACTTGGGAGTCCTGGTGGACGACAGGTTGGCCATGAGCCAGCAATGTGCCCTTCTGGCCAAGAAGGCCAATGGCATCTTGGGGTACATTAAAAAGAGCATGGCCAGCAGGTCGAGGTAGGTTACCCTCCCCCTCTACTCTTCCCCGGTGAGGCTGCATCTGGAGTACTGCGGCATCTGGAGGACTCATCTTGAACTGGGCTTCCCACTTCAAGAAGGACAGGGAACTACTGGAAAGAGTCCAGCAGAGAGCTACAAAGATGATCAAGGGACTGGAGCATCTCTTTTCTGAGGAAAGGCTGAGACACCTGGGTCTGTTTAGCCTGGAGAAGACAAGACTGAGAGGGGGTCTTATAAATGCTTATAAATATCTGAAGGGTGGGTGTCAGAAGAATGGGGTCAGACTCTTTTCAGTGATGCCCAGTGACAGGACAAGGGACAACAGGCACAACCTGTAACACAGGAAGTTCCATCTCAACATGAGGAAACAATTATTTACTTTGAGGGTGACAGACCACTGGAACAGGCTGCCCAGAGACGTTGTGGAGTCTCCTTCCCTTGAGACATTCAAACCACACCTCAGTTCATTCCTGTGCAACCTGCTCTAGGTGAACCTGCTTTGTCATGGGCGTTGGACTAGATGATCTCTGAAGGTCGCTTCCAATCCCTACCATTCGGTGATTCTGTGAAATCCACACACAGCATGAGTCCATTCACACACCACACTGCTCAACGACTGAAAAATACCTTTAAAAATGTCTAATAGCTGTTTCATAGGATTGTGGTGGTCACTGGCTGACATGAGGTATATGACAGAGGGACAAGGTGCTGAGGACAGGTAGTGCCAGCACTGTCAGTGAGACCTCACCAGCTGTACATACAAAGCTCAGAAGACTTCCAGTAAGTCCTTCAAACTCGCCTTTTCTTTCCCATTGCTTGAAAGGGATGCAGGTCTTTAAGTTGCCTGAATTTCTTGGGTTAGGTTATACCAATTTCTACTGTGCATTTGGAAAGTTCTCATTATTTACTTTGTAGAGGTTTTCTGTTTTTTTACTTTTTAAGCTCTGCAACTCCTATTTTAAGTACCTCAGTTTCCTACCTTTAAGGCTAATTTTGTCTTGGTCCCTTTCTTGTTCGTTTCAGAGGACTTTTTTTTACCTCATGGCAGGATAGGACTAATTTTCTGTACATTCCTGACTATTCCTGTCCTTTTTATTTCACAGTCTTTGGGTATCAGTAGCTTCTCTGGAGCCTTTGTAACAGAAAAAAATTGTATTAAAAAATAGTAATAGCAAAGTATCCAAAAGAACGGGATTTGAAACACAGCTGGCTCAAAAGTGGCAATTCTGTTTTCATGAAAACTTTTTGAGGGCTTGACATTTATTTAATGCTGGAACAAACCCTCAGTCTTTCGAAGGTTGTAGTGTCCATTTTTGGATTGAAAAGGTTGGGTTTGCAAATGCGCTTATGCTTCCTAGTCAGCCTACACAGGTTTATTGGTTTTGTCTGGGATAGAGTCAGATTTCCTTTATAGTCTGGTGCTATATATGGCACTATGTTTTGTATTTGTTACCAAAACAGTCTTGATAACACACTGATGTTTCAGTTATTGCTGAGCAGTTGCTTAGACAACGTCAAGGCCTTCTCTGTGTCTCACACCACCCCGCCAGTGAGTAGGCTGGGTGTGCACAAGAATTTAGGAGGGGACACAGCCAGGATAGCTGAACCCAACTGACCAAAGGCATATTCCACACCATATAATGTCGTGCGCAGCAATAAAAGCTGGGGGAAGAAGAAGGAAGTTGCAGATGTTCAGACTTAAGGCTTTTATCTTCCCAAGTAACCCTTATGTGTGATGGAGCCCTGCTTTCCTGGAAATAGCTGCTGATGGGAGTTATTTTGCTTTGCTTGTGTGCGCAGCCTTTGCTTTACCTATTAGAAAGGTCTTTATCTCAACCCACAAGTTTTCCTACTTTTTCACTGGAGGACAGTGAGTGAGAGGTTGTGGGGGACCTAGACTGCAATGTGGATTAATCCATGAGAGCAGGTTTTACCAAACTGCTATGACAGAGTCTATTGACATTAATAAGGCTTTATGGAATGCTTGATTTAAATGAAAAAAAGACCATTTTTTCAATCTTCAAATTCATGCTTATTTTAAAGCACTGGTATTTTAAGTCTTTTTAGCTCATGATAATATCTAAAGAAGGGTACTTGTTTTACATAGCCTCACAGAAGCCTTCTAAGTTGTTTGTTCTCCTTTGTTTTTCTGCAGCTTTTCCAGTTCTTGTTGAGCAAGTTTTACCAGTCAGCAGGAAATGGAAGCCAACACTTCTGCCTTTGACTCTTGACAAGTGGCTCTAATGAGATGAGCCTGTCTTGAACAGCAGTTCTCATTTCTGCCTGAATTCATAGAAATGCCTCTTGGCATGAACTAATATAATCATATAGGAAAGGCAGGCCAAGCTGACATAAATTCCCACAGGACAATTATGTCAGTTAAAATATAACATTTGATATAGCATAATTATATATAAGCCAATAATATTCCAGAATATACCTACTTCTAAATGCTTTGGATCAGCCATGCAGGCCATTGGGACACCTCAGTGTTTCCAAGGAGAATCAGGTCCTTAAAGGCAGCTTGAGCTAAAGACTCAAAATGAAAAAGCAAACTGAATATTTTCAATCTACACCATTTTAACTTTCAGTTCTGGAGGCACTGAAGCAAGACTTCAGTGGAAAAAAGATCCTCACTATAGTGCAAAAGACTCACCATTGAAATTAAAGTTTCATTTTCATTGATTTTCTCTGACATCTGTGCATCTGTCTTATTCACTATTTTATCATTACTCATGCAAAAAACCTTCTATTCCTTAGTTCTTGGCATTTCAACAACCTTTCTCCCTTCCTTTTACTGTTTATAGCTCTACTTCTCAAATTTAGATGCATAATATGGTGATTTGTCTTTTTCATTGGTTATTTTTCCCCAGATCTATGCAGCCCTTTTAAGTATATATAATCTGATAGGAGATGTATTGATGGATAAGAAAGATAGTGTCAATATTTGATTTTGCACCTCTCAAATTACAGACAAGCCTTTTTTAGTATTACTTCTTCAGTTCCTCTGTACTCTTCAAGAAGCCCTGTAAAGGGTGGATATCTGAATTGCAGTTTGCTTAAACTGACATATCTACACTGACGTCCAAAGAATTCAGGTTCATCTGTGTCTCAGTCTAAAGCTAAAAAAAAAAATAAATTCTAGCTTCCTCCAGGTGTGGTTGAGAGCTGACTGCAATTCCAGTATTGCTAACTGCAATTCACAAGAAGAAGTTATGCCCTAAAAATTAATTACTGGGTTTTTTGATTGGGATAAAAATTCTCTATGTCAGAAAAAAATATCATTTGTCAGTCATATTTAATGCATTTTGCATATTTTAATCTATTTCAAGGCAAAAACTAAGGCAAATCAGTATGACATATTAATGTGTGCCATTTCTTTGCTATTATATGGCTAATGTGCTGTGTAAAGCATATATTTTTTAGGTGAAAATTCTTTCTCGTGTCATAAATGTCACTTGATGGCATGAATAGTCAGCTCAGCTGAGAACTGAACATAGATATTTTAGACAACTTGTTTTACATCTAATAAAACAGATGTCTGTTTAAAACATGACTCCTCACCAATTAACTGTTGCCGCAAATTTAAATGGATACAGATCCGTGCTCTCAGATTTTTAAAGAGCACTGAAATTCATATACACACACTCTGAGCAGATGTAAATCTCAGTAGTTACACTCAAGTCAATAGAAACACGGAGATTTACATCCACTAGAGCTATGGCCCAAAGTGTTTGCCCCGGATAGATTGCTATTTATGGACAGTGGCATAAAGCAGTGAGAATTAAGGATGATCAGAATATATCTCTTCTATGAAAAAACAGTCAGCTGAAGGAAAAAATGATGTGAGGAAGAAGCTGACTTGGAACTGGACTGCTGGCAAATGGTGAAAAGGCCGGCATTAATTGAAATGAGTTACGAACTAGTACACAATCTCTAAACCAATACAGAGTCATTGAATAAGCAGACAAGATAAAACACAGGTTGCACTGGACACTAAGGAATACTACAAAAGGACAGAATTAGGTGTCACGCGGCACACCAGTAACCCAAGGGACTGCATGCAGCTCTGGAAGCGTGATGCTTCCTGCAGGGGCAGTCTGCTGACTAGCATGACAAAAGGAGTGGTGCCATAAACATGCTGTCTTCTCTGTCTTTTCTATCAGTTCCTATGTCACATGTCCAGTAATACTAATGGTCATTGACTCAGCACTGGAGGACAAACAAATCCTGCATTCTGGATACTGTGAAATGAACAGAAATAGGGTTAGTGATTTGTTTTTTTATAATTGTTAGAAACATGAATCTGCCCTTGAAGTGTTTGCTAATTATGGACAGCATCTAGGCTTTTTAAAAAGTGTGTGTCATTTTCTTGTGTTATTCAGAGTTTTCTTTTCATAAATTTATAGTGCCTACTGTTCTACTTTTGTTTAAAACTTAATGTTGAAGGAAAACACAGTATAAATACTACCAAGTTTTCATTTATTTTCGTATATAAATATAGATCATCTTTAAACTCCTACTAGTGATGCTTTAAAAGACTTATAAATACCCACCCTTTTAATAAACTAGAGTTTTTAAAAATTATTTTTCTGAATACAAAATATTTCCTCTAATTTTCCCTATTTATAATTTTCTTTACTCATTCAGTGTTTCATTCATAAACAGTAATACTTTTCCTCTTTTGCCAAATACATTGTCTTTGCAGTCCTGCAGACTTTCAACTACAGATATTATCTTTACCATTTCACAGCTTGCTTGTTTTTCTTTCCAGCCTTTCCTTATTACCCTCTTTGTTAGATTTTGCTTTACTGATGCTCCATGTCATAGTAGAAGCAGTAACCGTGTTGTACAGTCATTGTGCACTGATGATACTCTAAACACTTTGTTTTGATAAGCATGTGGGTTACAGGAGAATGACTCAATGAAGGTAGGATATTTTGCATATAACCTCCAGACCTTTGTGAAATAAACTCATGTTTCCCACTCATTTAATTTATTCTCATTAGCACATTGATCATTTTTCACCTAATAATTTTCGGGCATCATAAAAGCGTGACAAAGTGTTACTCTAATCTTGATAATGATCGCTTTATCTAAACGTAACAGTGTTTTGGGGACAGGGAACTTAGAGAATATCTGCTGTTGAGAATGTGTTTTAACTGTTGGAATGTGTAAGCTGGCTCATTTATTTCATGAATCAAAGTCTGAAAATGCTCACCTTTCAATTTAAACTTCTGATTGTATTTACAGTGTAAAACCTTGCAGCTGTGACTGCCTGTTTCTGATTAATTTGCTTTAGAAATAATCTAAAACTCTGGATTTCATTCAAATGTGAAACAAACATTTTATGACATGGAACTTTCTCCTAGCCAGACCTGATGAGTTGATTGGAAGGCCTCATCTTAATGAATCCAGTTTTGTACTCTTTCATTTACCCTCGGCAGTTAGAATGTATCTATTAAAAAAAATAGGTCAACAGAAAAGTCTGGCCCAACATTAATTTAGATCAAAAAAGTGTTGCATATAAGTAGAATTATACACCTGTATGAAAAAAAAACTGTCCTGGTGGACTGATAGTGTCTCTCAAAATTACTGAAATGGAAGACACGTTGTATAGGTAGTGTCTTTTTTATAATTTTGGAGTAGTTGCACATAGTTTTTTTCCCTCTGAATAATCACTGAGCAGCTGAGAAGTTTATTACAATGTATTGTAAAATTTCCCTCATTTTGTTGAGAACAAAAATCTGTGATTGTTTGTAATCACTGAAGGGCTCGCTGTTTACTCATTTGTATTTTTTCCCGTAAAAAGAGCGTATCAATCCCCTGCTACATCATACACATTAGGAATATTTTTTATTATGCTGGCATTAACTTTTCTTGGTTAAAAATGACCAATTTATACTGCTCTAAACTGTGATACGAAGGGTTATGCCAGTGCTCTGTGTTTTAAACTGTATTTTAATGATCACTTTACTTCAATGGTTGGAAAAGCATTTCTAATACGAAACTAGGAAATTTAATAAAGAGATTTTGGATTCTTTTCAAAAGCTTAAACCCTGCAGATGATACTATTATGCTGGCTATTACAGTGTAGCATTAGCTGTCGTATTTCCGTGCCTTCTTTCAGTATTCGTTCGTATGTGAATCAGGGATTTGAAATATTAGATTTTCAGTGTTAGACACATAAGTTGTTATGGAATTCTAAACTCCATTATTTTATGGTGTGCCCCAAACTGCCAGGCAGTATTCATCGCATGTATCTTCACATTTGTCTTAATTTAATTAAAACATCATGTGTGTTTGTTGTTGCATATACAGGTTATTTGCTTTTACTTATGCAGTCCATTGCTAGGTAGTATCCAAAGCGCCATATCAAAAAGCTTTTTCTCCATGCCATGTACCCTGCAACAGGTCGACTATGAATATCTTTACAAGTAATCTGAATAATCCATTCCAAATGTGCAGTCACTAGCAATTGTAGACACGTCACTTAGGGACATGGTTTAGTGTTAGGTTTATGGTTGGATTCAATGGTCTTAAGGGCCTTGTACAACCGAAATGATTCTATGATTCTATGTTTTGGCTTTGAATAAACTAAGCCCACTTGACTCAACACTATATTTCCAACTTCCCTTTTCTAACAACATTTGTATCTGCTGTAATGTTTAGTGGATTATTGAAGGAGAGTAATTTATTTTGCCATGGAAGAGGCAGGTGTGTGAAACATCAGGAGACAGCGTAGTAGAAAATAGCTGTACAGATTTAAAATATTTATCTCAACAGCAACCTTTAACCCTGTAGAAAAACTTACACTTCTTATAGAATAATAAATAAATCTTGTTTTCTCTGAGGTGCTTTTTAAAATATAAATGACATTTTTTCCTCTTTGGGAACATGTAGGATAATTTCCATTTATACAATCAAATAAAACTGCAAAACAATGTCAAAAAAACTTTTCTGGTCAAAAGCAGAGTGCAATTCATATAAGTCAAATAGATAAATCTGTAGAGGAACAAGAGATTCTGGCCTCCCTGTAGGTAGATTCCCTACAGCTGGAGAAAATGACAGCCAAAAATGTTCTGTCACATTTAAGAGAACGTGCTCAGTTGAGCTGGTTTCAGTAGAGATATTAAAGAGAGCCCACCCCATAAACTACCCAGGAATGATTCCAATTTAATATTAGCTGAATTTGAATAGTTATCATCCATGAAATGGGAAGCTTTCTTTTAGAAATGGCAATGGGAGATATCACTGGAGCAAATCCTATTTTGTGAGGTGGAGTGTTGGTAGATCCTCCCCTTGGGATCAAAGATGTTACCAGTAACAACTTGTTAAATCCAGTAAAGGAAAAGGGGAGGAAATTCCAGAAAGGGAAGTGTTTGCATCAAATGGCTTTTAGACTTTTAAACTGGAGGACTAAATGAAGAAGCTACCCCTACACAGAATTAAGAGAGACAGTGAGCTCCCCTCATGGCATTTCTGAGACGGACTCTGGTGCTGGTGTTTTCTGATCCACTGCAAAGGAGAGTCTAATTCTGTCCGTGGACAACTGAAGAAGGATTTGGTATGTGTAAGCAGATCAAAGGACAGGGAAGGACAGGGAAAGTCACAGCACCAAAGCCTCCTGCAGGACAGGTTTGCATTTAGAAGTCATGGCACAAAGCACTAAATGATTTACGCAACCATCCTGCAGGTGTGAAACTTCAATAGCTTCTTAAGTACCTGGGCTT
>VXBH01010022.1:0-11218 GCA_013400035.1 Rynchops niger | reverse complement strand
ACTGTTTGCTCATATTTAGCTTGCTGTCCACCAGGGTCCCCAGGTCCCTTTCCACAGAGCTGCTTCCCAGCCAGGTAAATCCCAGCCCGTGATGCACTCCTGGATTATATTTTCCCAGGTGCAAGAGCTGACACTTGTACTTGTTGAAATTCATAAAGTTCTTGTTAGCTCACTCTTCCACCACTCGTTCCACATCAACTGAGCAGGTTGCTTTGTCCTAGAAGGTGATCAGGTTTGTCAAGCACAACTTGCCCTGGGTGAATCTATGCTGGCTTTTCCCTGTCTTGTGCTTCATTTGACTTGTGATAGCCCCCAGGAGGATTCATTCTATAACTTTCCCTGGGGCTGAAGTTAGACTGAATTTCCTACAATTTCCCAGATCCTCCTTTAAGCCCTTCTTGCAGATGGGGGTGACATTAGTTACAGTCTTCTGGGACATCTCCTGACCTCCACAACTTCTCAAAGATTATGGAGAGTAGCCTCGTCCTGATGTCAGCCAGCTCTTTTAACACCCTTGGGTAGATAGCATCAGGGCCCATCGATTTGTATAGGTCAAGCTCCTGTAATAATTTGCATACCAACTCTTCTCTGACGCTGGGTCTGAGAAGGGGGGGCCAACAGTGCTGGTAAAGACAGAGTGAAGAAAGTGTTGAGAACCTCTGCCTTTTCAGTGTTGTTAGTGACTAATTCACCTCTTTTGCTTAACAGTGGGCCTTCTGCTTGCTGTTTATGTACCTGAGGAACCCTTTCTGGTAGTTTTTGACATCTCTGGCCAATTTCAATTTGAGCTGAGTTTTTGTTTTTCTAAGTGCATCTCTGCAAGCCCATACCACTTCAAGACCATGCCCTCGTGTTTCTCAATGGCCATTCGTCTGCTTTTTCATCTTTGGCTCTCTCTTTCTGTCTGTTTATGGTTTCTCCTGAGACCTTTCGGAAGGATGGGTATTTGAGAGGGATCCACCTTTTCTTTTGAAGCCCTCTGTTAGTGGAATTATCCCAGATATGCAATAACTATTTCCTTTCTAATTGGTCTGTTGAGTTTTGCCATGGATTTTCCTGTTGCCATGGAAACTACTGAGCATGCAGAGATTGAGCTGTCCATGTCCAGAAACCATTCATCAGATGGTAGCCATATTAAAATAAAAAAAAAAAGTATTTCAAAGGTGACAAGCTACAGCCTGGAGCTAGTGATCTGTGTAAGGCTAATGAGGTAGTAGGAGAAAGGAGATTCGTTGTCTTTCTGTGGCAACTCCCCAGTTTTCACTTTCTTCCTTCAGGTTATTGTGATTTCATGAACAGAATATGTAGATGCTGTAACTGACTCCCTTTAAGTGTTGTTTTCTATTTCCAGTTTTAATTCAGAGATGAGATCATTTCTGTCTAGCTCTGTATTGTGCTCTCTGGTCACTAGAACATAAAACATCACAGTAAAGAACCAAAGTTTCATGTAGTTACACTCTACTAATATGTGTGTGTTTCCAAAATATTAGTTTAGGTGAAAAAGCCTGGATGCTTGTCTGAAATTCGTGCTTCATCCATCATAAACTGCTTCTGGCATCATGATGGAAGTTAAGTGGACGAAGGAAATCTGAGGTAATCTACTTAACTCCCCTGGCCCAAAAAATCTATTAATCTATAAATACAGTCCATCGTTATCTGTGTCTGCTACAGTATGACCACATACTTGACAAATAATCTTTACATATGGAAACTGTTAGCACTGGGGATAGTAGAGAAATCCTTTATGATATGAGCGTTACCACGAAGGCCCTCACCATTCCCTCAAACTATATAGTTTATAGGTCCTTATACAGATTTAGCAAACTACTCTGAAGAGAGGGACTTGTGCCACATAACCCACGTGTCTGCCTCTCAGGGACTGGACTAGAAGCTGCTGAGCACAGCGCAACTGAAATTGCAGCCATGGTGTTTGAACACCTCCTCAATGGGTATATGCCACATCTTCTCTGGCTGTCCACACAGGCAGGAGGGTTGGACATGCAGGTCAGAATGCTAGGAATCAGTCCCTACTAGTTTATCCACAGATATTTAGCTAACAGAATGCCTGTGTTTGAAAATGAAGCCCCTGTATGCAGTACTGAAACTCTCACCTTTGATTTGAGCCATATGGAAAATTTTGACCTTTAAGAAGTGCTGACTTGACTGGTTGTCACATGGCTGTTAATGACCCTCAGCCACTGATTGTTTGGTGAATTGTTTGGAAAAGAGTAGAGAAGTATCTGCATGTTGTCAGCTCAGTATTAATATAATTATTCTTTTCTTCTGGACTAAAGGAATGGTTTAGCACAGAGCTCATAGGGTAGGAAAGATGCTATTCTGAAGAACAATAAAACAAAGATTTTTATGATTCCTGCAATGGAGAAAATAAAAAATGGAGAAACATCCAATTCATTTTTTTTAAAAACTGTTAATTACTAGTAGTGGTAATGCAAACGTAAAGAGCATGGAAAAAGCCAGAAGACAATTCAGAAGCACACATTCCAGTTCTATGGAGGCTGGAAGTAAATTCAGATGTGAACTGTCTCAAACATAAGGGCTCAACAGGGAGAATTTAAACACTACCTTTAAGTTATTAAAGTTTAATCAGCTATATCCATAAAAGACAAACAGAAATAGCAGAGTAAGGAAAAAAAATCTAGTTCATAACAAATTGAAAGAAACAGTATAGTTTGAAGAAAATAAAGTGCATACTTACAGTGTGTCATATACGTTTATTTAAAATAATAGTTTTAGTTGAACCCGCTCAGAACACTCAAAACTCAGAACTAAATGAATAAATTAATTAAAACTAATGTCATAAATGTAAGATTTGAAGGAGAAGGAAAGTCAGTCCATTTAGAAATGCTTAATAGATTGTTAAAATCAATGAATTCTGTAAAAATAGCTCATCTAATGGATGCAACAAAACCTTTTTCGTAGAATGATTTTTTTTCTGATGCAAATACCCAGTCAGTTGATTCTGTGCAATTATTGTTTGGGATTGCTGAATTCACCATAGCTCTAACTTGTGGCTGTGAGCTGTGATTTAAGATTATGTTTGTGAGGAGAAGGAACACTTGAATATCCGTGTGTATGAATTCAGCTAGCAGGATAATAACCAAAGTTTGCATTTGAGAATGCGTGTTTAACGATCTATTTAGCCAAGCATGGTCAGTATAGTTTTATTGCATCACAGAGGAAACAGAAAATCACATTCTTCCTCCATTCTACAGTGCTTTGTGTTCTGTGTAATTAGCAAATATCATTGTTTTCATTTAGATGAGGAAACTGACTTTTGGAGAATTAAGTCCAAAAGAGGTATATCAATATTTTCATCATCATTGCCCTAATAGAACCAGTAGCTGACCTGATGAAGGGTTCTACTAGATATCAAGTCCTTCTCAGGTCTGACTACTTGGAGGAACTGGTTCAGTTGTCAGGAAAGCTATGGTGGGACTTCAGGTTAGCAACAGTTTTGAGATAGACCTGTCTAGGTCATCTGCCCTAGTGAGCTCACCTTAAAGACCAAACACTCTTTAAATCTGGATGAGGTGTGACTTAGAGATTGTTTTGTGAATAAAGAAAACTGTTAGGTGACTAATTTAGAGAGAAACCAAAACCAATTTCCACCTCTGTTGTCCTTGCCTACTGTGTCTTTAGGAGGGCATCTTGCTTCCACTTTTGGAGTCAGGCCTGAGAACTGTAGTGAACCCTGAGAGCTGACTGCAGTCCAAGGGAGATGTTTTTTCCTTCATCTGTAAGGCCTGGCTGTATGTTTGTGGCTTCCTGTCACAGTGTTATGCTTTATTTAGGTGACCTGCAGGTTCCCAGAGCTGTGATGACTTTTTCACGTGACTGCAGCATGGTTCTTGCCCTGAACAGGCTCTGTCGCTCCCTGGAAAAAGGGAAGAAGGTTTATTCTCTTTGTAAAATCTTCTGCTTTACCCTGCCTCCAGAAAGTAGCATAGCCCACACTGAAAAAAAGCATGTAATGCATATCAACCTGTCTCATGCAATTCAAAGGAAAACTGAAGAGGCCCAGGGGCCAAACAGCCATTCCCTGGGAAAAATTCAGAGCAGAGTTGCAGTGCTTGTGACGTCTTCTCCTAAGGATTAAGCTGGAGAAGCAAACGTGTTTAGACCTTCCTGTGGGTGAGCAGGCCTCCCATGGCCTGCCCTAGTCCAAGGGGGAGAAGGATTTTCCTCCTGAGCTCTTCTTGAGGGAGCATCCAGAGGCCCTTTAACACTGGCAGTGGGCTGGTCTCCTTTTCAGGGTTCTGTTCCCCAAGCCGGTGGCCTTCCAGCTGTTGTGAAACTTGGCACAGCCTCTAGACTCCTAAGATTTGGCACAAGCCCTCTGTGTTACTTGCTAAAGGTTTTTGTCTCTAGATCTTCCCTTTTACAGTTCTGAGCATGTGAGATTCACCTTCCTGTTCGTTTAGAAATCTCTGGGATTGTTGTGTATTATGTATCAGTGTCCCCTCTGGAGATTAGCGTACAAGGTTGTCTTCAGAAGTACATGGTTCACAGACATCATGCAAAACATAATACTTCATTCCTCATGTTTTCTCTATGTTGAGTAAGCAAAGTACAGTCTGGGGATTGTAACTGCTCGTTTCTTACATGGGTTATCAGAGCATGAAAATTGTTTTAACGCCATGTCTGCAGTTTGCTCATTCTTTTGAAAACTATGTAAGGTTACAAAAACACTTTAGTAACCTGTGTCTGAATCATCCCTCTATGTCCTGCTCTTAGGCACAAGGATATGATCATGCACACATGAAGATCTTGGGATCCAATAAGCCAAGGTGTCAGAGTTCAACATCTTGAATCACAGTTATTTAGCAGAATTCCCCGTAACCCCAACTTCAGGTTAAAGACTCTCCATGCACTTGATTCAAATATGGTATGTAAAAACCTTTCTCCTTCATCTCTTCATCTGACTGACATCTGCTGTGTTGCCAGCTTCCTAGTCTTCCTTTGTTCAGCATGACCTTGCTGTAGTACTAGGCCCTCCATGGGAACTGTCCAGAACTCCTGTGATTTTTTGCAATTTTCTGCTTTTTTTTTTTAAGTGAAAAATCACCTTTTCTTATGTTTGCCCCTTCCTTCTGGCTAATTGTGCCAATTATTTCTTTAGGATGTTTTGATACAAGTGTTACAAAAAATGCGAAACCTAATAATTCTGAAGTTAGAAATTTGTTGTGTTTTTTTTTTTTTTTTTTCATTTTTCTTATTTTTTTTCTTTAACAAAAGTTCTGAGTTGATGAAGTAAAAAGCTTGTTCTTACAGTGAAGGAACTGAGGAATTTTAGAAGTTGGTAAAACTTAGAGAGTATAAGTTTCTGTGACAATTATGAGAAAATTGATAAAAAGCACTGCTATACTTCTAAAGCATTTTCAGGTGCAGAAATGTGTATATTTGTTACACTGTTATACAAGTTTTTTTTAATGTGAAGTAGAAAATGGTCATGCTGTATCTGATGACACTTTTGCTTCACATTCTGTTCATGTTTGACCTAATTCCTGTATACTCTATTGATAATAAACACAATTCTGTCATTATGTCTGAGGAAAATGGCACATAAGTAGGTTAATTAAATGATGAATGTAAAAAAACCTAAACCAACAAACCCAAAACAACAAAGCCCTCCAGAATTTGTGGGCTGGGAATATTTGTGCTCCATCATAATCTCTAATTTAAGTTTTTAAATGACCTACACCGAAACTCTCAACAGCATATTGTAGGTTAGGATGTGCTGAGCAGCAGCTGTGAGAATATAAAGATCTTTGCTGTTGTCAGGGACAGAGAGAACAGGAGAGGGAAGTGGTGAGGGAAAACAGAGTAATTTGCTAAAACTTGGTTGCTGAGCTTCTATGTCTTGGTTTTCTTCCTCCATTACTGTTTGTGATTGGGACATTCCTGAGGTGTCTGATATTTGGTGTATTGAACTAGAGTTTGGCAAATAGTTCTTGCAAACCTTTTATAACAAAGAAAAGAAGATTAGTTTCTTCATGAAATCCCACGCAAATTTTCTTCCTCCCAAAATGGCCTCCTGTGCTGAAAATAATGACCTAGTTTTATTGAGAGATTTGGAATTCTTAAGCATAATTCTTTCTTCACTTAATAACTCTCATCTAAAAACTTCCTCTTAAATTCTCCCACCAGCCCTGAGCAGTAGCACCCATTCCCCTGACAGTAGTTACCTCTGTGTTTCAGGTCTGGCTGAGGTATGCAAATACCACTTTTCCCCCAGGGCAGTTGTGTGGGTGTTAATATCCATATGTCAGCAGCAGAGCTCACTTTGCTTGCGCTTGTTTTCTTTTATCACTGTGCAAGGCACTCAGCTGCTGCCTGTTCCAAGAAGCAGCCGCAAGACTGGAAGTGGGCTGCTCTGAAATGGCCCTAATTACTCCAAAATGGCTGAGCCTGGCTCCAGATAAGTCAGAGCTGGCTAAGTGCCTTGTTGAAAGAATTAACTTTCTCTATTGGCTGAACATGTAATGGCTAGGTATTCTCACTATTCATTTCTCTGAACCTCCTCAGCAGAAATTCAGGATTATTATAATTTTTAAGCTTAGTTTTAGTGCAGAATTCCCCTTCCTTGATTGTGAGCTTTTATGAATTATCCAGTAGCAGCCTGCACATCGGTACGGAATTGACCCGGTTGGTTGGCAGCAGAAGCTACAGCACATTTACTTATAATGCCTTCGTGCTTCTTACTTCATACTTGTTCTGGGGAGTTGGTTTTTCTTCCTCTTCAGCTGCTCCTGCCTAATAATATCTCTAGAGTTTGTCCCAGGCACACCGCAGAACTTTATAATGGGCATGCCAGAGTATTTCAGATCACCTCTTTAGTGACCCTCTGCTTCTTCCTAATTACTCAGTGTACTGTGAATTCTATTCCTTTTCAAAATTGAGAGAGGGATATAGAAAAAGAACAGTAATTAGCTATGAGCCAGAGGGCATAAAAGATTACACTCTTTAAGACAGATACACTGCTCCTCTTACAGCTAAAATTGTCGTATTTCCATAGAAACACAATGCACCTGAAGTTCAAATCTTTCATAAGAAAAAAATAACATAAAGTCAAGAAATTAAAACCCACGTGATGGTGCACAGGCAACAGGAGGTAAGAATGAAAGATGACAAAGAGAGCTTAACTTTAATACTGCCTAACTTCTGATTGTCTGAATTTGAACCCTTTGGAATTAGTAACCATTAGTGTCCCTCATCAGTGATATTTTACCACCTTTTCTGAAAGAATGAGCCTTCTGTAAAGGAAAAGGTGGTGTTGATTTCAAAAAACAGAAGAGTCGTGGAGCACGTGTTGCAGGTAGTTCAATACGTGTCTGCCACGCAAGCATTCTCGGCAGAGAGGAGAGTCTCAAGAATTGGTGTATGTACTCTCCCATAGTTGGAAGGGCAGATTTAAGGGCTGATGCACATTAGTGGAGAGAAGTCTGTTGGAAAGTGCAAGTATAAATACAGCTCTGAAACCTAATTGTGATTCAGCAAATATTCATACTGTTTATGGTAGCATAGAAATCTTTAGATTTAATCAGCAGACCTTAGTTCAAAGCCTGTTTGTTCCAGAACTTGGAAGATGCTAACAGCAGAGTAAGGACAGTCCTTTTTTTAATTACAGAACTCTAGTTAAAAGGACATCATGACATTTGTATGTGATGAATATACATTACTTTGGAACACAAAACTTTATTTAAAGAAGTTGCATAGTTTTTAATGTGTCTGCATGATTTTCACACTACAGTCTCATGGGACAGTATTGCTAGAACTGAGTGATTAAGGAGGGGAGTTTGTTTGACTCACTCTAATGTATATGGAAGTGAGTTGAATTTACTGACACCTCCTTCACACACACTTTTTTTCTGGAGACAGTGCATGCCAACGGGAGGAGGGAAGGCCCAAATTCAGGTCTGTTCTGTATTGAGGTTGTCCACATAGATCACTCCCTTTTCCCAGAGGAATGCCCAAGGCCTGAAGGCTAGAAGCTGGAGTTGCAGAGTTCTGGGCTTCTTGCTAACTCATATTCGTAGTACACAAAATGCACCAGTAATAAAAGAGAGAAACTGAGAGCATCCCATCTCTGGATTGTCATTAAATCATTTGTTTGAGTACATACATTAGCTTTAGAATATCCAGTTCTGAGTTCTTCTACTTGAATCCTACATAAAGGATTCATACTGTTTATCACAGGTGGCAGGTGTCTTCTGACACATTGTGTGTTAGGTCAGTAATTCACAGCATACAGCTTCTAAACAGGGTAAAACAATTTCATTTTTGTTCAGGTTGTATAAAATTTTTGGTTTTGTCTCCTTGAGAAAAAAAATTATTAATCTGTGTCATGTTGGACGTGACTATGATGAAAATATCATTAAAGGCTTACATGTGCTTCAGCCTTGTATATTTTTTAGGTTCACTTAGAGATGCTACAGCTGGTTTGGTTTTCTTAAGATTTCAACCAAAAGAGTTTTCAACTCTCATTGGACTAGATAACCTTTAGAGGTCCCTTCCAACCCAAACTAATCTATGATTCTTTCATTCTGTGATTATTGGTACCTATTTGGAACCCTCAGTTTACCTAAACCAGAGAACATGGCTTCCCTGAGGCAAAATGAAGGCCTAGACACACTTTGTTGGTGTCCCAGTTTGTCCCTTCCTTTATTTCAGTCTCATGTGTTCTTACAGGTATAAATGCAAGCATCACAGACTAATGTAACAGAACAGAATTCTATTATAATAAATATAATCTCTTTAAATCACTGTTTAAGGTCACATTTTCAGTCAGTGAAAGGAAGTCTGCAATGTGGTATCATCTAATGATACTTAAAGGAGAACACTTCAATCCAGACTTCAGAATATTGACATTGTTTCAGTGCTAATATGCATTAAAAAAATAAAGGAAGAAACTTTTCATTCATTTTGGAAAGAAAGCCAACAAAAAAAACCCCAAACCCGATAGTATTTTTTCTTCCTGACACCTTCATTGTTACCATGAGCAGGATAAAGTTATGTAAACTTCTGGGTAAAAGAAGTGTTTCACACTCAGTTATTATCATTGCTTCCCCTGGATCTGATTTATTTGCATCATAGGTATAAAATGGTGTAAGTTCAAATGGCTGACTTTCATGTTTAAAAAATGTATTTCTAGTTTCAGGCTTTTGGTATTTTCAGGTTTTGGCAAACCTGAGAAATACAACTTCATGTTCCTTCAACACTATGGAAACATTGGACTCTATCATAAAGGACTTCACTGGAAACATTGGACTCTATCACTTGTTTTGCATTGAAACAGCTAGATTATTAATGAGAGAAAAAAATTAGCATAAATTTGAAACTCCAAGGGGGAATTCTGAATATAAGTGAGGTAGAAGAAGCACAAAAGAGTGGAAGGAGAGAGCATGGACAGGACACCAGCCTGGTGCTGTGACTACGCAGTAAGTAAGAGTCCTGTTCCCTTCTTAAATTGGGAACTCATTTGCACAGGTGCCATTTTCCTTCCATTCAGTGTTCATGACCATGTGCTGAGCTAGATCAGAGAAATCATCAGGCAAAAATGAGCCTCATTCAAAAAAGAAGAAAAAGTAAAGAATAAATTATTAATTAGATCACCAAGATCAGCTGTGCAAAAGTTGGTGCAGTGAAGAGGAGGAAGGAGAGAGACAACTGTCTTCAGAATCATTCTACTGAGGAAAACAAGTTTTGAAAGCTGTTCTTGTACACTAAAGAATGTGTAGTTATATGCTGAGAGCAGTGTAATTATAGGTAGTTTGAAATTTATCATAAAATAAAAAAATACTTCAGGCTGAATGGCATCTCTGGAGCTCATCTAACCCAGTCCGGCTCTCTGACCAAAGAAGGCCCAGACGCAAAGACAGATCTGTTAGTTATACTCTTTCCTTTTCAGTTATTGGCTGTTTATCTGTTACAAATTAGAGTATCTTCACAAGTCTACCACTTTCTTAAGGAAGAGAAATTAAAACTCAATTTTCAGTCCCTGTGGTGCCCCAGTAACATCATACACTTATGTTCCAAGAACCACACACAGTAAGCAAGCCAGGACAAGCATCCACTGTGGAAGCGCCCAGACAGCTGAGCAATGGGCACATTGTAAAAATAATGATCAGAGAGGCAACCCCTGATAACTGAGTTCTGCTGTACAGATCAACCATCTCCATAAAACATTGAGAGAGAGAGTGGGGGGGCTTCTCTTTGGGTTATTTCTTTAGCAGTTCTGCTTTGCCTTCTGCTGCTGTACTGCAGTCTGAAGTCTGCGTCCTGCAGGACACTGCAAATCACCAGCCTGTTATTAAAGCTGACTAGAGGTTAAAACTGATTGGGAGTTTTTAGAAACATTTTTGATTAAAAATGTCTACTCATATAGAACAACTCATTTTGCAAGAAGACAGTGGTTACAATAAAATTTTATTTAGTAGGAGTTTCTTCTCAGCTTTTGTCTGATTCAAAGCAGAGATTGCTGGTCACACCGCTATACCTCCTTCACACCACAAACCAGCACAATGCCAGTCATAGAATGATAGAATCATAGAATTGCCTAGGTTGGAAGGGACCTTTCAAATCATCTAGTCCAACCATCAACCTAACTCTGACAAAAACCATCACTAAACTATATCTCTAAGCACTACATCTACCTGTCTTTTAAATACCTCCAGGGATGGTGCCTCAACTGCTTCCCTGGGCAGCCCTTTCCAATGCTTAATAACCCTTTCAGTGTAAAAATTTTTCCTAATATCCAGTCTAAACCTCCCCTGGCACAATTTGGGGCTACTTTGTCTTGTCCTGTTGACTGTTACTTGGGAAAAGAGACCAACCCCGCCTCTCTACAGCCTCCTTTCAGGTAATTGTAGAGAGCGAGAAGGTCTCCCCTCAGCCTCCTTTTCTCCAGGCTAAAGAATCCTAGCTCCCTCAGCTGCTCCTCATAAGACTTAGTCCCCCATCTCCAAATTCTGCTGAGTTCTCTGATTCTGGGAGGGTAAGGACTAAAAACCGAGTCCTTCTGTCCTGATGGGACATTTTGTTTGATAAGAGGAAAACATCAAATCTGGTCTGTTTTGAAAGAGCATTGACTTTCTTCTTTAGTATTTGGGATATGAGAAGAAAAGGCAGTAGTTTTCTTCCAGATGTAATGATATTTTTATTCACACACAGAATCACATAGAATCTTCAGAGTTGGAAG
>VXBH01010021.1:11141-37145 GCA_013400035.1 Rynchops niger | reverse complement strand
GGCATGCTCGAGTGGCAGAGATTTTAGGTCGGTGTTGTTTTGTGGGTTTTTTTTGTTTGTGTTTGGGGTTTTTTTTGTGTGTGTGTATGGTTGGACTCTATGATCTCAAAGGTCCTTTTCAACCATGAAGATTCTATGACTCTATGATTCTATTTCTATATAAATAAATAAACATCAAGCACAACCAAAGCTGAGAATCAGTCAACAAATATCAAAAGCAGTGCTGCAAAACATTCTAACTTTTAATGAACTCTTCTGATTCTTCCTTGAACAATACTTACAAGCTGTGTCCACCTTATTGTTTTCACTCAGATGAGAAACATGCTGTTGAAGATATTCTCACCACCTACCACAGTTCAGTTCATACTGTAGAGCAGTCTTTGAAGGAATAAACTTTCATCCTTTTAGGTGAAATTAAACTGCTAATACGTGCATACTCATCAGGCCTAGCAGAACTAGTCCACAATAATGCCCTAAAATCCATGTAGTGTAGAGGTTGGATTTTCAGCTCTTTCACTGCACCAATTGGGTTGCATTGTGTGCTCTTACATAGTTGGCCATAATTAGGTACAGTAACACCTGTCCTGAAGAGGCAAATGTACTAATTAACTACATTCTACAAATCTTATTCATTTGTATAGCTACCAGTTCTGCAATTTTCAGGACAGTATCAAAACTTTTTTAAAAAGCTCAGCACTGGCAAGTATAGGAATCTCCATCTGTCTTTGTTAGATGTGTCAGATTCTTTTGATGCCAAGGAGATAAGCTTGTACCTAATCCTTTTTATGCTTAACATTTACAAGCAGTTGTAACATTACAGTGTAACATAGACAACTTCTCCTAAAATGTTTGTACAATTGTTTCTAAGTAGCATTCTTTGTAGTGCTAATTAAATGAGACAGCAGCTCATCATATATTCATGATTCCAGAAATTGCAAATGTCAGTACTGTCAATGTTCTTATACTGCTGCAACATAAATAGAACAAACTGGTTTTGAATTACTGATCTCATTATTCCCTCATTCCATTTTCGCTATCATCAACAATAATGTTCAAGTAACAAATAATTTCAGCAAGTAATATTCAATATTTCCTCTGAAGTAGAAAGTTCTGTTTTCAATGCTACTTTCACAATAAACTGCAACAGTTGCATATTCCTTTAAGTATGAAGGTATTGAAATTAATGGAGAACTGGGAACATTACAAACCAGAACTAAATGAATAATGACATTTTCTACTTTCTGCTTTCTCTCCTTTTGTTTTTTAAATGCGGGTAAACTTGAAAACAAAAGCCTATTTTTTTATTTGAAAGATTTTCTTTTTGCAATGTCTATTTTTTTATATTTCCCAAACAATTTTCAGTGCAATTTAATTTGAAAACATAAAAAGTATTTTATTTTTGACTTTAATTATAAAACAACTTTAAAAATTGTTTCCAAATTAAATGGCTAAAAATCAGCCTAAATTTAAATTACATTTATAATGTACCTAAAATTAGATAACCTGATTTTTTTCTCAAAACTTCAAGAAATCTTTTTCAGAAATAGATAATGCTTCTGAAGAAGTAAATTATGAAGACACAGAAATAACTTTTTCATCTTATGAATTTAGCACTAAATGTCAACTTTATTAATCTTTAGTTATAAACACAAGGTAGCTGGTTTTGTTTTGGTTCCTATTTCATATCAATTTCGCAAAAATAGTGCAGTAAAATTTGAAGAAAGCAAATTCCACACATCTAGTTTAATATTGGTCTAAGGATAAGTAAATTTCAGCTATTACTGGACACTGCTTAGACACTGAGCAGATAGCCACGATTCACAAATTCTTCTTCAGATCCCTCATATAAAAGCAATACAGGCTGAAATGCTTCTGTTAGTGCCAATAGCAAACCTCCTGTTGACTATGATGTTGTCAATCAGGCTGAGCATGCCCTGGACAAGAATCTGACCAGACAACCTGCAGCCAGGAATATAAATGAGCATGTGTTAACTATATGGCGGTGTCAGAGAAAAATGTAATTTGAATTATATATTTGGTCTGTGAATTTCTCACAAAACTAGTTTTTCTGTGTTTGTTGCGTTGGAGAAATAGAAATATAAACAATCAGTTTCTTTTCAACAGTCTTGCTCCTTTATTACCAAAGTCTGTTTTCCTCAAAAATGGAAAGCTTCAGTGTTTTCTTCTGCTCTTTCTGACTATAAGGGTTATGTTTATTGATCAAAATGAGAAAATAACACCAATGATGTATATCATGATGTGATCAGATCAGCACAACTTTTGTGTAGAATGATGGGTATCAGTATTTACAGTAAACAGCATGCATAAAGCCAAAATCTTTAAAACTTTAAAAAATATTAATGAAAAAATCACTCCCACAAGAAAAAGAAAAAGGCTTTGTCCCCACTCACACTGCCAAGATCATTATTACAGCTTACAATTCATTCACCTTGCTCTCTCGTTCACTCTCAGGGAGGCAGGCAGCTGGGAATAGGCTGTACGAATTTTTCATGCTATGGGAATGTGCTCTAGTTTCTGTGGCAACTCAGGGAAGTCCTTGTGTCATACACTCTTATCCCACATGCAGTGCCGTCAATTTGGGCATGTGCAGCAAGTCTGTCGCTTCCCTGAGGCACCAGTCCCACTCTGTCTTTGCAGATGGACTACAAAGATGTGACCAAGCCGGCCCCAAATGTTGGAGTAGATACTCCATTATTACAGAAATGGATATAACTCACTTCTGTAGCCACACAGCACTGTTTTCTGTGCAATTCTTTATATTCTGTTTCAGAACTTTTGCCCAAAACTTATTGTGCAGAGGTTTATAGACATGAATTAGAGTTTTATTGACATGAATTAATCAAACCAGTTTTGGCATCTCCCAGCAAATGTGTTTACTATTTAGTTGTTTGGGTTTTTTTCTATAAAACAACCCTTTAGATACTCATGTTTTTGTTTCACTTTAGAGCTTCCAAGGATTTAAAGGCCTTTCTGAATATCAAAAATCCCTGAGGGGCCCTTCTCTAACACAGAAAGCTGCATCAGCTCCAAAAAGATCTCTTAAAAACTATCTACTATTCTCTGAAACAAAAAAAACACAAATATATATATTTACACATACATGTATATTTTTAGAAGAATTAGAACAGCTAGGATAAGTAAAACTAATCTCTTAGTACCAAAATTAGAAAGCATCAGCAGAGAGGTTAATTAAAGGTTAATCACCCCAACTGAAATGGTAAGCAAAAGTATACTGTTACTTTTGTAGTCATAGCTAAACTCTGACCTGAGTAAGGATTGTAAACATTCAGCTACTGACCCATATCATAGGCTAAATAGCCAATTCAAAGATATTGCAAAAATTTATGGCTTCATTTTCACTATTAAATATGCTAGAATTTATTTTGTTTCTTTTCATGTTTACTTGATGTTTGATGCATCTCAAGGGTATTTAACTCATGCATAAACCACCCAGTGCATACTTGCAACATTCTGTTTATCTCAGAGACATTTAGATTAAATATTTAACTCCTAACGTCAGTGTCTGTCCTGAAGGACAAGGTAATCATGCTAGTTACTCAGTGTTACAGTACAGCAAACGGAAAGGCCACTTTGTGCACACAATTTAACTCCTGCAAGCATGGGGAACCAGGATGCAGTACTCTGTTCCATAATGGAATAAGTGTGGTTGAAAAGTAGTTGTACTTTCTCTCCAGTTACTCCCATTAAAAGACTGACCCAAAACAAATTCTGATGATTAGGAACCTTCTTCTAATTTAGTATAAATTTACATAGGCCAGTATTTATCTCACAGTATGATTTTTCTTTTAGGTTATATAACTCTACCCATGCATAGATTCTTTCACTTCCCACCATATTTCTAAAAAGGAATTATATATCTTACAACCTCTTTTTTTTGTTTTTTTGCATGACAAAGGAGCCAAACTCTTTTCGCCTTCTCTCATAATTTCTGTGAATAATGACAATATTGACAAAAATTAGGTGAATACCTACTAAGAAGGTAAATGAAAAATCAAGAGGTAAAAGCATTTGGTTTTTTAACCTGGACATAGGGCATCCGTATTGAGATACATGATACCAACACCTGATCAAAGCAGAATCTTCCTCCATTCAAGATCCCTCATTCCTTCTTACCGTTAACTATTTTCCACCCACATAAATAGAAAAATTAAATATGCATCTTAAAATTCTCAATATCCTAGTGTTGACTATCTTCAGTTGGACTGAAAAAATATTTGACCTCAATCTCTGCTTCAAAAGAGAACAAAGAGGGACTGAAACCAGCCTCCCACATTTCAGATGAGCTGAATGACCCTAATAGCCCAACTACCAGCAGCAAATAAGTGAGCACGCTCCCTACACGTCTCACTTAGTCGCAGCCACCTGTTGTGCTAAATGAATCTGAGTGGGCCTTGTGAGATTTGCCCAAGGTTCTCGACTGGCAAGAATCAAGCCAAGAGCTCCCTTGTTTTCTACAGAGTTCTCCTTCTCAAGTCACCTCTTCCCTGCTGCCAGCAACCTGTGATAAACTCACCCAAAACAACTGCTTTCCAAACAACTCATGGAAGTTTGTACCTTGGCTTTTTTTTTCTACAGTAATGTCATTAAGCAGTACAGTATTGCCTCTCCAANCCCCCGGCCCACAATTACTTTAATCAGGGTCTACTGGAAAGGTCTTTGAAGGAGTCAGCTTGAAGGAGGCAAAAGGTAATTGCTCCGTTATCCCAGCACATGGGCTGAGGAGCAACTATACCCAGTTAGAAAGGGGTATAAGAACAGGCCTCCAGAGCTCCTGAAGGAGAGTTCAGAGAGGGAAAAACCAGAACCCACAAGGTAGAAAAGGTTTATGTTATGCTAAAACCAAAGTAAAATATTATTCTTCTGAAAACATTGTTTTCAATAAAGCAAACATCAAGAGCTGACCACAAACATCCCAGTAGTGCCTTGAAGACATCCCTGTGTTTAGTTTCATGTTTGTTCTCTAAGTAGGATAGCGTCCTTCATCTTTAACACTATTGACAATACTAACCCTTTTCCTAGGAGTCCATACAGTGTGACAACCTCTAGCTGTGACTATCGCGAAGTACATCTGCAGAATATTCATGTTATTTTTAAGAAATCATTACATTTCAGGATTGATAGGATATTTCCTCTTGTAGGACACAGAATGAAAAATAATACAGGTATTTTGTGTCTCCTTTCCTTTATCAGAATTTAATATGTACCTTACAGAGTGAGACCCCAAATATGACTGTTGCAGGTTAACCTCAGCTGGCAGCTAAGCAACACACAATCACTTGCTCACTGCCCCTGCCCCAGAGAGAACAGGGGCAGAGAACAGGAAGAATAAAAGTAAGTCCTGTGCTGATTTGAAGAGAGATTAATAAGCAAAGGAAAGAGGGAAAAAAAGGAAAAAAAAAATAAAATTAGGCAAAGACAATCACTCACCACCTCCCACAAGAGTACTGACGCTCAGCCATTCTCAGAGAAATGTCTCCCTTACTGAAAATCACCCTTTGCTCAGTTTTTATTGCTGAACATGGTGTTATATGGCATGGAATATCCCTTTGGATAGTTCAAGCCAGCTGTCCTGCTTGAATCGCCTTCTGACTTCTTGCACACCTGCAGCCTGCTTGATAGGGGAGCAGAGTTGGAGAACAAGAGAACGCCTGGATGCTGCACAAGTGCTACTCGGAAATAACCAAAACATTGTTGTGTTATCAACACTGTTTTAGTCACAAATCCAAAACACAGCACCATATGAGCTACTGTGAAGAAAATTAACTACAACCCAGCCATACCCAGTACAATCTCCACCACTTATTCCATACCATTTATGTCATGATCAAGTCAGGCATTCCAGCATCCACATTAACCCACCCCTTTCCTTTGTTGTATACACAGGTATCATTCCCTTATGTTATGGGCCATATCCATAAAATCTCCACTGAGTTAATTTGATCCATGACTTGAGTTCTATCTGTTATGGTGGTCACTCAGGACAAGAAATACCGCATATTGTGTTGAGTTATTGGGCACCAAAGCCAGCTCATGTCAGGTCAGTGCTACACTGGCACAGCTTCTTGCAAGGCTTGTCCTCCAAGCATCCATCGCTTTCAGTGTAGTCTTTAACAGTGATCTGTATTATTCAATCTTTCTGAAGGCTCATGTGCAATAATGAAGTGCAATGCACCCAATCAATGCCACGTTTCTTGGCCCAGGTTCTTCTGAGATTATTTCAGAAGTAAGTTCTGTTGGTTGACTTGACCCTTTCTGGGGTGCCATGACACCAGAGAACTTGCATTTCAAGACCCAGGGTGCTGTTTTGGATGTTTGTATGGGCTACAGCATGTTTCCAGGTATCTGATGGTCACCTCCACTATGACATACATGTAATGCTTGTCTTGGTGGCTTTGTGGGAGTGTGAAGAAATCAATCTGACAGGCTTCCCCTTATTGATGTTCAGCCACTATCTTCTATACCAGACAGGCTTTAGTCACTTGGCTTTCCTCATTATGGCATGTTTTGCATTCATGAATAACTTGTGCAATGGCTTTGGTGGTCAGGTCGATCCCTCCACCATAAGCCTGTATATATGTTGCATCGCTCTCTAGGTGTCCCAATGTTATGTGGGCAAACTGAGCTATGAATAGCACATCCTTATGTTCCCAATACTGGACATTTGCCACCACCTATAAGTGAGTATAGACACAGAGTACTGGCCACTTTATTCATTTGGCAATCACTAGGGCCAGCTGAGTGGCTTTCACTTTTGCAAACTGACTCAATTCAACTTTTCCTTTGACATTTTCAGCAACTTGTCATGTGAGAGTCTATAAAGCATCTTTCTACCTGTGATGGACCCATCAGTAAACACAGCATATTGCGTTTCATCCTCTGGTGATTTATTATACAGTGGGACCTCCTCAGCACAGGTCACCTTCTCGGACAATGCTTTGAAATCTCCGACTTCTGACCAGTCCATGATCTTTTCCAGGGCTCCAGGGCAGTTGGGATTCCCCATGGGCACCCAATGTGTGATCAGCTCTACCCACTTACTCCACATCGTGCTGGTTACATGATGTGTAACGGGAACCCTTCCTTTGAACATTCAGCACAGCACAGGCAATTGTGGTTCCAAGAGGAGCTGCACTTCCATAACAACTCCTTCTGAAGTGGCCCAACACCCTCCAATGCTGTTAATAACTCTTTTTAATTTGGGATGTAGAAGACCTTAGATCCTCTGTATCCCAGCTCCAAAACCCTACATGTGAACGAGTCTTTCTGGGTGCTTTCTGCCAGAGGCTCCAGGTAGAGTCATGCTCCCTGACTGCAGTGCAGAACACATTTCTCACATATGATTGGGTTCAGACTGGCCCAAGGGCTACCGCACAAACTGTCTCCTGTTTGATCTACTCAAAGATTTGTCACTGCTCTGGGCAAAAAAGGTTCTTTCAGGTGACTTGACAGAGAGGACTTACAATCTGACTGTTACAGATTAATCTTGGTCAGCAGCTGAGCACCACATCTGCTTGCTCAGTCTGCATTGGCCAGCTGTGTGATGGTCAGTTGCCAACTGAGGTTAACCCACAACAATGACTATTCTCAGTCATATTTATGATGACTTAATCTGGAAGCAGTGACATTAATTTCACTGAGGCTGCTGAAGGAACTGGACAATATTCAGTATAATTGACGGTTTAGAGACCATAAGAATAAATGACAAGAAAATGCCATTATAACCTACATTGCTGCTTCAGATCAGATAAAAATGGTTCAGAATTTTATATATTATAACAGCTTTTAAAACATTTTTAACTATCCTTATATCACTGAACTTACTAAATCTGAAATGGAATTCTTCCACTCTCAGAGATATGTCCTGCCCCTGAAGAAAGAAACAGGTGAAAGCAGAAATGTTATAGTTCCAATGCACAGAAGTTGAGTTGCCATATGTGTTAACTCCTTAGCCTATTACTACCCAAGGAAAATGTTCCTTATTTTTCCTGCTCACAGACATAGGAATATGGAAGAAACAATGTAAGGAGGCAAGGTTAAAATATATCATCAATTTTGGAAAAGTCTGCACTACGTAATGTCTGCAAGATGGGTTGATATGCTCGAGCTAACTTCTTTTTCAAAACCCCAGGGATAAGATCAGCAGGCCAGACCTTGCAACCTTGCTTCAGTTTGTAAGTCTTTGTTTTCAAGGTTAGTCTATACCAGCAATGGTTCTTTGCTGTTAATATTCATCCTAATGAGATGAAAAGCTATGAAAGCTATGGGCATACACAAACATATAACTTGCAATGCTATCCTGCCGATGTAGCATATAACTGAACTCACCATAAGAGTGAGTATGTATGCCATGAAGAGCATATACTCAGGAGTATTTCACAAGAAACTGCTTTTATCATGACTTACCAGCAAGAGTTTCCTGGTTTTTTCTTCAACTAAGAAACTAAGAATATGAATTAATGATCAGGGTTTTATTGTAAAACTATGGAAATTAGTATAGTCCGAAGCCACAAGGCACTAAATACGTTTCCTGAATTGTAGCTAGCACGTGTATCATCCCAAAAGCAAATTACATGACTACTTTGAGAATGGCCACACAACTCATATAGCAATCTGTTAAGGCTGCTGAGCACATCATTACAAGCATAATTCAACTTCATCAGGGATTTAAGTGTTTTGATAGAAATAATAAAGGTTAGACAGCTCCCATTGGCTTCAGAATGAGTGCTGTTCAAGCACAGTTTTCCATAATTAATCTCTCTTCTACATCCCTCTGATTTGTTTTCTTTACCTCCTCTTCCTCAACAGTTTCTCACTAAATGAGACTGCTACAGCTGTTATTTCTATTAAATGGCAGTACCTTTCTCAAAACTCTGATCCACAGGCAGCAGGTACATATTACTCCATGATAGCATCACTTTGCTAACGAGGAGCAATTATGAGAACGAAACAGTTGTTATATTTGTTATCAAGTACATTTATTTCTTGTTTAAGAAAACACCATTAAACAGTGATCTAATATAAAACCTCAAATACAATAATCTAACATCTGCTGCAAAGTAAGTTGATTCAAAGTCCTCAAAGATTTAACAGAATATTTTGCAAGAAAATGAAGTACACATTATGTATCACTGAAAACTTAATAGAAATTGATGGTGTTTCTCTTTAACAGATACCAGCTGCTGTTCTAAATCCTATGTAGTTTTATTATCTGTAGATAGGAAAATAAATGAGGTCTAGATGATTTTTGCTTTTTGCATTATAAAACATCACAAAAATATGGTGTAAAAGAAGAAATGAGAGAAATTCCTCCAATAAAAGAGAATCCCTATTTAACAGCAAAATAGAAGATTCTCTTTTAATAGGATGGGATGGAAACAGGTTATTTAGAAAAATCTTCAAACTGAAATTACTTGGTGATCATAAATTTTGGGTCCTGCATTGTTTTTTCACTGAGGTAGTAGGAATAAATTTACATTTATTAAATAGGTATACAAAGGAAATTTTCCCTTTATTGTTTCAGTAAAGGTCATCAGTAAATATATTTAATACATGACAATGAAATTTAACATTTTCATGTATTTTATAATGGGAGGCAGTAAACAGATTCAATATACACTACTACTTTTAGTGTCCCTTAAAATATATATATGTTCAGTTCTATGAGTATATTTACCCTACAATGGAGGAAAATTATAATTTTCAGAATATTTGTCAACACATGCTCACTCTTTATAGGTTATAGTGGAGTCCTAAAGCAAATGGATCCAGATAGCTATTCTGTCTCATCTTCCACGTGGGAATATAGAAACTGGACATGGCAAATATGCCTGGAAAAGTCACCCTCACAGCTATTACCAGACCTACTGGAATAGTCACTTTTGTACTGCTACTTTTTCCTATGGCATGGAGTTTAGGAAAAAATCTATCTATTTAATCATATATCCATAGACACCAGACACCTATTTCTTAGACAAGGCACTTTTATTTAATGTGTTCCTATTAAACTGTTTTGGGGAAGATTAGGGCTACTGTCTCCCTCACAGGTAGAATGAAAGAGCAGGATCTTGGAGTTGTACAGGTCTTTACATGTAGACTAAAACCAAAATCTGTCTTTAGCATCCTGCAATCCAACAGGAGAAGGAATAAAAACTGTTCGTGCTGAACAAGACAAAATGGATCGCTTCTCTATCTTTTGGCAGATTTAAAAGGTGGAGGGAAAAAACTAAACACAAAAATACAACAACATTACTACCACTTTCCTTTTGAATAAGGAGATTACAAAATATATGGTATCTTCAAATTCAGCTATTGGTGTGTATGTTTTACATAGCTTCAGAAGACAGAGACAAAGATAAACTTCAATTTATCAGAGCTTACCCAATGGCAGAACCAGTTATATATAACGCTTTAAGACCTGCTTTCCTAGAGTTAATGAATTTATTGTTAAGTTTTATTGTTGTATTGCCTGTGTCTAACAGATTTATAGTACTTCACAAAAATTATTTTCTGTTCCTTTCTTCCTAATGTGGCTTTATCTTACAGAACACACATTTAGGCACCATGTAGCTGGTGAGCTTATCCCACTGTTTAATTAATGTGCATAATAAATTACAAAATTACACAAGTGGAAAACCACAGAGTTTGTAATAATGTAATAATGATTTTGTATCCTATATCCTCCAACACAGAGAAATAAAATTGACTCTGTCCATATACTGCTGCCTTCATTTCTATATATAAACCCCACTTGCACACATATCTCATCAAAATCATCCAGAAGGGAATGTGCCCCACCTTTTTCAAACCTGAAGTAAATTGGGCTTTATGGAGGGGAATTATTACAGTCCCACGGGTAGAACTCAGCTACCTCCTCCAAGCCATAGGTGTAGAGCTAATTTTGTTTCTCCACAGAGACTTCCTTCAGGCTAGAGCAGAGGTCAAAGCTCCTCCATCTAACTTCCTGGCTGTCCAAGTCCTCTGACCTTCTACGGCTCTACCCTGCCCAGACCCAGCATGTCAGGGAAGGTCCATGGTGCCACACCTGCGTACTGTGTGCACAAGGCAAGTGAACCACAAAGGTTTTGATGTTCCAGACTTCTCTAAAGCCTTGAAGCTAGGATGCATTTCTCCCTCTAATATGGAAATTGTTTTCCAACTGCTCAGCAGGTGCATAAATTGTATTATGGCATTCATCCCAGTGCCATAACGCAGATGCAGTTTCAGTTTACTGTTTATCTTGGCTGATGCATTAAAATTGTGTCCTCAATCACCTTTCATTCACTTCAGTTTCATTCAAGTAGATAAGCTTATAATGTGGTGGTGAAATTAAAAATTTATCCACAATATATGTGTGTGTTGCTAGGGCTAAATGTGCAGATATCAGAAAGAAGAAATTCACGGTTGGATTTCTCAATAATTTTGCTTGAAGCATGCAACCTGCTCAAACCAAAGAGCTTCAAAGAGATGCAAAGTTTAATAAACACACATAATGCTTAATTTTTATTTAATCATTGCTTAAATTTATGAAAAAGAACAGGCCAAGTGTCTATCTGCTCTTCATACTATAAGTAATAGAAAAAAAATATTAGCAGTTAAATAGCTTAAAATTCATACATGTGTTTTCATAAGTATGAAATTTACTTCATTGCATATCCTGATTTTAAAATACTCACAGCTGAAAATAGCTTCAATAGCAACATCCGTTTCCAGCCAGCAAATCCAAATATTAGTTGTATGTAGTTAAATCTTTTAACCCCAAAATAAGATGCAAAGTCCCTGAAAGAGTGAATAAATTTAAATATCAGAGGAACGATTATTCCTGATTGTTAGATGTGTGATGCATATGAGCACTAGGAGAATATTTATACCATTTTTATATTTACTATATAAATTATATCCAAGTATTGGCATATAAATTTAAATAATCCTTAGAACAATCACTATTTCTGCAGCAAGGAATTTTCTGTAGGTTCAAAAGTAAAATGTGTATCTCTTGTTTATTTGTTATTTCTCTGTATAGAGGATCTTTTGTCTAATCACTGTGTTTGTTTGGAATATATTCCTAAAAATAGAAGCAAATTAAACGATTTGTCTTCACAGCTCATCAGCTTTTATCTAATCAGAGTCCCTTCAATACTGATTTCTATTCTAGTTCATCTATTTATTGCATTTTCTTTTTTTCTTTTTTTTCTTCTCAGTCACATGCTTACTATCAATGATATTTTTGTTTAAACATAAATTGCCCTTCTCTAGCTCATGGCCTCTCTTAATGGAAGAGCCAAGTAGATGGCAGAACTGAAAGCCATAAACTACAGAAAAGTGCAATTACAGCCCTGACTAAGTTCCTGAAGTCAACTGGAGCTAAGACATTCAGGACCTGATCAGATCAATTCCTAAACCTACAAAAAATAATAATGCGAGATTTATGAATCCACACCTTTTTTTTTTTTTTTTTTTTTNTTTTTTTTTTTTTTACCAGATTATAACACAGAACTCCCCTTTCTATGCAGGATGTGGAGAGTGGGAAGGAGAGAGGTCTCATTCAAACATTGAGTAACAGCATAGGGAATACAGAAAATGGCAGGACAAAGAAATTTTTTCTATATCAATGCTGTCATTTTTCAAGTGTATTTCTGTAGAAAGCTGTCCTTTCAGGATTTCTAATTATTGTTGCTACAGACATCCATTTTGAGGAGGTCATAACAAGTATAGAAGAATTTGCTTGAGATCAAGTCACACTAGACAAGATGCTGTCCATCTCAGGACTGCATCAGGAGAGAGCTTTCTGGTGGGGACATGGAAATACCAGTGCCATCAGAGTATAACTGCGTGGCACAGGTATATTCACCTAGCAATTCCAGTTGGAACAATCTGAAGGGGAAAGGCAGGATTATGAACAGTCTATTTTAAGAGAGAATGCTAGAATAGTCTTGTTTGTTTAGTCTAGTTTAAGGAAAAAAATGCTGAGAGGGATATGTTTGCTGTTTATAAAGACATTAGCATGAAACCAAAAGACAAACAAGTTCTATCTTAGTGTGGTCAGTTGACTTTGACTAGCCTCCAGGTGTCCACCAAGCCCTCACCTTCTCAACAGGGCAGGAGGAGGAATCATGATGAAAAAACTCGTGGGTCGAGATACGGACAGGGAGATCACCAATGAAATACCTCAAAGTAGTTAAGGAGTGCTTCTCCAAAAAATGTCACAGCCAAGAGCCCAGCTGAAGTGCCTCTACACCAATGTACGCAACATGGTGAACAAATAGGAAGACCTGAAAGACACCACAGTGCTATAAAGCTACAACCTAGTTGCCATTACTAAAACTTGGTGGGACAAATCCCATGACTGGAGGATTGCTATTGATGGCTACAGGCTGTTCAGAAGGGACAGGTGAGACAGAAGGGCTGGAGTTGTTGGCCTCTACATCAAGGAATGGATAGAGTGTGAAGAGATGTCTCTGAAGAATACCCACAAGCAAATTGAAAGCTTATGAGTAAGAATTAGAGGTCAAGGATACAAAGGGAACCTTGTGGTTAGTGTCTTCTACAAGCCAACCGCTCAAGGGGAGCCTATCGATGAAGACTTCTTACTCCAGCTACAGGAGGCATCCCGCTTGCAGGCTCTCATCCTGCTGGGAGACTTCAACCACCCTGCTGTAAAAGTAGAACAGTGAGCTATAGGCAATCCAGGAGACTCCTGGAATGCATTGAGAACTACTTCTTAAGCCACATAATAGACAGCCCTACCAGAGGGGATACGATACTGGACCTGTTGGTAACTAATGCAAGCGAGCTCGTCAGTGACATCAAGATTGGAGGCAACCTGGGTGACAGTGATCATGCACTGGTGGAGTTCGCTGTCCTAAGGGATATGGGTCAGCCAAAGAGTAAAGTCAGGACCCTGAATCTAAGGAAAGCAAAATTCCAGCTCTTCAAGGAGTTGGTCAATAGGACCCCCTGGGAAACTGCCCTCAGGGACAAGGGAGAACAGAGCTGGCAGGTCTTTAAGGACACTTTCTATAGAGCGCAGGAGCTCTTGATCTCCAGGAGTAAGAAATGAGGAAAGGAAGGCNGAATACCCACAAGCAAATTGAAAGCTTATGAGTAAGAATTAGAGGTCAAGGATACAAAGGGAACCTTGTGGTTAGTGTCTTCTACAAGCCAACCGCTCAAGGGGAGCCTATCGATGAAGACTTCTTACTCCAGCTACAGGAGGCATCCCGCTTGCAGGCTCTCATCCTGCTGGGAGACTTCAACCACCCTGCTGTAAAAGTAGAACAGTGAGCTATAGGCAATCCAGGAGACTCCTGGAATGCATTGAGAACTACTTCTTAAGCCACATAATAGACAGCCCTACCAGAGGGGATACGATACTGGACCTGTTGGTAACTAATGCAAGCGAGCTCGTCAGTGACATCAAGATTGGAGGCAACCTGGGTGACAGTGATCATGCACTGGTGGAGTTCGCTGTCCTAAGGGATATGGGTCAGCCAAAGAGTAAAGTCAGGACCCTGAATCTAAGGAAAGCAAAATTCCAGCTCTTCAAGGAGTTGGTCAATAGGACCCCCTGGGAAACTGCCCTCAGGGACAAGGGAGAACAGAGCTGGCAGGTCTTTAAGGACACTTTCTATAGAGCGCAGGAGCTCTTGATCTCCAGGAGTAAGAAATGAGGAAAGGAAGGCGAGAGACTGGCATGGCTGAGTCAAGACCTCCTGGTCAAACTGAAGGGCAAGAAGGAAATGCACAGGCAGTGGAGGCAGGGACAGGTCTCCTGGGAAGAGTATAGGGATGCTGCCCTGTTGTGGAGTGATGGGTTGAGGAAGGCCAAGGTGCAGCTGGAGCTGAACTTGCCAAGGGACGCAAATGATAATAAGAAGGGCTTCTACAGGTATGTATGACAGAAAAGGAAGATCAAAGAAAGCATACCCACCCTGATGAGCAAGACTGTCAAACTGGTAACAACAGATGAGGAGAAGGTTGAAGTACTCAACAAATTTTTGCCTCAGTCTTCACTAGCAGCCTCTCTCCCCACACTTCTTGTGCGGATCAACCACAAAAGAGGGACTGGAGGAGTAAAGTCCCTTCCACAAAAAGAGAAGATCAGGTTCGTGAGCACCCAAGGAACCTAAACATACTGAAGTCCGTGGGACCTGACAAGCTGCATCCCTGAGTCCTGAGGCAATTGGCTCATGTAGTTGCAAAGACACTCTCCATGATATCTGAAAAGTCAAGTGAAGTCTCTGGTAACTGGAAAAAGGGAAACATTGCATCCATTTTTAAAAAAGGGTAGAAAGGAGGACCCTGGGACCTACTGACCTGTGAGCCTCACCTCTATGCCTGGGAAGAGGGTGGAACAGATCCTCCTAGAAGCTACGTTAAGGCCCATGGAGGACAGGGACGTGATTCAAGACAGCAACCATGGCTTCACCAAGGGCAGGTCCTGCCTGACCAACCTAGTGTCCTTCTATGATAGAGTTACTGCATGAGTGGACAAGGGAAGAGCTACGAATGTCATCTATCAGGACTTCTGTAAGGCCTTTGACGTGATCTCCCACAACACCTTTCTCTCTAAATTGTAGAGACATGGATTTGGTGTGTGGTCTGTTTGGTGGATGAAGAATTAGTTGGATGGTCACATTCAGAGGGTGGTGGTCAATAGCTCAGTGTCCAGACGAACATTGGTGACAAGTGGTATCCCTCAGGGGTCCATATTGGGACCATTACTGTTTAATATCTTAATCAATGACATAGACAGTGGGATCCAGTGCACCCTCAGCAAGTCTGCAGATGACACCAACATGAGTGGTGTGGTTGACAGGCCTGAGGGATGGGATGACATCCAGAGGGACCTGGACAAACTCAAGAAGCCTGCCCACACATGAATTCAACAAGGCCAAGCTCAAGGTCCTGCACCTGGGTCTAAGCAATCCCCGGTATCAATACAGGCTTGTGGATGAAGGGACTGAAAGCAGCCCTGCTGAGAAGGACTTAGGGGTACTGGTGGATGAAAAGCTGGACATGAGCCAGCAATACGTGTTCATATTGAAGAAAGCCAACCGCATCCTGGGATGCATTAAAAGAAATGTGGCCAGCAGGTTGAGGGAGGTGATTCTGCCCCACTACTCTGCTCTGGTGAGACGCTCCCTGGAGTACTGAGTCCAGCTCTGGAGCCCTCAGCACAGGAAAGACATGGATCTGTTGGAGCAGATCCAGCGGAGGGTCACAAAAATGATCAGAGGGAAGGAAAGCCTCTCCTATGAGGACAGGTTGAGAGAGTTGACACTGTTTAACCTGGAGAAGTCTACAAGAAAGATGGGGACAAACTTTTTAGTACGGCCTGTAGTAATAGGGTAAGGGGTAATGGTTTTAAACTAAAAGAGGATAGATTTAGACTAGATATAAGGAAGAAACTTTTTACAATGAGGGTGGTGAAACACTTGCATACGTTTCCCAGAGAGGTGGTAGATGTACCCTCCCTGGAAACATTCAAGGTCAGGTTGGACTGGGCTCTGAGCAACCTGATCTAGTTGAAGATGTCCCAGCTCATTGCAGGGCAGGTTGGACTAGATGACCTTTAAAGGTCCCTTACAACCCAAACCATTCTATGATTCTATGATCACTCACTAATTACTTTCATGGGCAAAACAGACTCGTCTTGGGAAAATTAATTTAGTTTATTGTCAGTCAATAACAGAGTAAGATAGTGAGAAATAACAAAACTAAAAGCATCTTCCCCTACTCGCACATTCACAAGTTTCTTCCCAGAGTCGTCTTCACTCTTAACTTTTCTACCTCCTCCCCCCTGAGTGGTGCAGGGGGGTGGGGAATGCTCATTGTGGTCAGTCTGTTACCCTTAGTCTCTGCTGCTCCTTCCTCTTCACGCTCTTCCCCTGCTCCAGCATGGGGTCACTCCCGCAGGAGACAGTCCTTCATGACCTACTCCAGCATGGGTCTTCACCTTTGACTGTAGTTCTTGACAAACTGCTCCAGCATGGGTCCTTTCCATGAGGTACAGTTCTTCAGGAACACAGTGTTCCAGCACCTTAGTCAACCAAGAACTGAAACAGACAACCCAAAAGTTCATTTTCCATCCTATAACTCAATGTCCATTACTGCCTGTAGGAAATTCATACACTCCATTATCTATCATCTCAGTTATTATTCTTTTTAGGTTATCAGTTGAGGAATTTCTGATTTTACTTGACAGCAGTCAAGTAAATTTTCTTCTGAGTAAATGGTGGTAATCCTAAGGGTCAGTCCTAAAATAAACAGGCTTGGAAAAACAGCAATCATCATTAGATAAATAAGTAACATACAGTTTATATTTGCTGGATTGGGTGAATGGCACAGCAGTTCACCCAGTGTGACAATAAAAAAAAGGTCAGATCAGGACTATCATCAAACATACAAAGAAATACTTTAAAAAAAATAAAACCAAACAAATAACAGATAATTGGAATAGTGTCTGCTGTCTGCAAATAAGATCTTTTTTTGAATGGACAGAGTAAAAAATAAAAGAGAATTAATCTTGTCTCCTTGTCATTCTCCTCAAGGTCAGCCATTTTATATTAGTGCAATGGCATCAAGAAATTTCAATGTCCCCTTTTGTGAGACATTAAGTTCCAGTCCTGAAGGCATTTAGAACTCATTTATTGTTTGCTTTGATGAGGTAAGATATGTGAGTGACAATAATACTTAACATGTTTTGAAGGAAATCTTACAGCATCAATTCCAGCAGGTTGATGTAAGCTCACTGTAAGTGACAAGGCCATCCACACACAAAAAAAAAACTTTCCAAACCTCAGAATGTCAGTAAGAGATATGCAGACTACACAATAACAAGGACAGGCAACTCCAGTTTTCACAAATCGTCTTCATATTACCCACCCAGTAACTGCTGAGTGCTCAGTTATCATCCATGTTTGTGCATACAAGCCTTTAACCAGCGGTTAAGTAGGAAGCATATTATTTCTCAGAATGAACAGGCTACAATACAGGAGTAGTCTTTGTTAAATGAAAGCTGAGGTTAAGCTTAAACATGTAGGCATATGCTTTATGCAACCCATTATACTAAGTATCTACACAAGTAAATAGCATTATCCCTTTTATTTTCTGTTGAGAATTAAATAGAAAATGTAAAGCCAGAAATCTTGAAATTATTAGTTTCAGTGTCTTGTAAGACACTAAAAGTCTTAATTAAACTGGGAAAAATCAAATCTATAAATAATTAATAAAATAAATTTTAATTAAAATAAGCTTTCTGATTTTTCTCTTTCTAAAACAGGTTAACACAGAGACTTCTTAAGGAGCCATTGCCAAGATACAGCAGCTAGATATTTGAGGACTAATTTTCAAGGGTAATGAAAGGCTTTTATATTGAAATTTTGTACCCAGAGATTTCAAAGTCAGAAGCATGCTGTCCAATTTTACAGATGGAAGAATTCTTTAAATATGACCAAACAAAATACATTTTAAAGTACCTCGGTTATATAAAACTTCACTGAATTTTTCCACTTTGGAAGGGCTGATAAGAAGCATTCACAGAACTACACCTCATTTTTATAAAACAGCCTGTATGAAGCTGGTATGGGGTAAGATTCTGATGTTGCAGACAATTGGAGCAAGTGTATATAAAATTACATTATTTTTATAATACTCATTAAAACAGTAGCTATTACGTATTTGTGCTTATATAGCTGCATGTTACCATATACCTTAGATCAAAGAAAGGTTCTCAATATTTAATTGGATCACTTGAATTTATACAAACCAGTTAAATATCAACCTGATGTGGTACAGTTACTTTTTAAACAACATTTGAACTTGATGTATTTTCATACTCATGCATTGGACAAAAGATATTAACAGGAATAGTAATTCACCTTTAATGTATCAGTTTTTGCTATAACTCATACCTGGCTGGATAAATTGTTTACTGAGACCTGAGCAGACCAAGGAGATGTCTCCATTAGAATCAAAGTTTTTCCCAACAGTCTTTCATAAAATTTTCTTTAATGTCTGTCAGAAACATCAAATATTGCATAAAACCCTTGGTTTCCAACCACTAGAATAAAAAAAAAATTAATTTCTCAAAGTATTATGGACAGACCTACTAGATACACATATTCACTTTTTTAAAAATTTATTTCCAATAGAAAATGTAAGAATGCAAATGTAAGAAGCTTGTAATAAAAGATGTACAAAGAATAAAATAACTTTCCAAAAAATTACCTACAGCATAAATATCCCTTGCAGAAGATCTAACAAATTTTGCTTTTCTTTTTTTCAGTTGAGGTTCATAAATACTGCCCTAAGAAAAGCACCCAAAATGATATCAGTGCTTAAAACCTATTAGTCCATCTTTTCCTGGTAAGCCATAGTAGCTGGGTTATAGTAGATTTTCTATCAAGCAAAAATTTTTTAGAAAGCCATTTTTTTAAATTTCCACTTAAAGAAATTACATTACAAGTTACAGTGCTACAGTGTAATCACTGGAATATTTATACCTAGATGAGTGTGATCTAATAATGTTTAAATGCCTATTATAGGCAAAAGGGCCAGAAAAAAAAATTACATTACAAGCTAACCATTTGTAAATTGTATGAAATGTACCTATAAATAACTTGGATGTAGTAAAAAGTTAAGAACACTTTTAAAATTACTTTTAGCCAATTTGAAGCAGATTCTACTAAGATTTTATTCTGGGTCATGTCACAAAGCTAAAGTACCCAGTCTTGGGTTATTTGACATGCTGAGCAGAAGTAATTGCAAATGTTTATGATGTTATGAGGCAAAGAGGAGTAGTAAGTATTCCAGGATTTCAGAATCCTTTTGGTGACATCATTTCATGTCAGAGAGATTTGGAACTCTCTGCTTCAATTCATTTTGAGTGATTCAAGATAGAAGAACAACTTTCCAAAATCTTTGTCATCTGTGTCTTGACAAGATGGCGTGAAAGGAAGTATTTTAGATCACCTTTTAGATGATCTTTAAAGGATCCTTTAGATCAATCATGTTGCCCATTGACAGTTTCAAGAGCTACAACTTGTCCCAACAACAGAAAGTACTTTGTAATCTCATGGCATGATTATGCTGACCATTATGTCTGGCAATACGTATAAAGTACTCATCCCCATCTCTATCTTCTTTACTGCCTTAGTGTTCTCTAGAAGCTATTTCTGCCTTTGAAAATTTCTGTATTTCACTGCACCAAGTCCTAGAATACAAAAGATGAAACAAGAAGCTCTCGCTAAGGAAAGTGATGTCCTATGCCATACACATCTTTTTTTTTTAAACAATCATGCTTACTGAACAACATTGATCAGTGGCTGTGATGATAGAAAAGATGATTTGTGAACATAACCAGCCTGCATTATTTGTTTTTCTTAAATTAACTGAGCCCCTCTTGTGTAAATCATAGGTATAGCTATGGCATGGGTTAATGCCAGTACCATTTTAGCATCTGGCTGTCAGTCTTAAGAAGCTTTACCTCAATTCCACTCATTGCTGTAGTTGAAAACCCATGTGTCACACTTCTTTCTCCTCTTTGTCATTCTAGTTCTTCAAAAAGTTTGTTGTTCTTCTCATTCATTAATCTTTTCTCAGGAAGGAAAAACCTCACTTTTCTACACAAGCCAATCCTACCAGCTTCTGGATTAGTTCATTTTTCTCCAAAATTTCCATTATTTTTTCATCATTTCTGACACTGAAATTACCTGACTGAAATTACCTGAAATTACCCCCTGTGGGGTTTTCTAGATTTTATATTAATAATTACATAATAAGACATATGAATTTATTAATCTATGGTCCAAAACTATGGTCCACAATCAGCCCTATCAACCATAAATTTTTGACTGCTACATCGTAGGTGTCTCTTGATATTTTTACAGCACTGAATTTACATAAGTCTTTTGGGACCTTATCACCTTATCTAGTGAAGATCTGTCTTTGATTTAGTGCTCACAGAAATAATCCCCTGAATTGGAAATATTGGATATATTAGTCTCAAATGTTCCTGGAAGCAAATGAGGCTGGAAACCCTTTTTATAGACTATATTGGGGTGTATAAGAAAAAAAAATGCAATGGTTTCTTGACCTGTCCTCTGAAAGATAATAGTTGGAGATTAAAAACCACACTTGACATGTATTATTTGAATAAGCCTATTTTACTTAGTATAAACCAATTTATTGTTTATTTTGAAGTCATAGCATCAGATTAGACTGAAAATGTTGTTTAGTCTCATTTAAGAACTGGAAATGATTGCATCTGGGTGTAAAAAAGCTTAATCTGCAAGGCGTAATGTGACAGTGAGTCATTAAAATCAGCTTTTTTCTGTCACACTTCTTCATGATCAGCAGCTTTTGCCACCATGTTACACCATATAATAGTTCTGAATTAGCTTTTACAAAAATCAATAAAGCACCCCATCTAACCTAACGTGGATGTCCCAGTGACCAAGATTTATAGGGTAATTCTCAACTAAGTCAAATGTGAATACTGCGTCAAAAAGCCAATTTTCATGGCTATCACTTGAGCCATGAGCTATGACTTTACATCTGTCCTTTTCAATACCAACATATCATTATGCAAATGAATGCATAAATTAATAGTTCCTGCCTGCTCACATCTTAGTTCAGTCTGCCTGTTAATTACATAACAATGCAGTAATGTAAGCACGTCCATCCTGAGTTTCACATTTTGATTTGTATAATAACTTTAAACACACTATTGCAAATATTCATTGAAAAATTCCATATAGAGACTAAATGCATCTTTATAATCTAACGAGGTCCCGTGGATGAAGCTGTAAATCCATCATACAGTCACTACTGCATAGCTCTATGGCCATAGTCCCCCAGTCTACAATTTTATTCACTGGCTAGTGCAGCCATGGATGACAGCAGAAAACCTGCCATATTCTACATATTGTCACAGTAAAATATATTCTAGAATTAGACAAGCAGTGTCGGAAGCATGATTTTGTTAACAGAAAGCATGATTTATTTGCATATTTCAGACTGCTTAATTTTGTAGATGCATCAGTTATTAACCAATGGTATCTAATTTTTACAGCTCTATTGTCTCAAGAGAGACTTGCTTTCAAAAATAGAACAAAAACAAGAAACAGGGATTAGCATTTTTCATTTTGTCCTTATTTTATGCAATAAATGTGATCCATGCCACATCTGTAAAGAGATTCCATTTCTTATTACATACTGTCAGACCAGTGCTACCAATAGGGTGTATAGCATTGACGATTATTGCTGTGATGATAGATAACTCCAAGCAACTTGCTCTTATTATGTATTTTACATCAGAATTGTCCCCTTACTAGAATACATCATCAGAGCAATCGCTCTTTGTGTTATCCATCACTTGAGCAATGTTGCCTAGAGTTATTCATCATAAAGGCAGTGACACTTAAAGTCATACATCATCAAAATGATGGTCCTCCATGTACAATGCAAAAAAGGCTTTCTTGATATGGTAGATGTGGTGAAGAATTTATAGGAAACTTTTTGATGATTTTTGAAAGAAAATAAATTATTTGTAAAAAAATAACCACAACACCTAACAGTATCTAATCTGCAGGGATTTAACAGTACATTATTATCTCAAGAAATACACCAAGATAACTCTTGCAAATTTTGTTGGAACTATCATGAAATTTCTAGGGGAAAAATAAAAAATCTTTTTATAGCATAATTGTGAGTGGAAACAGTGTCTCAAAACAGAACAGGAAAAAAAAGCCTGTCAAGCTGAGGCTGCAACAGTGAGTCATTCAACTTCGCTTGTCAGAATTCAGAAATCTGAGCAGTATTTCCTATTGTTAGTCTTTGACTGGTCTTCTGAATTAGAAAGTACTCTGAGAGGACATTTCTTGAACAAGGACAATAAGGAGCCTTTCAAATTTCTTTTATTCAGTCTAAAAGAATTAGGACTTAAATTTTATGTCTAAACTACACAGCAAAGACATTCCTTTCTAAAATTCTTATTTATGATGATCCAATTTTTTCCATTTACAGAATTTGAAGTCTACGTTTGATAAGATCTTCAGTTCTGTTTTTGGAAAGAGAATACTACTTTTTTTTTTCCCAGAAGCATCTAACAGATGACATCATACACAGAAGAGACAGAATATAACTGCTTCAGCGCCTGCAAAATCAACATATTACTATTTTACGATCTGATGATAAAGTCTCAGTGATAGCTATACTGGTACCTTTGCTTCCTTTTTCCTGGTATTCCTTGATGATATGCATGCTGAGATCTTTCAGTTCACTATCAAAAAGCTGAACATTTGTGTCAGGAATAAGCTTCATCATTTAATACACTATCTTATGCTCTTTGGTTGTTCTTTGAATAGTTTTGCAAAATAAGTTATTAACACACATGTATATATAAACCAATTGGGGAGTTCAGATTTATTTTAATTTGTCACTATTAATCACAGTCATGTCTAATACATTCATTTATTCTTCTGGAGTCAATTTCTACTTCAAAGAACCATTGCTTCAACCTTAGTGATTTATGCTGTCTTAACTAGCATTTTCCAGTTAATGACACTGAGATTTGTACTAAGTCTAACACTTCCAATACAGCTGCTGTTTATGTGAACTTTGCCTTACAAGTTTGTGGTCATGCACTATATCATTTGTGCCATCATACAGTCTTAAGATATCTTGTCACAAACATATGTGTATTTATGCCTTTTGCAAAACCTGCTGTTAAACCTCTGTATGCTACACAAGACACACAGCTTACTTATTTAATATACTAATAATGTATCTCCAAATTGTTCCATCAAATCTAATGTTTAAATCACAGGACATTCTTGCAGCGTTAACTTTGTAGTCACCTCATTCACTACTGGCTTTGCTAGCTTCAGTCTTCGTGAAAACCTCAGCTAAAGCAATTTCACAGTGACAACACTGCAAAACTGATCATACAGTCCTGCCTGTATGATCAGTTTTGCAAAGAACAGTATTCCTCTTTAACAAATGATCCAAATAAACTTTAGTGCTTTTAAGCCACAAACATTTAATGTATTTAAGGCAAAGGTAGGGACTATGAGAATGAAGAACCATCCACTGTTGCTGAAGATTAATTACAAGACCACCTAAGGAAACTGAAGGTACACAAGTCCATGGGACCTGATGAAATCCATCCTCGGGTGGATTGTGACAGTCTGGTGAAGTTCCCACTGACTGGAAAAGGGCAAACATAACCCCTATTTTCAAAAAGGAAACAAAGGAAGTTCCAGGGAACTACAGGCCAATAAGTCTCACCTCAGTGCCTGGCAAGATCATGGAGCAGATCCTCCTGGGAACTCTGATAAGGCACATGGAAAATGAGGAGGTGATTGGTAACAGCTAACATGTCTTCACCAAGGGAAAGTCATGCCTGAGAAGCTTGTTGGCATTCTACGATGGGGTTACAGCATTGGTGGATAAGGGGAGAGCAACTGACATCATCTACCTGGACTTGTGCAAAATATTTGACACTGTCCCACACGGTATCCTGGTCTCTAAATTGGAGAGACATGGATTTCAAGGACGGACTACTCGGTGGATAGAGAATTGACTGGATGTTTGTACTTAAATTGTTGCGGTCAACGGTTCAATGTCCAAGTGGAAACCAGCAACAAATGGCATTCCTCTGGGGTCAGTACTGAGACTGGTGTTGTTTAACATCTTTTTCGGCAACATGGACAATGGGAATGAACACACCCTCATCAAGTTTGCCAACCACACCAAGCTGCGTGGCATGGTTGACATTCTGGAGGGAAGTGATACCACCCAGAGGGGCCTGGATAGGCTTGAGAGGTGGGCCCATGTAAGCCTCATGAAGTTCAACAATGCCAAGTGCAAGGTCCTGCATGTGGCTCAGAGAAATTCCAAACACAAATACAGCAGCCCCGAGGAGAAGAATTTTGGGGTTGTTGGTTGATGAGAAGCTCAATATGAGCCAGATATGTGTGCCTGCAGCCCAGAAGACCAACCATGTTCTGGAATTCATCAAAAGAACCATGGCCAGCAGGTCAAGGGAGGTGATTCTGCCTCTCTACTCCACTCTGATGAAACCCTACCTGGAGTACTGTCCTCAGCACAGGAAAGACATGGACCTGTTGGACTGGGTCCAGAGGAGGGCCATGAAGATGATCAGAGGGCTGAAGCACCTCTCCCATGGAGACAGGCTGAGAGAGTTGGGGTTTTTTTAGCCTGAAGAAGAGAAGGCTCTGGGGAGACCTTATAGCAGCCTTCCAGTACCTAAAGGGGGCCTACAGGGAAGCAGGAGAGGGCCTTTTATAAGGGCATATAGTGAAAGGACGAGGGGTAATGTCTTCAAACTGGAAGATATAGTTTGGACATTAGGAAGAAATTCTTCACTGTGAGGGTGGGGAGACAAAGGTGGTTGCCCAGAGAAGTTGTGAATGCTCCATCCCTAGAAGTGTTCAAGGCCAGGCTGGATGGGGCTTTGAGCAACCTGGTCTAGTGGGAGGTGTCCCTGCCCATGGCAGGAGGGTTAGAACTAGATGGTCTTTAGGGTACCTTCCAACCTTAACCATTCTACGATTTTTATGATTCTGTGAAGTAAAATAATTTTAGATATTTAAACTGAAAAGCTCTTTCAGGTGTTTTTAATGCTATTGAGCAGGAACTCAGAATTTGAGTTATAGAATTCAAAGTTAATATTTAAGTATCTACCATGAAAGTGATTATCAAGGCTCTTTACAGAAAAAGAAACCCATTTGTTTTCATTATTATTTAACTCTCAGTGGCAGCAACAAGGCAGTGGACTATTGCAATAAAATTTAGTTGGTACACATTTGTTACGGAATTCGAACATAAAATATGTGTTTTTTCATGTGCTAGTACTTATTGACCAATGTCTCCTCTGCCCATTAAATAGAAATTTCCCTCCTGTCTCTGCTTCTTTTATTTTCTAATGGCTCTTTGCTC
>VXBH01010021.1:0-11086 GCA_013400035.1 Rynchops niger | reverse complement strand
AAAAAAGAAAAAAAAAAGACATTATCTGGTAACCTAAAGGGAAATTGTAGCTAAAAAGCACATTTAATAATATTGATCTTAAAGTGCTCTTTAATTTTGAATATAAAAGTAATTTTTATTCATCACAATTTTCCACTTAATAAGTTATTGTGAAACTAAACATGCATCTCTATCAGCTTTTTGCAAGTTAAAGTATCTCTCCATTTCTGTCTGAAAATATTAGTCATAACGTGAAGTTACAAAGACAAATCTGAAAACCTCTTAATTCCTTGGTCTGTGGCATAGATATTGGATTTCTGTCTCAATTTCAGGTATAGTCAAAGAAGCATTAAAAATGTCTTCAAGGGGTTGAGAAAAAAAGTGGTCAGTTAAAAATACATTTTCCCACATAAATCAAAACTGATAATATTAAACATAGATCTTCCATCTTTTCTAGCCTGTCTGCCCATATTCCTTCATAGTAGTTGGATAATCACTACTTCATCACAGTCCTTTTCAATGCTTATTTATTAAAATCAAAGCAAAAAAAAAAAGGAAATAGATGAAATAAAATAATTTAATAAACGAACCAAACATGATTTTCTGTATTGTTACTACAATAGTTGTTCTCATTCACAAACCAATAGAAATTAGGCTAGAATTTGCAGTTCAGCTGTTGTTTCTATTTTTGTCCATTTGTAGTGGTATTGGCTGGAATAGAGTTAAATTTCTTCCTATTAGCTTGTATGGGGCTATGCTTCGGACTTGTGAGCAAAGCAGTGTTGATAACACAGGGGTGTTTAAGCTATGGCAGAGCAGTGCTCGCACAGTGCCAGGGCCTTTTCTGCTCCTCACACCACCCCTCCAGCGAGCAGGCTGGGGATGCACAAGAAGCTGGGAAAGGACACAGCCGGGACAGCTGACCCCAACTGACGAAAAGGGATATTCCATACCATGTGACGTCATGATTAGCAATAAAATTGTGGGGAGAAGGGAGGTTGGTCAGAGCTGCCCTTGCTCAGCAACTGGCTGAGAATCAGTCAGTTGGTGGTGAGCAACTGGGGTTTTTTTACATCACTTCATTGTCTTAGGTTTGTTTCTTTTCCTCTATATTGTTTTTATTGGNACCCACAAGTTTTCTCACTTTTAGCCTTCCAGTTATCTCCCCCATCCAACCATGCATCTCCTATAGTATTTATGAGACCTGGAATTAATAATCCTCAATTCCCTAATATGGGGATTTTTCATTTCGGGAAACAGTAAGGACATAAGCAAATAAGGTTGGTGTTATTCAAATACTTATTCTCTGAACGAATAGATTATTCCCAGGAAAAAGGCAGGTTAGAGAGTTTGGGGAAGAAGAGGAATGGGTTCTGGTCAGAAAACCTGATCAAAACTAAAAAATACAATTTACCTGGTGGTGTTAATTCTTTAACCAAATTGCTACAGAGCAAGATAGGAAGACACCAGAATAACACACACTTCAGAAACAAAACATTTCTTCCTTTAAAGAAATCAAGGTTTATGGAAAAGTCTTTGAATATTTCTAAGGAATTAACATATACTAATGTCTTGAATTTTATGGCTGTATGTTACAGAAAGTATACAATACAATAGCCTTCTCGTATCCAGTACCTACCTCTCCCAACAGGTTACCCTTCCAATTACAAGACCTAGTTAGGGATAAAAATTCAATGACATAAGCAAATTATAGTGCCCAAAATGTTCTGTTTACCTTTCCTGTCTCATTCAGATACAATTAATCTTTGCATTTTTAGGCCTTGGCTGTCACTAGCATGTGTGCTTACAATTCACATTTAGTATTACTTTGCAAGAACAAATCACGCATTATGAAAAGGATGTTCATTGCTGGTCTACAGTACATTGCTTCTTCATTAATTGTGAAAAAGTCAAGAATAAGATACAGGAAAATCCATGGCTATAGCTTGTTTGTTACTCCATACAGCTTGGAATGTCAGGGTAATAATTTAAATAAATTTCCACTGACTTTCTATTAGGCGCCAGAAGGAGCTCTGTGTAACATTTAAACTACAAATAACCTGTTTCCTTCAACTCTCACATTCTTTAATGCCTTACCTATGTAATATCACTGAAAGCATAAGTGGCATTTCATACAAAATATACAGTAAATATAAAACACATACATTTTAAAGTAGAAGCACTATTTTAATCAGATAATATTTACTCACCTAGAACAACATTTTTAAATTATGTGAAGGAAGGAAACTAAGTGTTTTAAAAGTTACGTTAATGTTATTATAGCTTTAGTGAGTCTAGAAGAATTATGCTTTCATTTCCAGGTATCAAAATTGTGGGAAAATTCAGGAATAGCCATAATCAGTATTCAGCTATTGTTCCAATTCCCCTATGTGCAATGCATGTTTAGATATAAAAAAGGACTTTCTTGGCTAGTAACCAGGCAATTATTCATGTTTTAAAAACATAGTTTTATTGCCTCTAGGTAAGATAAGACTATTGTGTGAATGTCTAGCTCACATGAAACAACTACAAATCTCAGTTCTGGCTTTAGTATTTCACCTGTGTAAGTAATTAAAGATTTAAAATTAAAGGTCTAAGGTAAACTAGGTAGCTACAATTTATTCAGACATTCTTAAAGCTTTTAATAGGAGTTCCTTACCAAAATACGACAGTCTGAAAAATCACTGGCTGATTAATACTGCAAACTGTTATAATGAATAAAATTAAAGACTAGGAATTTAAAAAGTGTGAATAAATGAGAAAAAAATATGCTGCTTTCTCTCAGAATGAAGAGTATCCTGCTTCAAGAACAGTTCCAGAAGATTTCTAATGAGTAACTCTCAGAATGAAAACAATTTATTACTAGAGTGATTTGGGGGACCAGGACTGTTAAAGATATTTAAACAGCAGCTTGTAGGGAGTGAATAAAGAAAGTTGTAAAAGAGGCTTCACGAGGAGTTATTTTTTGATGTTGAATGCTGCAGGCTGTGAGATTGCAAAGAATGAATAAAATGGGCCAGTACAATGATAAAGTTGTGTATCAAGAGTGGCAAGGAAATTATATGGAAATTATTAACTTTGTCTGCTTATATACACTGAAAGCTTCTTGGTGGCTGAAAACACTGTAGAAAGCAAACTAAGCATCTTTTAGGAGACAATAATGAATAATGTGATGAAACACACAGCAATCATAAGCATAAATAAGATGCTGTAATAGATATAATTAGAAATGGACTAATAGACATTATATATAATTGCCTTAAGTGCAGCTGTGAGATGAACCTATTAAGGCTAAAAGACTTCTTTTCACGCTTAACCATCAAATATTTTCTCTTCCTATAATGTCCACAGAGTTAATTTAATCTCAGGACCTTCCTTGGGTATGTGATGTACAAGCAAAATATACTGGAAAAAGATATAGAGGCATTTAAGAGATACTAGCCCAAGGCCTTCAAGAACAGATCTGCATTTTAGTATGAAGTCTCACAACCCAGTTATTCTGGAGGTCCCCCAGTATTATGGTCCGTAGAACTGATCACTTCAAGGTGTTTCTGATACTCTTGGAAAAAGCAGCATGGTCTTTATGCACTTTTGGAGGAATGAAATGTCATATCTGTTCACTAAGTTACCTGGCAGCAGAGGTAGAATATTTTTTTTTGTCTGTTTGCTTTAACTGGCATAAAACAAAACTTGATTAAGGATCAAAATGAATTTTGCAATCTGGCTCTGAATGATGATCTCCTTCAAAAGTAAGCTAGGCAACAAGTGAACTTGGACATTTCCAGCCCTATTTTCCTGAAGCTTGCTTTTCAACACAAATATTCTCAAGATAGTGACAATCAATCAAACTGTAGTCATACATACATAGACTTGTGGTATGCTGAATTAAGGGGGGCAAGGGCTGGGGGGAGGATATCTTATATCGAAATAGGTAACTAATGATGTAATGAAAGCTAAAGGCAAAAATAAAGCAGCAAAAACTTTGATTCCTTATGGCACATCATGTTACCATTTTAAGAATTATTTTCCATGACTAAAAGTTGGATGAAACATCTTTTGAAACTGGTGCCCCCTTTCTTGTTTATCTCTTACCAGACTGCCCTACACACTTTCTTCATTTATTCCATATCTTTCCCCATATTGATTATGGTAATGAAAAAGAAGTCAAAGAAGATTTTTCTCTCTTTCAGAGAAGAAGGTCATCACTGCCTGCAAGGATGTCTTACATGCTCTTATTTAGAGAAGTCCTTGTTTTCAGTCAAATTACTTATAAGGCCATAGATGATAACATACAGCACACCATCAGTGCTGGATATTATATCACTAGCTCAAGGCAGTGCCTCCTTTTGCATAACAAGTCTGCATGTTTACCTTAAAGAATGTCAATCATTCTATATTCAGACTGCCTGTCAATTAGACAGCTGCAATGAAAGACTAAATACTTCACAGCAATTATTGCAGATTAGAAACGTTGCGCTTTTTCTGACATACCTTCCCTCATGAAAAATAAAAAGTAAATGATTCTCCTTTCTTCATGAAAACCTGCCAATCTCACTGAGGTTGGTGGGAGAGCTACCGAGCACTAACTGCTTCAGACTTACAAATCGCTGGAAGAACAGATTAAAATATCTGAATTGCACACTTGAAGTTTGTGCGAGCACACACAACACATCTCATATATCCTGACGACACCAAGAAAAAACATGCAACTGATGCAAAGATGATGTGCTTCTATGCAGTAGAACTGTTACTGTGGGATCTGTCTGCCAAGCTGCGTATGCACAATTCAGTCATGTTAGCTTTCATTTCCCTGGCTTGCTGAGTACTCAGAAGGGATTCAGAACCGTAGGATTGTAGCCTCGAAATACATTTGACAGCAATCTTTATTTTGTTTACTACAGGTTTAGAGCTTGTAGTTCACATAAAATGACCTGTAATGTTTCTTTACTTCTATCACAAACCACAAAACAGTTTCCTTTATACTTTTGAAACATCCCCACTTCTGAGCTAGGGTCTGCTTGGATGTCTCTTTTTTTATTTCCATTGCACGATAGAAGGCATTTTGTCTCCTAAATCTCAGTGGCTTTACCAGGATTATTACTATTGTTCTCCTGAACTCATTCCCTCTTGCTCCCTGGGACTGCGTATTGTAAAGCAAGCACAAATGTCTGCAAGTGTGCAGTTTGTGAACCGACATATGGAAGCCACTTATTTTGGGAACTGGTTTCCTAGCTTTCTCTAAACTTTTCCCTTAATCCCACAGTCAAGACAGGTTTTTCTTATCTGCTTCCTGTTCAACGTTTAGACTTTTTGGAACAACTTCTTTTTGTATATTCGTAGCTATTGTATATCAATATAATCCCAGTACCACAGCTGCCTGACTATATCCTGTTCTATTCATAGAAGATGTCTCCACAATTGGATAAACTGAAATAATATGATGTGGCATAAAATAAGTTATTTTCCTTTTCTATAGGCAGAATTTATAGGAACTGTTGAAATTACTCTTACCAAAAGAGAGATGAAATTGGGGTTTGTTTCACATGTTAAATAGCAATGTGCAACAATTAGAGATAAATCCCATATAAACACTCCAGATGTTAAACATCTCCAAACTTTGTGCTTCTCCAGAACTACAGGGAATATTTTCAGTCTGTAGCCTGTCTTCAATAAATACTCAGACAAAGCTACATACTGAGCTCATATTAAGCACATTCTATGTATTGTGCATTTCTGTAACCATCATTACAGCATGAAATAGTGTGCAGAATTTATAGTCATTAAAAGAATAAGATTTTCTCTTCAGGTCAACCTTGCTGTGGTCATTTAGTTTTGCAGGAACACAGGAAGGAACATTCTGGCCCAAGGAATTTGTATGAACTATATTAAATGTACATTGATATATGCAAGTTATCGTATTACCTGACTATGATGACATTTTGTTGTTCATAAAGGGAAGTAAGGTATTTTTACTAAAGTAGAATGTTCAAATCATTTGCCATAATTACTTTTTGTTAATAATTAAGTAAAGGTTATTCTGTAATAATAATGTAACTATGGTAATATAATAATAAGTAGGGATGTAATTTTGTTAAAAGTGATCTGTGCCACCAATAATAATTACCCTCTTCTGTGTTAACCACTGTGATTAAGAAATGATTAGAAAATGAATATCTACAGTAGGGTGTAAAAACCACGTACACAGGCTATTTGCTTGGAGCTTCCCATATTAGCATTGGACATCATGCCAGGCGGTGTCTGCTAGATAATTTTAAGATAAACAATATAAATAGTATAAACAGCTGTTTATAGTTGGATGACGTGTGACTTTTTACTTATTCCATGTGTCTGGCATGAAATGAATGTAGAAAACTTTGTTTTTTTTTTAATGGTTAGGCCATCTGTAATTTTAGATTTTAGATTTTTCAAATGTGATTCAAAATAGTGACTGATCTGTGTTATTAACAAATCTGGTCCTCACAGCAGCTGTCCATCTCCCATAGTGCAACTACCTGCCTATCTTTAAGAGCCACTGCCCGTCACCCTGAAAGAGGCAGTTCTCCTGCAGCCGAATTCTCAAGAGATCTTGACTAAATTAAACTGAATATAACCCTTTACAGTGTTTATTGCATAAGACTGAAAATTTATCCAGTCTTACAGGTTTCCCAACCTGCGAGACAAACTCTTTCATCATGTCAACTAATAAATCCTAGAAATGCCAGAGATTTGTACAGCTATAGAACACGCACCCAAATCTTGTTTTATCCATTTCCGTAGTAAGTCACTACAGGCCACAGGCTGAATTGGTCCCTGCAGGACAGAGATCAAAGGACAGCCCACAAGCAAGGTTTACAGCCAGCACTGGGAGCATTTGAATATAACCTGTTCTGACAGCAAACACTAGCAGTTCCTAATCCCATTCCAATAAACAAGTCCAATGAGTCAGGAAAGAAGATACGCAATAATTCTACTCTCAGAGTGGGGCTTAAGTAGTTCACAGATTGTTAAAGAAAAAGGGTCATAACAAACTATAGGATAAAATAAATGCTTTGTATCCTTTTTTAGACTGTGGTGAAAATCCCATTAATAGCTTGGTTCTGCCAGCAGATGTGTCAGGCTGTGTAATTTACTTGAAGACACAAACTACTCAGAACATTCTCTCATTTCTCTCCCAATGCTCACACTACACAGATGATTTTGCATTAAATATGATGCCAATTGTGCATCAAAGAATGAAATCTGCCTCTTAGATTACTTAATATTTTGTAAGCCCTGCAGAAAGCTGCCTTCCATGCAGCTGCAAGATTTACAAGGTGCAAGACTTACAGGTTATCAAGGACGACATACCTCACCTGATTTCTAAACTGCCCATTCCTGGGTGACAGAAGGGATTCAAGAATAACCCCGGGGGATTGTGAGGAGACATTAAACACAGTTCTAACTTTAGGATCACCCAAAACTTATTGAACTGCAGTGAATGGAGAACTGACTTTTGGTCCCTATACTCTAGACCATGAGACAGCCAGACAAGGAATTGCATATGTCAGAGTAAAAAAAAATAAAAAAAAAAGAAAGAGTGCTGCTGGGCTCTCAGAGCCAGGAGTTTATCAGCATACAGCCAGGCAAAACTAAGCCCCAAATGCTGTAAAGATGAATGAATAAATGACAAAGCTGTACACTAATCATACATTCCTATCTCCTTAATCACTGGATTATTCCTGTTTCTTCAAACCCTCAAGACTCCTTTCACAGGCTAGACTTTAAAAGGTCACTTGGGTTAGGCAGGGAGACAAAAGCTATTAGAAAATCTGCCCAGCGTTTTGTTTTATCTGGCACTGAGACACCAGGTCACTGTCAAGGAAGACCATTAAGAAACAGATGCTCAAATGTTTCACTTCTTCGTTGAACAACAATTACAGGTAAGTAATTTTCTCTACCATGAAATATAGTAATGTGGTTTATTGCCTTAGCCTTTCAGCATTTTATCTTTTGGCTAGCAACTACACCTTCTCTCTCAAATTAGCAAGGCCATCAACAACGAAAAGAACGAAACAGCTAACCAGTCACATATAAAATGTGGAAAGGTGAAAGCAGAATGCCACACTACTAAATTTTTGAGAAGAGATCAGACCTTAATACTGTGAAACACCATTTTTGTGGCAAAGTTTGTGGACACCAAGTTCACAGGATGTGGTTTTGGCACAAGAGCTATCTGTGAGTTTGTTGCTATGGTAAAGAGTCCTTTTGGAGGCAATAGCGCAGAAACTTTAGTTCAGTTCAAAGTCCTGCAAATAATGTGATTTTATGGAAATAAAGTCTATTTTCTAATGCAAACCTTTAAAGTCTCAGCTGATTAAAAATTAGAATTTCCTGTTACAGGAGAATGATATTCATCAAGGTGTACATGTCTAACACTAAAGCAGTGTAATATGGGGTGAACTTTCCCAATAGAGAGAGCTTTTGGCCACTCAGCTTACTCTATACTCAAAGCACCGATTTTTATTGGTGGTTTTTTTTGGTAGAAGTACATTTTGGAAATGCAGTCTTCTGGTAGTGTCATTTCCACTTAGTGAAAACAAAACTGTACTATAATTTCAAAAATTATGTATGACAAACTAAGGAAGAAAAGGTGTGACACCATACAGAATTGGTAAATTTTAATTGTAAATGCAAGGGAGAAAACCAATCTTTGAAGATCCTTTTCCTGTTTATCTTTACACATTTTTCTAATGACATGTTTATGTATAGTCACATTTTTAAAAAAGGCTATCATAATTTATGTGCTTACAAGAAGAAAAAAGCAACATCTTAAAATTCTGATAGTAAGAAACAATGTCAATCAAATAATGTAAGCAGTCATTAGACAAGAAAAATACAAAGCAGAGGTTTCTTAGTAAATAAGAGCAAAAGTATTGATTAAAATATGTATTTTTCAGTGGATATATAAACTGTTTAAACAGTATAAAGGCAAGGCATTTGGACTCTTCTATGACTCATGCATGACCTCAACCAGAAAATGTGTGTCTGTGTTTAATGGGTTTTGGTGCAAGAGGGTTGTCAAACCCCTAAGAATGTGCTTTTTCCCTTTTTAAAGCAACCTTCAAACTTGGAATCTTTTTCAGTGGCATTTAAAGAAGAATAAAAATGCTTGTTGTCTCAAAGTTACAGCAGTTTATTTATGAACAAGTTCTCCTAATGGAAAGGTAAAAATGGCAAAAACAATCTGAGTTGTAGCAGGGAGAATATATGTTCAAATGCTTTAGGTTCTGAGATGGACAATTCACAATCACTTTTTAGAAATTATATGTCTAGCCACATTATTATGACTTAATAGCTAGAAGAAGAATGAAACTTTTTTTTTTTTTACAGTAAGAATTAATTACTGAGCCTGAAGTAGCAAAAGTAAAATATCCTGTGTCCTATAAAGCAAACTTAACCAAAAAAGATTTCTAGTGAGGAACTGTAATGAAATACTTATTTTCAGGGATCGCAGAACACAAATGGGGTGCAAGTCTCACTAACTTATCTTGAGTACCACAGCTCTCCATGCTGGATGCAGCCCAGGTTTTCATTCTCTGAGGGTGAAATTCAGTTGTGGTAACACCTTTAGGTATCCGTTTACCCAATTAGAGATTTATATAATGATTTAAGAGGTACAGAGCCCAGGTACAGGAAAAGTTTGTGAGCTTATAACTTCCCGCTGAAGCTGTGCAGTGAAAATATCTCACAATCTGTAAGTCAGAGATGAAAACTAGCTACCTTTCATTTGCATATAACATTGCTTGGAAATCACACCTGATAACATAAATACATACAAGTTTTGCCTGTCCACTTTCAGATGCCGTTAGTTTTCAAAAGCCATGGATCAAAAATCTTAGCAGAAATCAAATGGCAGTGCACAAGTTCATTTTGCAGCCCATGGTATCGCTCAGATTTCATGGCCTGTCATGTTGATTCTCCTGACTAGCTTTGCAGCTCTTCCCAAAGGTCTAAGAGCTAGCAGTGTTGTCTGAAGCTTCTGCAGCTCACCTCTCTTGAGCTTGTAGACATTATTTCAAGTACTTTTTTTAATATCTATTTATTTTTTTTAATTAATTTCATAAAGAGAGAGGCCATTTGATCCTAAAAAGCAAAGTACCTCAGACTTTCAATTCAAATTCAAATTGAGTCAAAGCCTTTCTGAAAACTGTAAAGAGACTGAGTCGTAAATTCTCTCCACAATGCACACATATTGCCCTGCTCTTCCAAGCTCTTTTCGTTTAATGACATTCAAAAGGAAAGAATATCTATTATCACAGAATTTCAGTCTAATGCTAGAAACACTGAAAATCCAAACAGCTTCCTCTTATGAGATTTCCCACCAGACTTGTAGTGTAAAAAGTCTGTGAATAAGGCAATATAGACCCCGTTACTCTCTGAAGCTCACTATTAGGATATACCATGTAGACTATTCATTTATTTTATTAATGCTACATTTCTTTTGCTGATGATAGTGTGTTATCTGCACATCACTGCATTTGCAAAGAGATTTGCAAACGATCCTTAATGTTAAGAGACACGCCTCAGTTTGAATAAATATAGTATTCTCAGTTTCCATCAATTTTAATTGATTTGATGTCTGTTTGGTTGCTACTGGAAACAGTGGACAACACACAGGAGTAAAAACTGCAAAATGGTACTGAGATATGGCACATACTGCATCACCCAGTGAGCAAAAGAATAAAAAAGCAATAGTGATTAGCCAATATGTATATTAGATTTTGCCATTGGAATTCTTTATAGTATTTTTTACCAGAAAGAATTTAAACTCATCATTGGATTTATTAACTTGCCTGGTTTAGTTCTGGTGTCCTACTCATTTAAGAACCTGCTGAGCATAATTAGAACCATCACTAAGAAATAATTGAGAAACTTATGTGTAGAATAAGATACCTAGCTCTCCAGGCCAAACGTAGCAACGCTGAGTAGAGTAAGTAGATAAAGCGGGAGAAGTTATCAATTTAAAAAAAAGAATTCCACTTCCTCAAAGATGATAACAGATATCTTTAAGCAATGTTTTTACAGTACTCTACGTTCAAATAATTTTTGTTACTCACAGAATCACAGA
>VXBH01010019.1:37718-50506 GCA_013400035.1 Rynchops niger | reverse complement strand
CAGTTCCTTATCCACTGAACAGTCCACCCATCAAATGCGTATCTCTCCAACTTAGACAGGTGTTGTGGGGAACCATGTCAAAGGCCTTGCAGAAGTCCACATAGATGATGTCCCTTGCCCTTCCCTTGTCCACTGATGCAGACTCTGCATTTTGTTCAGGCCCTGGTGCTTGGTTGATCCCCACACACCAAGCACAGCCCATGCTGGTTTCCTCCCTGTATTGACACCAAAGTTACAAGGCAGTACGCTCCCAGTTACAAGGGCTGCTCAGGAATTTGCACACCAGTCTAATACCTTCAATCACTGCGCTTGCCTGGAGGAAGGGTCTTCACCAGGGCAAGGGGCTTCTTGGCCTGTGGCTGTGTTTTTTAGTATTGTCATGAAGACGGTTCAGGCAAGGATGGTTGGACTTGGGTATTCACTGCCAAATTGGCATTGTTGGGACAACCGTCTTGATTAGATGTTCCTTTAAGGTCTTAGTGGCCCAGGTAGACTAAATAATTAGGCTACAGATATTCCTTCAAACAATTCCCTTTGATCCTCTTAGCAACTACCTACAATCATCCTTAACTAGTGTGTCTCTGATGAAAATACTTGACACGGTCATGATTTAGCAAAAGTTATTAATGATGTAAGGTAGATTGAAAGGTTGAATTTTAGCAGCATTTAATCATTAACTGGTTGAGGGGTTTACAAAGTGAGCAAATGAAATAATTGAACAATATCTAAGCACACACATGTACAGGTCTGCCATCGGGAATTTCTTAACAGCAGGCAATGCCAGTGAGCCAAAAGGTGCCACTTTTAGGTCCTACGCATGCACGGATGGACAGAAGAGCATCCACATCCATACAGCTAATGTGTACCTCACTGCATACAGGTGGAGTGGTGGGTGAGAGAGAGAGACTAGCCTATAGCTAACATTTCCCTTTCTCAGATTTAGGGTAAATACTCACGATGCCTCGGTGTTCCTCAAAGGGCGACAGCTGAAGCTTGAGAAGGGTCTTCTCCCGCCCCGGCCTTGAGGTGTCAGCCTGAGAGGTACCTCAACTCAGGGCAGTTACTGGCCACAGCCCGCTGCGATCCAGAAGAGCTCACAGGGTCTTTGCTAGAATCGCTACTTGCAGGATCCGAGACAATTGACTTTTGTCAGGTACTTTTCCACTCCGCCCCGACTCGGATGATGGTTACGCACCCCCAGAGCATGGTAGGTCTTGGGGGTCCTGGTATTCCCCACTCTGTGGCCACAATCCATACAGCGTCAGGAGTGATCCGTTGAGGTCATCATCTTCAAACAGCAGGAGCCATGGGGACTGGGCACACCGCTGTGTTCTGCTCTGTTGCTCTCTACCTTTTCTTTCATGTTAGACCATTGTGTCACGTTCTGCGGCCCAGGGTGGGAGGGAGATCACGCCGAGTACCAAGTGGCCTGAAGGATGGGAGTGCAGGAGTGTTTTTGCTTTCCAGAGGTGCTATTCCAGAGCTTGGAAGAGCAACGTGGCCCTGCAGGGGAAGGTGACGTGCAGCACCAGCACCAGGAGCCTTCCTGCATGCACCACCCCGTCTGCTCGGCCTCCACAAAGCAGGAGGGGTACATGCGGTGGGAGGATGGGAAACGGCAGAGGTAGGGCAGCTCCACAAACCCTGGCACAAGGCGTCTCATCTAGGAGGAGTTCCAGAGGACTCTAAGGAGCTGCTCTGCCTCTTCCTGGTATTTGATCTCTTGGGGTTTTGGGTGGGGCTTTTTTATCCCCCGGAACAGTACCCTCTAAGTAAAACTGGAAAGGTTCATCTCCAATGTGTTAGGCATGTGCTTAGTCAAAGGAAATGCCTTCAAAATACCTACAGAAAGGCAGATTTCTAAAGCAAGCCTCCCACTGCAGAAGGTGGGGTTGCACCAAAGGGATGTCCAGCGAGCTCTGTCTCGGGAGGGCAGAAGAAACCCCAGCAGAATGAAGCAGGGAAGCCTCTTCTTGCCCTCAGGGGCACCGCAGGCTCCCTGCTGAATGCCGCCCAATGAACTGAGGGGGTCACACACCCCTGGGAACACTGTGTTCCACAGTGAGGCCCTTCGGAGAAAGGGCTAATGCAAACCAGCCAAACGAATCTTCTCCAGAGAGCTAAGGCAGCAATTTGCCAAACAGTTGCTTCCTACTCCAGGGCATCCCTTGCCACCTGCTAACCTCAACATTTCTTCCTCAGGTACCCTGTGAGTTTCTGGTGTCAAAGCAAACCTCTGCATTGCTGGCTGCTTCCTGTAGTTGCAGCTTCTCCTCTGTATATCCTTATCTTCCAACTCTTGCAGATTCTCCTCTTTGCATTTCACATCGTAGGGAGAAAAATCAATCAAGTTTTGCAGACCTTGAGTGCACCAGCAGTGCTACTGCTCTAGAAAGCCTCTAGATAAAACAGTTTGAACAATAATACGCATATAGATATGCTTTTTATTTGTATGTAGCCACTAGAAGCAACCCCATAGCTTTTTTTCTTACATAAATAATAAGAATTAATTGTTGCTTTTTACCTGTTTATTTGTGGCTAATGAATCTCCTTTCCCTTAGGGCTATATAGTAGAGCTGTACTATTTTTGCATTTTTACTCCTCGTAACAGCTATAGTCTTCCTGGTTTTCCCTCCTGCCAGAACAGCTACATAAGCTTCCCTCTTAGGCAGCAGTATTTTCCCCTGGAGGCAGCCAAAGTGTCTCTGTCTGCTCATGTCCAGGTATCTTGAACAAATTCACAGGGTTCTGTTTGCAGTGAAGAGCTTGCAGGAGTAAAAAAGCAGCTGAAAATATGGAGGAGCAAGCACTATACAGCCAATGAGTCTCCAAGAATTGCACTAAACCTTTGTAGCACCGCATTTTAGCAATGGCTAGGTTAGAGTTCAACTAAAAACAAGTATGACTTGGTAAAGGCTTTTTGCAAATAGCTTCTCTTGTTTGCAAGGCAGGTCAGTGGGTCCAGGGCAAAACCACATGGTATCCAGCCAGCGCAACAATGGAGGAAGGGCAATTAAAAGTGTGAAGGAAGACTGAAAGAAATATCTCACCACGCATTTCCCCTTCCAAAGGTCTGGTTCTTTTACTTTGTGGCCTCCACGACTAATTTGAATGGCTCTCTTAGTTCAAATCATGAGCTGAACTAGGCCAATAGTCCACAGCTGGGTTTATGGAGTAAAAATGGAAGTGCCTGTAAAGCCAAAAATGGTCGTGGAAAAGTTCCAAAGTTCAGAAAACCTAAGAATAGAAGAGACAAACTGCAAGACCAAAAAAACTGTGATTAACAATGGATTTATTTAAAATACAATTAGAGCGCTCAGTTTTTGCCCTGTTATCCTCTATTCTCTCCCTCCTTGGAGGGCTCAGATTTTCAGAGTTGAGCTGCTACATACATTTCCAGGGTCTGAAATCTGGGAATGTAAGATGAGCCATAGATTAAAAGCAAGTAGTCCATGATAGGTGTGCATCCATAGGCTAAGGGAAGCTGAGCAAAAATATTTTTGTTTTGGTTTTCTTGTGTTGTTGGTTTCAAAAGCAGAGGTTTAGCTGAGAACCAGTAAACAACCAGTACTACTGGTGCTCATGACAGTATTTACTGCAATAAGTATAGAATACTTAAGTTACTAAAAAGGTACCAAGAAATTAACATTGGCAATGAATACAAAAACAGGTCTGGAAGGGGTGAGGGTGAGGAACAAAAGAGAAGATTTGACAATATAAATTCATTTTCCATGCCAAAACATGCTCTATGCTACTTTCTTTCAGTAAAAAGCTTAGACTTCAGTCACTTTCAGTTTAAATATTTCCTCTTGGTATGAAGCGCATGAAGTAAAAATAAAAAATAGGGTGACCTAGAGGCTGGGGAGCCATCTGCTTCCATCCTATTTCAGAATTTGAAGCCTGTGCTGTGAACTCTTCACATCATGCTCTTATGCTCAAATGGTATCCAAAGTGTGTTTCTCTCGCTCTTTCGTATGGAAATTCCCATCCCTTCAATGCTAGAAGGAGATGTGAGGGTAGCAGGATAGGAAATAAAAGTTACACAAAGTCCCTTCCCTCTCCTCTTTGCTGACAAATGAGATTTTATACACCAGGGGTCAGGAATCCTCCGGTCACATACTCCAAGCATGTCTGTCTTGGGGCCACTTTGGAATGGAATTGAGGACAGAGAGAGGGCATCTAGAAAAAAAAGCCTAATACTACATGTGTGGTAAGAAAGAAAACTGGAAATTTAGTCCTAGAAAGGGGACAAGCAGGCAAATATTCCTGGGGGCACCACGGCAGCTTGTCTGGCTGTAGATCAGAAGTCAGGATGCAAATCACACTGATAATTTTTGGGTTTTGCTTTTTTTTTTTATTTCCTGGCAGAGGCGTGGTCAATTGTAAAAGTTTTCTCTGAAGAGAAAAGGGCTAGGTACAAGCTACTTCTTGTACCACAGTCATGGTATTTCTGCTGCCAAATTGTAGGGTTGGGTCTTTGAGTCATGCTGTATTTGGTTTTGCTAGGTTTTTTTTCAGCTTTTATATGCTGAAATCCTAAATGCTGCTGATGTTTCTTGCAAGTGAACTATTAAGATTTACCTGTTTCTTTTGATTCAGCATAGCGTAGATCACTGAAAGCTTGTTCCACTGGAATACTTACTGTTGAAGTTGTCACTTTTCTTTCATCTGGTAACATCAGTAGAAGTAGCAGTTATTTAAAAGCATGGAAAGATGTGGTGAGTGAAATGCAAATGCTTCAGGCATGGGGAAAAGGCATTCAGGTCAATGGTGTCTGACAACTGTAGTGCTTCTTTGAAAGACAAGTCATTTGAGGTGAATATTAAAAGCTTGGGTGTTTGTTCATGGTTCAAATTTCAGGCTCTGTATCTTTGAATCAGGAAACCTGATCCCTGATGGAGGTGCTCTGCCTTCAGTGAAGGTGTTGCTTTTTGGGACCGCTGCTCACAAATCCCCTTATTGTGAAACTTGGTCAGTCAGCTGCTTTCTGCAAGTTACCCCAGAAAGAAAACCGAAAGCGTTAAGGATATCAGAAGTTCCTTGTGTGTACTGTGGGCATCATGTACCACGATGTAGCTGTGACAGAGAACAGGGTATAGTTTTCCTGGTAAGTGTTCTTCTCTGGGCATAAATGTAGGAGCAGCAGAAAGCCTGCTCCAGATGCTTCAACTACAGAGGCTGGTGTGGTGGCATCCTTTGGCTCTCTGAAGAGCAGCTTCATCCCGGGAAGGGTGATGATTAGGGGACGGGAACACGTCTCTTATGAAGAAACATGTTTGGACTTGGTTTTTTTCAGTCTGGAAAAAAGACAACTGAGGGGGGATCTTCTCAATGCTTCTAAATACTTGAAGGGTGGGTGGTCAGGAGGATGGGGCCAGGCTCTTTTCAGTGGTGCCTGGCAACAGGACAAGAGGTAATGGGCAGAGACTTGAACACAGGAAGTTCAATGTAAACCTGAGGAGGAACTTCCTTGCTTTGAGGGTGGCAGAGCACTGGAACAGGCTGCCGAGAGAGGTTGTGGAGTCTCCTTCTCTGGAGACACTCAAAACCCGCCTGGACGTGTTCCTGTGCAACCTGCTCTAGTTGAGCCTGCTTTGTCAGAGGGCTTGGACTAGATGATCTCCAGAGGTCCCTTCCAATCCCTGTCATTCTGTGATTCTGTGAGATGCTACTTCCCATGCTGCTTTCTGCTCCAGCCTCATTCCTACTGTCTTTGGACAATGAGGGTGGAGGAGCATTCATCCAGCAGTTTCCCTCCTGAAAGACTGCAGGAGGGAGTTGGAGGTGTTTGTCCCGAGTGGCAAAAGGCGCAGGGTCTATTTCTCCAGCCTCGTGGCCCACTGCTGGCATGCCTGACACTGGATCTGGAGGCTGTGTTCAAATCACACCAAAGTCTTGCTCCTTACGCTGGGTGTCAGATGTACACAGTGGAGCTTTCTTGAAGAAAATGCAGTGTGTAACAGGCAAGGGTCTGCCCGCCTCTGCTGTGAGGGTGATATGAGGCAGCCTCTGTGGCACAAGGATGGTGACCTGACCCCATGTATTCAGATCCCACAGCCTTCTGTGGCTCTCTTTCAGGTACCTCGTGGTCCAGAGCAGAATTTATGTTTTGTACACAGAGGTTAAATGTGCCATATGTGGAGGTGTGTGATAGAAGGAGTATTTTTCTACAACATTTGATAAAAGAGCCTGTGCTAGAGAGGCTGGGAACTGGGCGAAGGAGGGAATGGTTCATTTGAAGACACACTTTTTGCTTTTCCAGAAGCTGTAAAGAACAGTAGCTAAAATTTCCTATGAGCAAACTGCAGCTATGTTCATGCTTAGATATCTTCTTTGCAGGTTCAGAGAGAATTTATCCCAGAGAAGACAACTGGAGTGTCTTCCTGGTACAGGCAGTTCAAATTCACCTTTAATTAGTGGAAAGCACTTACTATGGTTGCAGAAAACATGGGTAGATTTGGACAAATATGGAGAATAACACTGGGGAACATAAGCTGTAGGATAAACAATAGGATAAATGTAGGATAAACATGCTCTAACAATGCAAGGCTTGAATCAGTGAGCAATGACAGTAATAGAAAAACCCAAGGGTGTGGGAATCTGATTCTTCGACTATTTTTGCTGAGAGAAAAAGCTTGCGCTTCCTTGTCTGAAACAAAGATCTTTTGACAATATCCTTTTAAGACTGAAACCTTCAATGACCATGGCCTGCCTTCTTCATTTGCTTTCTCCTGTGAGACATTTGCGGCAGAAAGGGGGGGTGCTAAGAGTATAGCAGGTATTTTATGCAGCTTGGCTGCTGTAGGAGGCCCTCCCACCCCTACTCTGTTCAGTGCTTCAGTTTGTCAGCAGGTGTCTTGTGGGTGCATATTTCCAAGCGTGCCTGGCAAAAGGCATCTGAAATGACAAGGATGCAGAGGGCCCAGAGGGTGCCAAGGCACACTGCCAGCGTAGGCTGGCACAAGTGTCACCTGGACAGATGAACGCTGGAGAGTTGTGTCTCCACAGGAGGGGGAAAAATGATGCAGCACCACAGTGCAATGGCAGCACGCCTGACCTCAGGTCAGAAGGTTAAGTATTCAAGTGACGCTGGAGCTGGGGGGGACTCCCCTTCCCCAAGGCTGGTCCCACTTTTGGCATAGGTTGGAGGGCTCAGGGGATGCGTGAGGATGTTCAGCTTCTCTCTGGGATGAATGCTGTATTATTCAAAGAGGATGTATAACTGCAGCTCCTCGGGGTTTCAGGAAAAGCAGAATGTAATGTTTGTGTCTGTCATCTAGAATCTTGGACTCAATTGTTACTCATGCAGTAATGTTGGGATTGTGGTTTGTTAACACCTCTCCCCCTGCGCTGTACTCTTTGCTCCTGGTAAGGGCAGTGTAAATTTGTTTTGTTCTGTTCTTATGTGTAGAAGATGTTCTTATGTGTACCACAGATGATGAGCTTATCTCAACAAAACCAAACCAGGAGTGGGCTACAGTGTGTAAATGCCACCAGAAGCACTTTGTCCTTGTCCTGGAACACAGATGGAAAAAGTGGTTTGGGTGCTGTAATGCTACTGACTCTGGATCATATGGTGGTATTTTGAATCATGCCGAAGCTATAGTTTCTGTGTCATTTTTCTTTTCTCTCTCTGCTTCCAAACCACTCCACAGCTTCATGAAGAGAGAAAATAGATACTTCTTGTGAGCCTGCACTTGCACCCTCACTCGTTCTTCAGAGATAAAGCCAGTTTAAGGATTTCCTAAATCACATTTCACTCCCTGTGCTGGGTCTGGCTGGGATGGAATTAACTTTCTCCATGGTATAGTGCTGGGTTTGATTTGTGACCTGAACAGTGTTGATAGCGCACCAGTGGTTTAGCTATTGCTGAGCAGTGCTTGCACAGCATGGAGGCCTTCTCTGTTTCTCAGTCTGCGTGCCGCCCCCCTCCCACCCCCCCAGCAAATAGGCTGGGGGTGGGCAAGAGGGTGAGAAGGGAAACAGCCAGGACAGCTGATGCCAGCTGACCAAAGGGACGTGCTGGACCATGTGGCATCACACACAGCAATAAAAGCAGGCTGGTGGTGTGTGTGGGGGAGGAATTTCTTCCAAAGTGGCTGTTGCTCGGAGACTAGCTGGGCATTGGTCTGCTGGTGGGAGGCGGTGAGTGATTGCCTTTGCATCCCTTATTTTTGTTCTTTATCTTCACCTACTAAAGTGACTTTATCTCAACCCATGAGGTTTTCTTTCCTCAGATTTACCCTTCTGATTCTCTCCCCTGTCCTCCTGGAGGGGAGCGAGCAAGCAAGCAACTGGGTGGGGGCTTTGCTGCTGGCTGGAATCAACCCACCACACTCCCTCTTTCCCATCTCACTCCCCACTATCAGCAGCTTCTCACTGAATGCAATGATCCTGTAATTAGTGAGTATTCTGCCCCAGGGAGGGGTGAAATGCAGGAGAGAGGGAGGTGGTGCAGGGCTCTTTCTGCATATCAGCAAGAAAAGTCCAATAAAAAATGGCTTATAAAAATAGCCATTTTAATAAAACAGAATAAAAAGAGGAATATAGATAGTGAGTAAGCCTTATGTACCTTCTGATGCTGGGTGCTATGCATTGGTTCAGCACTGGATGGAGCCTGGATGGATTTTCCCACTGCATGCTGTGCAGATCCCCTCTGTGGGGAGGTTCCTTGTTTCTTCCCTTTGAGCCGTTACATATTTTCTTATGAGAAAACAACTCTACTCCTAAAGTTTGTTGATGTGAGAACTTCTTGCTGCACTGTTAGGCACAGGCAAGGATGCGCAGGTGGTGCAGAGGCTGGTGACGAGCGGGAGCTGCCTGCAGGCTTCTCTGCTGCTGGCTGAGGTGACCCTGTGGCCATGAGACACGTGCAACAGCATATGAAGAGCATGTGAGGAAAGAAACAGTTGTAGTCTGATGGACCTGTTTGACAGAAGAACAGGATGTGGGCTAAGCAGTCTTGGTTCAGCTTCTTGCCTGGGTGATGTGTTATTTGTTTATTTCTCCACTCGCCTGAACTTTTCCCATTGTTTCAAAGATGTAACGGTTTGAAGAAGGGTTCGTGTATCTCTGCCAGCTGTCAGGTTGATTTCTGCTTCTCTGGCATGTTTGGTTTGGGCCTTTTTTCTTCATTTGTCCGTGGAGATGGTAGCAGTCCAATTACAGGGAGGAGAGTAATCAGCTCAGCCTGTGTGGGCCTGGTTCCTGCTCCCCGCTCCACGATCGTCAGAGGTCCTCTTTGAGAGAGTAGTTCCTTTGCATGCTGGTGGGTGCTCCACCCATGCTTATACTGACTGCTCTGTTTACAAAGTGCAGAAGGAAAAAAAAAAAGTGGTGAAGATGTGCAATAAACCGGTATGTCCTGTTAACGCTAGCTTGATTCTGTCCATCAGTTGCAAAAACAGGGGCTCATCAGTGTTTGAAGGGGCCAGGAGATAGCTTCTGCCACCAGCTGCAGTGAGGTTGCTTTAGAAAATCGGAAGTGGAGAGAAGAGAGCAGCTGATTTAGTGATAATACATCTTGGTACGAATGGCCAATTTCAAGGTACTTAAGACCCATTTACTTGTTTTGAACAGTAGAGCGAATATTTCTTTTTAATCTCACTGTGACTATAGTTGTAGAATGAGATATAATGTGATAATTGAAGGGAATTTGGCTACCGTAGGAATTCACATAATCCTTATGACAACATTTATCGTGCAATGTGTTCAAGGAGTGACTTAAATCTTATCTGCACTGTGTCTTTAGCCTACATCTTGTAGGGGCTTCCTGTGCTTCCTTCACTGCAACAGCATTTCTCTAATGTAGAATATAAAATAATTTTAGTACTCATCTTTCAAAATCAATTGATGGAACAACAGACTGGTTAGAAGGCTTGCAGTTATCTGCTGGTTTTGCTACTGCAGTAAGTACAAGTGAAGCACCAACAGCCCCCTTCCTCCTGCAAAAAACTGCAAAGAAGTAGCAAAGTCTTGAAACTGGTCCAACTTGAGTGGTGGATTCCTGTGTCCTGCTGGCCGTAGTGTCCTTCTGCTAGGAATATAGATACATGGAGAGAACTGTAGAAATGAGCCTCTGCCTACTTTTCTAATTCAGTGGACCTATTTGCAAAATAGACCCTTATGTAATAATTTTCACCACATCTACCAACGTTAAAGTCCCTTTGAAAACATCCCATGTCTGCTCACCGCTTTCAGCTTGCTTAAACTGTATCCAAAGATACTATTTCTTAATAGGTATATTTCGTAACAGGTATAATTTCTTACCAATTTTCTTAATCTGGAATAAATCAAAGTTCTCATCATGATTGGACGTTTAGGGACTATGCTGTCGCCAAAATCTGCTAGGTGGCTACAGCTGCTCACATACTCAATTTCAATTCTCTTACAGCAGTTGTCATGAAATGATTAATATCAGTCTTCAAAGACCTGGTGGGAAACATACTGCCTGCTTCTGTTTTCTGAATGGGTAATGCAGTTCTAGCAAATGGACATGTTTTTTTAAAGGGGGAATTTCGCCAGTCCCAGTGGGAAAATAAATGCACCTGTTCTTTTTCTCCTCACTGAAAACCAGAGGATTGCTGTCTGGCAGTGGAGCACTACTGTTTCTACGGTAGGCTCTGCTTTTACACCAAGGAAGCGGTCCTTCGAGCTACCTCTCAGCTACCACCTGCCAGACAAAGAAAACTAGTTTGACCTAAAGCCTCACAAGGCTGAGCATACTCACCTGGCCACACGCAGACCTGGAGGTGGCAGAACTCTTCCCTGATGAGGCAAGACTCCCTTCAGTCACCTGTTACCTCCCAAGCTTTAGGTAAATTTTCTCCTTGGGACTCTCCTGGAGTCTCTCTGCGTCTGTTGCGGTTGGATATACTGTACGCAGGGTTGTATGTTGTGCTGGAATCAGCGAGCACCTTAGATGGCACCACTGCCAAAGAACGTTTCCCCTGGCCACTTCGAGTATTCTGAGACCTGAGTGGTCCCTCCCTGGAGCTGGCACAAGCTGTTGTGCAGCTGCTCAGTTTGAGGAATCCAAGCCAACCTGTCATTCCTCCCCGCACCCAGTGTCTGGCATCACCAGTCAGTTTAGCTTACATCAGTGGATTAACTCCTAAACAACTAGATTTGTCAGTGACCAAAACTGAACTGCATTTACACAGCAACATGCGGTTATTCAGCATTTTTACCCTTATAATTTCAAGTAAGGGCAAACAACCTAAGTTAAGGCAGTTGTCTGTTTCCAGTTGAGTACTTTAGAGTCTTAATATTGTATGAAATTTGTTATCACATAAACTTAAAAGTGTCCTGGAATTATTCTGGAAGCTAACCTGGAGAACTGGTGTCAGCCTGGGCAGTTTTTTCTATGTAGCTAACCATTACTTCAAAATAGCTACTTTCTCAAGATAATTTCTCAATGTTTCCTCAAAACACTTGTATTTACGTGAACAAACGTTGGCTTCCTAATCTGGGCTACTCTTATTTTCAGCCCAAGGCTTGTTTAGACCTTTGTGATATGCTATATATATATGCTATATAATAATAAAATATGCTATAAATTATGCAGTTTATACATAATTTGATTGTTATACTCTCTCTGAATTCAGAGTCAGATGCTCTGAAATCAAGAACTTCAGGCTCCTCATCCAAAAATCAGAATGAAATACTTCCACCACGTATCTTTGACTTTGACAACCAACCAAACTTTCAGGTCTGTGGAATGACGTAGAGCTTTGTTCCAGTAGCAGAGCTACTACTTCCCTGTAGGAAAGGTGAGTCCTGATGTTAGCACCGCTCACCACATCTATGTAGGAGAGTTTTGGATGTTTGTGCGATGGTACCCTAAAAACGGTCTGTGAAAAATACACTCTGCGGTAATCTGCGGGTTTATGTGCTGCAAAACACACCTGTGTGTACGTGTGCTTCAGAAACTTGCCAGGTGGCAGAAATGGTTGCCATTGAGTAAGGTGCTGCTATGCAGGAAGTAAACGAAAGGCTTCGGAAGCCCTGAAACAAACTTTTCTTTGTATTTTTAATTCGGCTCCTTTCCATTCAAGACTCACAACAAGTCCAACACAAAATAATACATCATTCAGTTGCAGGAAACCCCATCTCCTTCCTCACCTCTTGGATGAGCTGCAGGAGCACGTACAAGGAAAGAGGCAACCTGTCTATGAACGTATTATGGGGAGCCAACAGAACAAGCTTCGAAGACAGCTGTGCAGCCGTTCGGTACGGTTAGAGGGGTGAACCATCCTTTTTACCATTATCTGAAGTTTGCCACCACCTGAGGCAGCCGTCGGAGGATGCAGTGTCCATGCTATGGTGCTTCTTGTAGCACCCGTGAGCAGCGCTTGTACCTCTCTGCTGGCCCGCTGCAAAGAGCTGAAAAGCCTCGCTCATCCCTTTGGGTAGAAGATGCATGTTTTCCCGCCCCCTGCCACCTTTTATCAATACCACGGGGGCGGGAAAAACCCCCTCTCTCTCAGGTGAGGAAGATGTGCCGGTTACAGTCGCGTTGCATAGAGCGAAGGAGGAACCGCGATTCTGAGAGCCGCTGAAACGTCGTCTTCGCGGAGCGCGGTGGGAGTTTTCCCGCAACTCTTAGGAAAAAGGCCGAAGTCCCAGAGAAGGGAGCGAGAGCGCCTAAGAGCAGCCGGCGGAGAGGGAAGGGGCCGCAGGTACTCCCGCCGCCGCCTCTTCTCCGGGGGCGCCGAGCACCGCCGCCCCCCAGCCGCCTCGTCCTCCCTCCGCGTGCCCGGGAAGCCGCACCGCTCCGGCGGCCGTAG
>VXBH01010019.1:13569-32172 GCA_013400035.1 Rynchops niger | reverse complement strand
GGGGAATGAGAAAAGCTTGTTGGTTCCCCCTCCCCCCCCCCCCCCCTTTTTTTTTTTGAAACCGAGTTTATGATGAGAGAAATTGTGGTTGCTTTTAATATTAAAATAAGAATAAATACAGGAAAGGGAACTGCAGATTTCTTAGAAGTCAGCAGCAGGCATTTTTATTTGTATCTTGAGTAAGTTCAGCCGTAAGTAATTATGTTCCCTGCTATTCTCGGATGTTTTTGGCCTTTTTTCAGTTTTGCAGCCCATAAAATGTTTTATGTAGTAGTATAATATGGTTTGTATATTTTCCAGGAAGACAATATTCTTTCCAAAAGTGTTGAGATGTAATTCTGTGGGCCACTGGCCTAAGCCTCATATAGCAACACCACAGAAATCCAAACAACAGAAAATAAAGCCGTCCAACTTCGGAGCTGTTATCACAAAATAGTGGCCTTAAGACAAACTGTAGAAGTAAGTTCTGACAGCCAGGGAAAAGATGAAAACTATGGAGTGTGTTATTTTTGAGCAAAGGTAATTCTCTACCCATTCCACATTAGTTCACCTTCTGAAAACTGTAAAGTCAGTAGAACTGGGAGCTCTGTGGCAGAGTTAGTGGAATAAGCTCCCTGTTGTGAGTACAGGTTTATGGAGGCAAGTATGCAGCTGGAGGTAATTTGGACTTGCTGTTGTCTGGGGTAGATTCCTAGATATTTATTTATTTTGCTGTAACACCTGCAGTGCTGCAGGTCCCTGTTGTCTGGGACAGACAGTTTTGGCTTCAGATAGTGGGCCAGTGGCATCTGTTTGTAGGACTTCTGTGGAAAGGAGAAACTTTTTGCTTTTAAGACTTCTGTTACTAAAATGAATCTTGCCAGCTTTTGCCATGTGGGGAAGGTGGGATGATGGTATAAACCAAGCTGACAGAGTGATTGCAACTTTGAAAGATACATATGGCCTGCTAGTGGAATCTTGCTCAGATATTGAGAGCAAAAGTGTTATGCAATTCCTCCTCCTTTTTATGCATGCCAGAGAGCAGGGGTAAAATGCACTGCTCTTTTGTAAAGGTAAAGTAGGATTTTGTATGCTTAAGTGAGAAGCGTGTTTTGGGTGCTCCATAAAGTCCTAGAAGTTTACATGTCAAGGAGAAACTCATACCAAGAGATCCTGTTGTAAAACTAGACTTTTTCCCGTTCTTTCTGCTGGCTTTCTGTACTTGTACAGGCTGTCTTTCAGGACTGCTGCCATGCTGCTACACAGCGCTATCTGTTATGGCCCTGGTGCTGTGCGCAGTATCTCGCATGCTGTCCATGTTGTCTAGAACCTGTAGCTTCCCAAAGAGCTGGAAAAGTTGACCCGGAATGCTGAGGCCTGTAGTAGCTTTGGTGGTTTCCACTTGTGCAGTGGGTTGGGGTGACAGTCACCTGGTTGTACCAACAGCAGGCAGTTTCTTTTCAGATACATCTTAGGAAAGGTGATAAGCAAACCTTTTGTGTTTGGTCGAGATTGGGCTTTTGCGCAATCGGCATTTGCTTTTTTCAGTCGTCCTGGGACTGGAATAGCAGGATTATTGCAACAGGATTGAGTTGTACCACTTACCTAGATTTTCCATGACTAGTTAGTCTCTGCTCTGGCTTGAATGTTTGCTTCTCTTGCCTTCATCACCCTGAACACGCGTTAAGTGTTTTAAGGTTGTTGAGATAGTAATAAAATGTAACACTCCCCCCTCTTTGTTCTTACAGTATTAGGTAAATGGTAGAAAAACTCTATCTCTGTAGTCTGACATGTGAAGTCTGAGTTCCCTGAGTACTGCGAAAGTCATGGTTGTTCACTTTGTCACATAACATTACAGTTGTGGGTGAGGATGCATAATGACCCCCTCATCCCCAGGACTTCACAGTTGTTCTTTTCTGTGAGCCTGTTCTAGTATCCTAAAGCTCTTCATCTTTCTCTCATAATCTACTTTAATGTTCCTCCCCTCCCAGCTCCTGCTCTGGCAAAGGTAGGAATTGCCTCTTTGAGGCAGAAAGTAAACAGAATGTGGAACAGCGTGCTTTCCCTGCAGGGCTGGCATCTTGCCGCCCTCCTGGCTCAAGCTGGCTTGAGGAGTCTTAAATTGGATTAGCGTTGCTTTGGCAGGCCCTAATATCAATGCAAAGTAGAGTAGACCACTTGGAGAGGTATTTGTTTCCATGATCCTGAGCAAAATGACTGTTCTTCCTTTACTTTTAAAGCAAAGGTATCCCCTTCAGTTGTGTTGTCTTGGTACTGTGGTGTAGGCCATGTCCTGTTTACTCTCCCTGTTGGTCTCTGTGGCAGCTGTTAGATTTCCTGTAGATGTGACCTACCTTAGAGTGTTGTGTTGCCTGCGAGATTCAGTTTGGGGTGATGTATTTCACGTGAGTGTGTTTTGTTGTGTAACCTTTGTCTTTGGCTGAAGGGTTGTGGGGGGAAAAAAAAAATCTCTGCAGGTGTTGTGCATTGTTTGAAGTCCCTTTAAGAATTTTCAAATTTCCGGTTTACTTCTCCCGTTTATTGTGGGTTTTATTTTACTTTTTTTCCCAGTTTTTAAGTGGTAGAGGATCTGCAGCAATACTTCCAGTCTCGTTTCCATTGAGGCTGTGGTGATGGCAGATTGTTATGATCAGACAGCAGGTGGCCATGCTTATGCGTGTTTGTAGTGGGTGGATGTTTATACTGCAAGCAATACTTTTGTGAGGCACCCATTACTGAATGGCCAATAATCTCATCAGCAGGGAGAAACTAGCCTTGCAGCAACCTGCGCTGGATTTACCATCATAATAGCTTCTAGTTTATTGTTCTGCTAGCTCAGTCCCTCTTAAATGCCTAGCTATATTTTTACACGCAGATATATTTCTAATTGGAGGTGATTTTTATAAGCGTGATGTAAACAGCTTTAACTGCTCTCTAATTCTAAGTAAGTCTTTCCCTTTTTTTTTTCTCATTCCCTGAGTAAGAGACAAATATAACTGTAGTGAGCTCCAGCAGTTCAGAGGATCTTGGCCAAAGTCAGCAACACAGGCTGAATGAGCTTTGTGATCATGGGCGTGGGGCATAGGCTGGGCCAGACTTTGATTCTTCTCCCCTGCATTTTTCCCTAGTGCAGTGAAAGCTTTATCCAGAGAGTATTCTGCCTGTGATTACATGCATCAGTTTTGTTCTGTAGTTCCTTCTTCATAGCATACTCCAAATTCGTTATGATAATGCCTCTCGTGTGGCCCACTGCAAATCCATTGATGGTAGAAAGAAGCGAGGGACTAAGGTACATGCAACTGCTCTTCTTCCAGTAGCTACTGGTGGTGTCCTTGGCAGTGGTGTGGAGGCTCAAGGCATTGTACTTTTCCTTAGCTGTATGCCATTAGGCAGGAAATGCTTGGCCGTTTTAATTAGTGTGGGCTGCTTGGCTGTTCTGCACAGGAAGATTTCCAAGGAAGCTAGTCAAGTCATGACTTTCTAGTTTCTCTCCTGTGCCTTATTGACTCGTAACAAAAAAATCTCTGTGGTGAAATGACTACAGTAGAAATGCAGTATTGTGTGAGAGAGCGTGATGGTGAACCTAGTTGTTTTTTACTAACAAGGAGCTCTGCTATGGAAGTAGCCCAAGCATAAGAAAGTCTTATTTTGCCGGGGTGCTTACAAAACAGGAACTCTCAAGAACAGGGTAGGGGTTGCCATGCTTGTGAGGCATGATGGAGTGCTCAGAGAATGGCCTTAGTAACTGTGCTGTGAGGAAATTTAGAAAGCCTGTGTGCCTTACGGTACAGGCTGAAGAAGTTGGGGAGCATAGCAATGTGTTTTCACCAATTCCCTTCCTCAGCATCTCTGTCTTCAAGACATAAAACCTCGCAGAACTCCGCACAGAGAAGCAGCTCATGGTGATGTGCGCGCAGCCTTCCTATTGTAAATCTAATGTACTTTGAGGGCTGCATGAAAAGCTTCCACCCTTTACCCCTAATGCACTTACTGAGTGTGTCTGGTAAGGGTTGCTGAGCTTTCATCAAGTAATGCAGGAAGAGGAGCTTGGACCATCACTGGTCTTCACTGAAGGGTCTCATTTTCCTGTGGCAGAACCTTGTGCAATCACATAAGAGTAAGCTTTTCAGTCAAGGTTGGCCACAATCCAAGTTCACCTCTGTGTTACGTGCAGGAAGGACTCAGTAGTCCCCACCAAGCATCATCTTGCTTGTAGAAGAGCAAGCAGGAATTAAACGGGGAGGAGCAGGGACAGCAGGAGGGGACAAATTATGTATGTTTGGTTCCTGCATCTTTTGGACGTTCTTACTTCCCCCAACCTTGGTCCAAATTAGACACAAATTGATGATTTGGTGTGTTCTGCTGACTTGGTCTTTCCACTCAGATGTCTAGAGGCAGACAAAGCAAAATACTACACCACCACCCTCACCACTACCCTGCCCTGGGAAGGAGGAAGTTACTATATTAACCTAGCAAGCTAATAGCTGTGGGCATTTGTTTCTTTATAGGGTAAGTGATATTCTTTTCATGACTTCACTTTAAAAATGAAAAATTGAGTGAGGTAGGTTTTGCACAGAAGCCCTTGTGAAATCTATGGAGTGTGTATGTGAAGAGGGCACACAACTGGTATTAATGCAGCATAACTCTCTGGTCTCTCTGTAGTGTGTTGACCGCTGAATGAATCTGCTGCTCCTTTCAAAATAATAGGTTTTGTGCTGGCTTTGGAAGCAAAGACTTAAGCTTCTCATTTCAGAATTTCTAGGATCAGTCCACAGGGATGTTGTAATAAAGTTCTTAAATACTCCTGCAAAGGGATTGTGACTCTGCTACTGTATATGCATCTAGATTTGACTGGTGACTTTCTCTTCTTCAGCCTTTCATACCTGTTACTGTTAGAATTTCCTTTTTCAGGTGCTTAGATAGGATCAAAGAATGAAAGTAACTGAGTACAACACTTGTCATCTTTGAGATGTTTTATATATTTTCTTTTCTTTTTTTTTTTTTAGGTTTGGAAGGCGTTTTGAATCCCCTCTTTTGTGGCAAAGCATTATCATGATCATTACTATGTTACTGATGCTGAAACTGTGCACTGAAGTACGCGTGTCCAACGAGCTAAACATAAAACGCCGCTCTTTTGCAGGTTAGTGACAGGAACTGGCTTTTGCAGAATAAATCTTTTTGAAAGCATGGTGCACTGTATTTTGGTCAAAAGTTCTGTCTGAATTGCAGTTCAGTCTCCTTTCTTCATAATTCAGTGTAGCGCTTCCTGGACTTCTTTTTTGAAACTGCCTTTTTCAAGATAAATAGGTAAAGCTGTAATTTTATTTCAGATGGGTCTTGGTTCAGTCTAGAAATCTGAGTTCTCTTTAGTATTTCACACCATGCCCCGAATATAGAGCTGGCTGTTATGCCATTGTGCTAGCCTGGATTTTTTTTTTTTTTAAGATCTTGGCCAGAGTAAGAAATTATTGTCTTCAGCTGTACTTTCTACTAAGTTCTTAGGTATGATCATACACTATTATCTGAAATTTTATTTTGCAATTGCAAACGCTTGTTTCTGTACATAGTTTATTTTCTACTTACTGAGTTATTGGCTGTCAAAATAGGAAGTGCTGTCATATCACAGTTGCCAAATTATGTCTTTTTGTACACCATTTCTTTGGGCTTTAGTGTGGGATTAGTTGGGATTTATGGGAATTTTCACGTATTCTTTTATTTTGGATATTTGTTAATTTTTAGGCATTGATAATTTCAGTCAGGGCCAGAGTACTGTTCTTTATTTAATGAAATGTTGAAGCTTTTTGGAAAGTCCCTGATTTTTTTTTCCCAGATAAGAAATGTGAGAGGGGTAGGTTTTGTCTTTCCCTGTGTTGGCTTTGACTTACAACATTTTATGTTACAGCTTATTACCAACAAGAACAGAATTAATGCTGGCAGCTTTTTGTCAATTGTTTTGCCAATATGGATGTATAATTTATTCTCTCCATCTGTTTTCTTCCCTCACTTGCTAATAATTGAGGGTCTGATTCAGTTCCAGATATCCACAGCCATCATTAGAAGGCAGCATCTCCTGGCTGTGCAGTAGGGTAATTTATCTAATGGCTAAGGAAGCGACTTCCATTTCCACTCACTATGGAGTGTAGTGTGAAACTATTCAGGTAAGTGAATTCCTGTGGAAGAGGAGCACTCCAGCTCCCAAAGAGAAGCAGCTGTGTTCACAAGAGTTGTTAGTCTGGCAGGATGAATGACTTAAAAACTACTTTCAGCCAGATTTAGCGGCAGTTAAAATCCAGGAAGCATTTGGGAGGTGCATGTGTGCTTTCTCCCTCCTCTGCTCTGTGAGCTAGCACTTTGTGAGCCGGCAGAAAGGTTTCTCTGTTTGCCCTTTCTGAGGGGAGATTATCGTCATACACGTTTACACACATACTCTTGTAGGCTCCTGCGGTAACCTTTGTACAAAAAGGGAGGCTATTCAGTTTAGTATATATCCCTCTTTAAACAACTCTCCCTGGAAGACATACAGTCTCCTAAAGGATAATCAGTCTTTCCCTTACCAGTAATGGAAACTCCTCAAGGTTGCATTGCGTCATTTGATCCTTTTCCCTGAAACTCAGCTTGTCATGTGTTTAATTAGCTAGAGAGACTGATTTTGCCTACTTAATTATTTGTTTTCATCAGTGGGCTTGCATCCTCCCACAAACGTTGAGAACAGCTAAAATATTTTTCTTAGCTGTGATTGATTTTTTTTTTTTTTTTTTAAGTAAGGCAAACTATAATGCAGTGGCTCAGAATAAACATACAAATGCACCCAAAGCTACTTTCAAAAGTGGCAGAAAGGTTTGTATTTCAAGCACAATAGGAGTAGGAGTAAGATTCATGTTTCTAATCCTACTCCTAATCTTATCTTTTAAATTTTATGGTGATCTCAGCAATCTGATAAATCTGTGTACTTACTTTCTTTCCTCATAGTTTACTGGGGCAGTGAGAAGGTAGTTTTGAAGTCAGTGTTTTTGACTCCTCTTAGAATCCTGAGGGGGAGGTGCACAATTTCTGTATGATAATATGATTTATTATTTCTCACATGGCAGGTCTTCAATTTAAACATTTTTCTTCTCGGTCTTTCCTCTGAATGTTTCTGAGAAATAATCCAAAATATGTAGGAAGTGATTAGACTAGATTATTTCAGGGGAAGGGAGTTTGCTGTTTTCTTGTATTACTATTAAATGCAGTATTTCCCCCTCCGTCACATTAATATATATTTACTAGTGTGTGTTGAATTATGTGGGAGTCGCTCGTTTTTTCGCTCGTTGATGAGGTCCCTTAAGTAGTAACTAGTTCAGAAGGTTTCTGCTTAAAATTTCTTGAAGCATTAAGGAGCAGTCTTTCCTAATCCTGATGAGCTTGTTTTATATTCTCTAGCCTGTTTTGTGGTGTTACTGGGTTAAGATACATATCAATAGCAATTCAGAACATAGACATAAAGTCATGCAGTCAAAATGCTTGTACTTTCATTTATGAGATAACTATCATAGCATGAAAAATACAGTCTCCCTGGACTCTTTCCAGTAATATTTGATTATTTCTTGTAGGCTCTATATGGAGAACTTTATTAGGAAAACTCTTGTAAGCTTTTATTTTTTCTCTCAGTTATGGGATTTCGCCCCCTCCCTCCATCCCTCCCTCCCTCCCTCCCTCTTAGCCTTGCAAAGTGAAAGTAAGTTGAAAGTGGTGGAGCCCATCTTGTGCTGCTGCTGCCTTCTCTTGCTTTTTGTTCTGGATAAATAAACTTTATCCTTCAGTTACATGTACTGATTGAAGACAGAGGAAGTCCTGTTTATATACCCAACTATTTTATTATATTTTAAACTTGGACTATATAGCCTGTTTTTAACTTGACTGAATTGAGAAAAAAAGCCCAACAAACACACAAAACAAGAAAACAACAAAAAAACCCCTACTTTATTTTAAAATCTCTGACAATAGGACAGTTCTCTCTCCTGCATGTGAATACTTTGAAAGCTATGTGTAGGAGTCTTCAGATGCAATCAGCAGGCATGAACAATACCTCCTCATCTTTTATCCTTTATTCAACACCGCTTTAATTGCATCTTGACTGCTTTACTTACAGATCTCCTGGTACCATTGTTGGGGTAACAATAGCTCTTCTTAGTCGTTGCCCACTTTTAAATTGGTGTCTGTGCAGCCATATGGAGGCCGTGTTGTTAGCTTAGCTTGGAAAGGCTCAAAGTTCAGTGGTAGTTTCTTTTGTTACAGTTGTTTTTGATCAAAGCAAAATAGTATTTCTGGGGCATGATAGTGCTACCATGCTAGAGAGTAAACACTGAAAAGCAAACTGTGTATGTGCTGTGTCTTGACTCAAGAACCAGGACCTTTTCAGGAAGCTGAAGCAAGGGGCTCACAGGTACAGACAGGTAAAACATCTGGTTACTCTTGAAAATGTTGGCAGGCCAGTTGAGTCTCTTCATATTCTTGGAGAGACAGACACTCTATGAAGAACTCTCTTTTTCTTTCCCCAAATAAGCCTTCCACCTTTCTCCAACAAATACTGAATTTCAGTTATGCCCAAGACATTGTGACAAATTTTGAGCACCCTGAATGTACGAACTATACTGAAAACCAGGGGACAGCGTTTGTTAAAAAGGGGCTCTCAGACACCTCTTCTTATAGTAAAGCCCAGACTCCTTAAGTAGAACATGGACTCTTGTGTTGTTACATGAAGATGATTTCCTCTGGTCATTCATCCAGTTTTGTGTTCCTTCCAAGTGCTGGTTGTCTTAACCTGCTTTATAACTTGTATCTTATTATAGCACTCTGATCCTTGTAGATCTCTGCTTTTGGCACTGGAAAGCACTCTCATGTAATACATGGTTTTCAACTGGCAGAGGAAGGCAAGAGTGAAAAAATTTAGCATGCAGAATGGTTCCAGATAGCGTCTACTCTGTCCTTGATACAACTGGCCTTAAGCTCAGGCTTTTTGAAACTATTTCAGAACAGCATTTTCCACAGGAGGCAAGGCAATTGTATTGTCTTAGCTGATGATACATATTTATCTACACAATTGGTGTTGCTGAGGTAACAATTTGTTTTCTCTGATCATGAAAAGTATGTAAAGTAAGAGTTAAGCAGTCTGTTTCACTGTTTTTAAGTGTCAGTTTTCTCCCTCTAGGTACATTGCTGTGGTGTTGTGCACTGAGACTTCGTACTGATTGACCCTATATTAACATCATGGGGTGGGAGCCTTATAGAAAGCATGTAGACTAAAATTTCTAGCATGTTTTGTTTTGGCTGTTTTTTTTTTTTTTTTATAAGCAAAATGTACTAACTGACTAAACTGTAACTAAAAGACCCACTGCTGCATTTAATCATACAAGTTTCTTTGTCTTTCCTTCCTTTTTTTTTTTTCCCCTCAACTGTTTTTTATGTAGCTGCAGATAGTAAGGATGAAGAAATCAAAGCACCTCCAAAGAGATCCTATCTGGGTATGTACTGTACAAACCCATTCTGCATGAAGTTGTCCTCTCAACTACATATTTCATGCTTTGCCACTTTTTGCAACCATTTTTAGAAATGATTGCATGATCATTTCTATAGAGAATATTTGCATTACCTTTTCTTGACGTACTAAAAACCTGTTGCATGATTGTTGTTATTTTTTTTAGTTTTCCCCTCTCCACTTTTAACTTTTGTAGAGGAAAAGATGCTTTCAGCTCTATTTCATAAACCAGTTTTTTGAAGACAGTTGAATTCACTGCATTGTGTGTCTCAATGATACCTTCTTTTTTTCCTTCCCCAAGCTAGACAACCAAAATATCACATGATACAGGGGTCCATCTCTTGACTCATCTTCCTCCTCTTCCAATTCTGACTCTGGAGGAAACTATGAAAAATACAGGAGTATCTTTCAGCATTGTTCAGAATGCTAGATAAGAAGTTTCCCACAACACTTGATGTTCAAGCAACATGCCTTCATCCTTGTGAAACTTTCTGGCTTGTTCCTCTCTTTCATTAGAGCAGCCTCAGAATTGTTATTTGGGAATTATTAACATCTAAGGTGAGAGCTTCCAATCTGCAGTTTCAAAGTTGGAATATATGTTTTTAATTTTGCCTAAGGAAGAGGACATGCTAGGTGCAAACTAGCTTTGCAGTATTTCAGCTCTTAGTAGTTTGGAAAGACATTTTTTGTCAAGTCATGGTAATTTTGTTTTAAATTAGTTGCGGCATTGCATTAAGGAAGTTATACCTAATAGACACACAGAAGTTTCCTAAAGACTGATTTTTAGCTGAACTGATTCAGAATCTCACATTGATACTAGTTATGCTCTGTTGCAATTCTTGAGTTAGTAAGGGGTCAACTGAAAAAATACAGAGTAAAGAAGGACATTACTGGTGCAAAAGGAGAGTCTCTACTTCTACATTAGTTGACACACATAGTTAATTAAACTGCAGTTGGCTCTGAGAAACACTACCAAAGAGTAATATTAACCTGAGTGCTTTCTTGAAGCCATAAAACCATTCCTGCTAAGGTTAAATAGTCTGTCTTTTAAGGATTCATCTTGTGGATCTCCCCTTTCAGATTTAGGGGTAAAAAGCATGCTTTGGGCAATTTACCTTTTTTGTTCTGATACCAGTATTTTGCAAAGCACCTTTTCCTTTTGTGTTTTCAAAACATTTTTTCTGGACTTGGTTTGTCTTTAATTCTAGTCTGTAGTCATTTTCACTGGCTTGCAGCACTAACCAATGGAATGTGAACTTCAAGCAGTCCTGTCTTCCTTGTGCCTATATTCTTACTGTCTTTTAGTAGTATTCAGCAATGCTTTATTTACAGTGTCAGAGCTAGAAACAGCTGTCTGTGCTCTTAGTTATGGTTGAGTGGATTATTTAAAAATGCTTCAAGTGGTTAAAATTAAACAGAAATAAGTAACTTAATGTGACCTTTTGCTCACTTCAAATTTTTTTTTTCTTGAGTTTTTTTTTTTTTGGTTAAGAAGTCATTTGCGTGGTAGTTTGATAGCTTAAAAAGTTGAGGTTTGTAGAAAATAGCACTATTAACTCTTAAACCAACTGATTTAGGTCTGAAACATTTGGTTAATAGATGTTACTTGAAGCTCATTTTGGAATTGCTTTGCAAAATTGAATTATCATTAAGGGGTGGGCAAGTCTACTTAAATGTGATAATTCTTACTGGTGTAAACAAATTGGAAATGTTTTGAGGTGTTTGTGTGTAGTGTACATGCAGAATAATGTCCAGGTGGCTTAAAGAATGGGATGCATGATGCTTTACGTCACAGCATAAGTTATACTTCAGTTCACAGAGGGCTTAACTGAGCTATGTCTCACAGTGCTGTGTTCTACTGCAGCTCTGGGGGAGTTCACTTAGAGGTTAGATAAGGGGAGTCTTTGCCATATTTTCATTTGGCAGTGCATTCTCACAATGTCTTTTAATGAATTTTGATTAAACTTTCGTTCAAGAAGCGCAAACTGGCTTTTTCATTTTCCACTGTTTATTTCAGTGGTGTAAAAAAACGTTCTTCAATATATTTTCAGGCTTCAGAAACCATTATATTACTTTCTTTCTCTTGTTACGTAGTAAATGTTCCTGTATTTGTAATTGAGGATTGACTATCCATGAACACTGTTTTATTGTAGAGCTGTTGAACCATTAATCTGAAAATGTACTGGTCTTTGAATTTCAGGTGAACTTGTTAGATAAATACCTAGGCGTTTGTTTGATGCCTCTCTTTGAATAGGAACTGAGCTGCTGCTGTGCTCCCTGGGATTGCTTTTACGTATGTTTTATTGTCAATAATCCAACGAATCACTTAATGCCACTGGTTTCCACACGTTACCCGAAAAAGCCTTTATCTGGCACATAACTTTGAAAACTGACTTTCTAGCAGTCAGTGCTGAGGGGAGTTGAGGGTGTGGGGGAAGGTTCCTATAGTTTCATTGACTTAAGTTAAATAAATGTAATTTACGGTATGGTGGGCACCCGAGTGTAGGGTTTCCTGATTTCATACAGAGATAAAATTATTCCGCTCTTTTTCTAGGCAAAGGAAGGGTTAAAAGGGGTTAAGTAGCTCCAGTTAAGAGGGAATAATGCTTTTATTCTGTTTGTTTTCTAATGCAAGTATCCAGTTCTACCTAATGCCTGCTAGCATTTGATGGCTACCACTGAGCCTGAGCAAAGCTGCAATTGAGTGATGTTTGGGTTGTTTTTTTTTTTTTTCCCCCTGAGATGTTTTAGAACAAATGTGAATAAATATCTTAATCTGTTACATGAAAATACAAGTTTCCTATATATAAAGTTAGAGCCTTGTGAGTGTTGGAGATTGTTGGGGCAGAAATAACAAAACATTAAACAAGGCGTTGCTCCGAAGAGGCTGTATCTTTTGGAATTGCTTAGAGTGGTCTCTTCGGTGTGGCAGGCAAGTCTCAAAGTGAATGTGACTTGTTTGATTGTTTATTTTTTTTTTTCCAAGTAGATGTTTAAACATTTTGAAGGACGCTTCACAGTAGGTAGATCACAAGGGTTTTCCTTCATTCTCTGAAGCTGGTTTTAAAACTTGCCATGGTACTGAACCCTCAACCTTACTTTTAGCCCAAACAAGAAGTTACACAAGTAACATTAAATTTTAAAACAGTAGTAATAAAATGACAAAAACTTAGATTCACCAAGTATCTGTTGCAAAAATATTTAAAACTATACTTTTTTTTCTTAGGGGGAAAAATGTAAAATGTCTGTGTAGTTAACTTCACAGAGTTAGTATCTGCGTAATAATGAAGATAAAATAGTAATGTGAATTAAGCAGGTGCAATCATCTGCTACATGGTTTCCACTGGCAGTGTGACAGCCTGGTAGATAACTCACATTTTCACCTCTTCTTTTGTCAGCACTCTTAACTCAGGGCATCAGTTGGCTTGTGGTAAATTAAGTGTTGGCATACTCTAGAACAGCACTAATACATTATATGTGCCATGAAGGATATAAACTTTATTTCATCGTCCCTCTGGCTCCCTCTGTTCAGAGTGTTTGGGTTCAGTAGGAGCATCTGGCTTGCAAGCGTGGAGGCATTCGCTGTGGTTTTCTGCGGGTGCTCTGTAAATGACATGCACAATGTGCTTCTCTGTCCAGGCCTCCACATCCTGAGCAGAGCTGAAGACAGAGTAGGGACACGGTTTTCCTTGGCCAGTTGTGGGCAGCGCTTTGGTTTCATTGAAAGTATGCGAGTTTTACACCAGGCTCTCTAGTAATTGAATTCCCTGTACAGCTGCTCTGCAGTTAAGTACGTAACAAAAGCACAGTTGTTGCTGGGATGCAGCTGGCACCACCTCTGTGCATAACTGCCCACGGTTGTGAAGGGGTTTAGATCCCTTCTCCGCAGGATTATATGTGTCCTTGTGAGACTAATTTCAAAATGCTTTTATGGATCTTTTGAGGAGGGTGTCCAGGAGAGGTTATAACAGTATCCCTGTGTCAAACTAGGAAGCCAAAAGTATTTATTTTGTTTATTAATGGAGTTCTAGCTGTTGAGGAATTCAGGTCTACTTTGTCTGAGGAGATGGCACCCACTGCATTGGCACTTTGGTTGTAGTTCTGTATATGGTGGGAGCAGTTACTTAGAATGATAGACCTTTAAAGTTCACCTAGTCTAAGCCTCCTGCAGTAAGCAGGGACATCTTCAACTAGATCAGGTTTCTCAGAGCCCTGTCCAACCTGACCAGGGATGGGGCATTGACTACCTCTCTGTTGCAGTATTTCACTACCCTCATCGTTTAAAAAAAAAAAAAAAAAAGTAATTCTCCCTTATATCTAGTCTAAATCTACCCTCTTTTGGTTTAAAATCATTATCCCTTGTCCTGTTGCAACAAACAGGCCCTGCTAAAAAGTTTGTCCCCATCTTTCCAGTAGGTCCCCTTTAGGTCTGGAAGGCTGCAATAAGGTCTTCCCAGAGCCTTCTCTTCTCCAGGCTGAACAACCACAACTTTCCTAGCCTGTCCTCATAGGAGAGGTGCTCTATCCCTCTGATCATTTTTGTGGCCCTCCTCTGGACCTGCTCCAACAGGTCCATGTCTTTCCTGTGCTGAGGGCTCCAGAGCTGGACGCAGTGCTCCAGGTGGGATCTCACCAGGGCAGAGCAGAGGGGCAGAACCACTTCCCTCAACCACGCTTCTTCCTGCTGACCACGCTGCTTTTGTCTTTCTCTGCATCAATGCTGAGACCTTTTCAGGAGACAAAAGAAAATAAGAAATGGAGATTCTAAGATCAAGTGGCAATTTTGAATTTGTTAAAAAGTGTTGGAAGTTACTCAGTAGGAAGGCATACCTTTTTGCAGGCGTTTCGAGTATTCAGAAGTTACAAAAGGAAAGAATAAGTTTACTTAAATTCTATATTCCAGAGAGACATTTCCCTTTTAGAAAGTATAGCTGGGAAGGGAGGAACCCAAATAATAGTTTGCGATTGTTGAGGTCTCTGTGCAACTAACTCTACCCATGCCCCCATCCCCCAGTGGTGTGCTGTTTCCTTAACATGAGAGATACAGAAACACACACATGCACCCCCCCACAGTGAGGTGGTGGGATGAGGCCATTATGTTTGCTGCATGCCTGTGTCCTTGCTACAGGGTGGAAGATAGAGCTTTAAGTGAAAGCACGTTCCTGACCACAGTGAAATATTGGCTTTGCTTTTATTGCCCGATTTCCCTGTGCTGGAGGCAACTGAGCCACATGGCTATGTTTGGGAGCAAGAAGGGGAGAGGGACTTGAGATAGACCTGTCTGCAGACTTACAGATGCTTCGCTGAAGGATACAAGTGGGCAGGTCTCTCTGGGAATGCATGGCATGTAGCAGGTTTACATATGAGAGATAAGTGGTGACGTGTGTGAGAGTAAAGGTGATCACCACCTGTGTCTTTTCATGGGGGGTATGGATGAACAGTGCAATAGAAGGGGAAAAGACTGACATTACCTGAGCGATGCATAAAGTATGAGGCAATAGCTTTCAAATCTTAAGCTGATTTCAAATGTATAACTCCGTTCATGAACTACAGGCATACCATCAGTAGTTGTAGTAAAGCCACAGGAAATAATACACCTGTCCCTGTGTTGTGTGCTTAACCTGGTGGGCAGCTCCACACAGGTGCTTGCTCACTCCCCCTCAGGTGGAATGGAGGGGAGAATCAGAAGGGTAAAAGTGAGAAACCTCATGGGTTGAGATAAAGACAGTTTAACAGGTAAAGCAAAAGCTGCGTGTACAGGTAGAGCCAAATAAGGAATTCATTTGCTACTTCCCATCGTCAGACAAATACTCAGCCATTTCCAGGAAAACCAAGCTTCATCATAACGGTTACTTGTGAAGACAAACTCTGTAACTCCAGACATCCCTCCTTCCTCCTCCTGAGCATGCTGCCCGCACTTTTTGTGATCATTTGATGAACATCTGCATAAAGCCATTTCTCTAGACTGATTAAATATTACCAATATTACACTGAGCAGTCAGTTTTCAGACATTCAGGAATTCTTGCCTCAAATGGTTTGTCTTGAGTTTCCTCTTGGAAAAAGGTAAGGTGATTCAACGTGCTTTATATCCAAAAAAAAGGGTGGTTCTTAACAGAGACAAGAAATGCCAAGAACTCATGTCTTCATCTTGCTTTCTGATTTATTAGGAAGTGTGATCTATGGACAGCCTGTTACTTCATGCTAGCACATGGGTCCTTCTTTTCAAGTTGCAGTCTTATATTGTTAGCACAGTTCATGTTGACTTCTTACTGGGCGTGACTGTCATCTGAAAGTGGAATGACATGTATTTGCCAGGCAAACAGCTCTTTTGACAGCTAACCTGCTGTTCTCTTTGTGCAGGTAGCATAATTCAGGGAGGAGAGGGTTCTTCTTTGGGTGATAGCACTTAATCCTATTTCCAGAATTTTGATTAGCACAATGATGGTTGAACAGGTTCCTGCTGATTTCAGGCTTTAGATTGGAACATACATACTTTATCTTCTTTTAAGATGAGACTAAGATTGGTAGGCTGAGAGGTAATGTCCTTTAACTGGCTACTTGAGGAAAACATGTTTGCAGCTGTGTAAGACCATATGCGGGTCTGAAGCAGAAGCAGTGAGCTTCAGGCTCCATTCAGTTTGGAAACTACTTTTCTCCAAGTTTAACTTGTTTATTTTTTCAGTTAGACCAGTTAAGTGAGCAGAATAGTTGCCACCTGTCAGGTCATTGTCCCCTGTGGGACAGAGAATGGGATAAACACCCACCAGGCATGTGGATGGGTGAGTTGCATTTCAGAAAATATTTTTAGTGTGCAACAAAGCCAACAGTTCTAGAATATCTATAATTTTTGATAACCATTGATGAATTCTAGTTTCTAGGCTTGTCATTTGGCAACGTGGCAGAAAAAAATTCTTCCTTTAGGCTTCCGCTCAGAGACCAGAGGTGACATCTTTGACAATGAAAACTTTGGCCAGTAATGTTTCTCTCCTTTGAGTTTGTATGTAGGAGTTGCTGTATAGTGGTTGTTTCATATTAGCCGCGCATTTTCCACTGGGCCATTTGATACACTGAATGGAATATTTCACATTCGGTGATAAAGGTAAGTAGCACCCCTGGACTTTGAGGGCTGTATTGGAGGGTCATTGTAAAAATACTGTTTTCAAAAGGCTTGAGAAACTGGAGCTGCCACCCTCAATTCTTTCGGTTCTTGAACTGAAACCTCCAAAACCTTAAGGGCTGAAGGGATTATTTTTATCTCATGCATAATGTGGATAACATTTTGCTTATCTAGTATCATGGAATCATTTATGTTGGAAAAGACCTTTAAGATCATCGAGTCCAAACAGTAACCAAACACTACCAAGTCCATCACTAAACCATGTCCCTAACCACCACATCTGTAGGTCTTTGAAATCCCTCCAGCAATGGTGATTCAACCCCTTCATTGGGCAGCCTGTTCCAGAACTTGACAAACCTTTTGGTTTTGAAGAAATTTTTCCTAATATCCAGTCTAAACCTCCCGTGGCACGACTTGAGGCCATTTCCTCTTGTCCTGTCGCTTGTGACTTGGGAGAAGAGACTGACCCCCACTTTGCTACAGCCTCCTTTCAGTTAGCTGTAGAGTGCGATAAGGTCTCCCCTCAGCCTTCTTTTCTCTAAACTAAACAACCTCAGTTCCCTCAGCCACTCCTCATAAGACTTGTTCTTTAGACCCCTTGCCAGCTTTGTTGCCATTTGGACATGCTCCAGAATCTCAGCGTGTTTCCTGTAGTGAGGGGCCCAAAACTGAACACAGTATTTGAGGTGGGGCCTCACCAGTGCCCAAGTACCGAAGGACAGTCACTTCCCTAGTCCTGCTGGCCACATACATGCTAGGATGCTGTTGGCCTTCTTGCCTGCCTGGGCACACTGCTGGCTCATGTTCAGCTGACTGTCGACCAATGCCCCCAGGTCCTTTTCTGCCAGGCAGCTTTCCAGCCACTCTTCCCCAAGCTTGTAGCGTTGCATGGGGTTGTTGTGACCCAAGTGCAGGACCCGGCACTTGGCCTTGTTGAACCTCATAACTGTCCAGATGCTTCTGTAGAGCCCTTCTACCCTCAAGCAAATCAACACTCCCACCCAACTTGGTGTCATCTGCAAACTAACTGAGGGTGCATTCGATCCAGAGTACCACTTGGTAAAGTGAAATGTCCTCTGTTTTTAATTTTTAACACGTTGTCTTTGAACAGGAGACTTAACTAGGTGTCCTGCAGAGGGCTTTTCCATTCCAAGCTACTGTGGGATTGTAAATAAAGTACTCTGCCAATGGTTTACTGTAGATCACCACATGCAATTTGAAAATACAGTCCTTTTGTTTCTTTTACTTGCCTCTCCATTTCAGAGTAGGATATATATTATATTAGCTAACGAAGAATATTTTCTACAATAATCAGAAATACACTATGTTCTTAATTTTGTCAGCTGTATTAGCTTTGTAATGTTCTTCATCATATGTTAATTCATTTGGCTTGTGTCATTGATGGTAGTCAAACAATTTACATCATCTCTATTCCTAAAACAAGAAGTTGGGATGAAGGTGATACTAGCACTCGGGGCAGAGAACTTGGAGGATGGTTTTATGATTTTGAGGCAACCACATTTTAAATTTTTAGCTCCCTTTAAGTTTTCAGCTTGCAGGCAGTAGGGAAAACCGACAGGTAGAGGCTTATAAAATCTCTACTGATTCAGAATGGTTTCAGGAAGATGTTATTTGGTGGTAGAGCAGTATGGTCAGACCTGAGTTAGGGGACTTCTAACCCCTCCTTTTGCACCAGCCTTGCTACTGCTTTTGAATGGCTTAAACATGAAAATGGAAGCAGGCCATTCCTTTTATTTACTTCCAATGCAGTTTACAATGCTTGTGTTCATAGTTCAAAATTATTTGCCAGATCATTTTGGGTTGGGTGTAGCCAGAGAAGGGCCCATGCCTATTCTGAAAGCTTACCCCCTACGACAGAAAGTTAGGGTAAAGGTGGTTGGATGGGGATGGACGGGCAGGGTGTGGATGCAGGTTAGGTCGAGTGACCGAGGCTTGTACAGGGGAGGCTTTATTTTTTTTTCTTTTTTTTTT
>VXBH01010019.1:940-13441 GCA_013400035.1 Rynchops niger | reverse complement strand
TTTTTTTTTTTAAATAAAGAAAGAGGTGGGCAGGGAAAAGAAAAAATCCTTATCTTCTACTAGGAAATTCTAGTTTTATTTCAAATCGAGGGAAACCTGTCCTTTAACACTGGGAGAAAGGAGACAATGCTACAGGTGGCTCCCCAGCTTGGCATGAGCATTAATACCAAGAGGTTTCACAGGAGGCAATGCTCAGTGCTGTGTTTGCAAAGAGTGCTGCTCAGGGTTCAGGGTTCTCGCTGGCTCTGACTGCAGGTGCCCCTGCCCAGCCCTTTGGCAGTCCCTGTAAGGCCTGTCCCCCAGCTGTAGTCTTGTGGAAAGAAGCTGACTTAAACAGGTTCTGTTGGAAGAACTGTGCGGCAGCAGAAATATTACTTCTGGCACACGTACTGCTTCTAGTCAGTGGTGTGGTGGGGAAATAAACCTGTGAATAAAATACGAATTTTGATTGTGCTGCGTGTATTTTAGCTGAATGAGAGCTCATAACAACATCTATCCACATGAGGGTGCTCTTGGGTTTCCAAATCTTGCATGCTGAGCCACTCAGAACCTGGGAGAGGAGTCTGATTCTGCTTTTAGGGCTGTGGTGGTAACTGAACAAAAAAGGAATAAACAGAGATTTTGAAAATACCTTTTCCTTCGTGGTGGGAGCTAGAATAATTAGTTGCTTTAATAACATCAATAATGAAACATGTAAATATTCAAATATAATCAATTTGTCTGCCCATCCTGCAGATCAGGGAACATATGCTGCAAAGCTGCTGCTTCATTTTGGTAGCTGTGAGAAGCTTTTGCAGCTGCATACTTCTTGAGCATGCCACATGCAGTTGTATACTTTGTCACATCTCGGTCCAAGGGGTGAGATTTGTTCTTTAAAAAAGGTTGCAGAATAATTTGGCTTGAATGGGACCTCTGAGGTTATTTGGACCCTTTTGCTTCTTGAAGAAGATCCAATTAGATGAGGTTGCTCAGGGCCATGTCCAGGTGAGTTGTGAGTATCTCCAAAGATGGAGATTCCATAACCTTTCTGGCACTTGTGCCAGTGTCCGACCATCCTCATGGTGATAAAATTTTTCTTCCATCTAACTGGAATTTCCATTGTTATAACTCACGTATGCTTCCTCCTGTCCTGTGTGTGTTCAAGAAGACCCTGCCTCCATCTTCTCTACACGCTTCCCTTAGATAGCTGTAGGCAACAAGAAGCCTTCCTTGCTTTAAGCTAAAGGCTTAGCTTTTTCATGTACACCATGTACCTCAGACCTTTAATCATCTTGGTGGCCCACCACTGGGCCTATTTCAGTAGGCCAATGTCTTGTACTTGGAAGTCCAAAACTGAACACGTTACTCCAAGTACGGTCTTGTGGGTATTGAATAGAGAGGAATAAACGCTTTCCTCTATCTGCTGGCCACACAACTTGTTCAGCTGTACAGCCCAGTAAGTGATCAACAGCCGTTGCTGTGAGGAAACACTGCTGACATGCTCAAATTGGCTGCCAGGCTACCCTCTACTAGACTACAAAGCTCCTCCCTAGGGAGTCAGCCCCCTGCACCTGTACTGTATTGTGGGGTTACTCCTTCTCAGCTGTGTGATAACCCTGAACTTCATTGTGTTACTGTCCTCCTGAGTAAGATCCCTTTGAATGGCAGTGCTGTCCCTCAGTTTGTCATGCACTCACCATAACTTGATATCATCTATGAACTTAACATCATCCATATTGTTAGTAAAAGATGCTAAAGTGTTGGCCCTAGTAGTGATCACTGTGGGCTGCCTTGTAACTGGTCATAAATTGTATGTTTTTCATTTGAGAGGAAAAATTCTTTGAGCCGATGATCCAGCCAATTTTCTACCATTTTTGTTGTCCACTTAACAGTTGATATTTTGCTAATAAAGGTACTGTAGGAGACTGTCAACAGACTTGCTAACGGCACTATAAACAATATCCACTGCTCTCCTCTTGTCCTTAAAGCCAGTCAACTCATAATAGAAGGCAATCAGGTTGGTGAGTTGCAGTTTGCCCTTGCTAAATTCACACTGACTGTTTCTAGTCATAATCTTGTCCTTCATGTGCTTTGAAATGACACCCACAAGGACTCTTCTGTAACCATCCCAGGGATGAGGTTAGGCTGGCTGGCCTGTAGTTCCCTGGATCCTCCTCCTTGAAGATATGTATGGGGTTTATTTCTTTTCTTCTCCCATCCCTAGTCATAGAGCTCCTCTCCTGATCACCACGACCTTTCAGAGATGATAGAGCAGCCTTGAAAAGACATCAGCCTGCACCCATGACATCCTCAGATGCTTCCCAGCTGTGTCTCATAACTTGCATAAATCTATCAATTTAGGTGCTTCCAAACTCATACCTTCCTATTCTGTGGGTATTGTTTCACTCCCTCAGCTTTGCTAGTTGGGCTCAGAACTGTAGGGGGCAGACCTTACCAGTGAAAGCACATTAAAGCATTATTAATGCAAGAAGGCAGTAGATAAGTTTAAAGCCATGGTCAGAATTAGTTGTCTAGCTTTCATTGTGATAACCTGCTTTGTCGCTTGTCTCATGTCTTTCAGCTTCTGTGAGCAAAATAGGTGAGAAAACAAATGATGATTTTCTAGGTGATGGCCAAGTTGCCAGTTCAGTGCAAAAGTAATGAAATATTTAAAGGGTAACTCAACTCTCCAGAGACTTCAGAATAAACTTTCAAGCTGAGGTGGTTTTAGTTGTTAGTACGGATGCATTAATAGCTCACTTTTTTCTTTAAGTGGTTTGTAACACTGGATGACATGGAGTGTGCTTAAAGAAGCTCTGTTGCCCAGCACTGCCAGCTCAGACATAATGGATTGTCTAGATAGCTTGCTAGGGGAAAGAATTCTATCTGCAGCACATTTTTAGGATCTTGTTATAGATCCTGGCACATCCAGATTTTGTAGATTTCATGTATCTTTAAAGGAAGTTATCTTTGCATTTAGGTAAGTGGTGCAGAATCAACAGTTCAACACACAAACACGTCATCAGAGTCAGCATATCAAGAGTTCTGTCCTGTAGAGCAGATGGGGGCATAGCTTGCACTCAGTTTCTGCTGCTGGCTCTTGTACATGGACTCCATATGAAAGACAGACATGCTGTCATTCTGGAAAGCTGCTTGTTTCATATGTTGAGGCCCTGCAGGCATCATTTGCTCAGGACTTTTGCTTCTGTTTACAGTTTGTCTTACTTAGTCTGTTGGAAATGAGCCTACTGAGATAACCATACCCACTGGCAGTATACGAAGTGGGAGGAATGGACAATGATGTGACTCAAAGTCACTTTAGAAGTGCTGAGCTTGGTGGCAGCTCTCTGTTGGTCTAAGTTAAAATGGTGTTACAAGGGGCTGGTGTGACAGTAGGATGTCTGACATCATATGCTCTGTGAACTGTATGTTGAGGTGATGCTCAAGGTACAACCTGTTTGTTGCACTCAGCCTGATTTATTTTCTTCACTACATGTTACATCCTATATGTTTTATTTGCCTTCTTTTATTTAAAAGTGCACTGGAAATAGGAAGTTACTAGTTTCTACTAAGCTAGAAATAGGGAATATATTTAATAAGTCTATGTTTCTGAAGCTCTTATTTATAAATAATGGTATGTTAACAAGGCATTTCCTTATGCTGGATATTGAAAGGCACTTATTGTTGAAGCATCAGTGCTTTGCCATTTTCCTGGCTGTACCAAGGGAAAACAAAATAAAATCTTTTCTATTTAGATGCAAATGTCATGCTTTTAACCTGTAAGGCAGACACTGACCATCCTTGACTGAAAACAATTAGGAATAGGTTTATTTTATGGAAAGATTCCCAACCTTCCCCCTGCTCCACACCCCCACTTTGCAAGCAGTGATGCACTAAAGATACGTTTATTGGAAAAGGGTTTTCAAGCCCTAGATGGATGTTTCAAGTGAAAAAGAAGAAAGATCTTTGCTACGCTCCAGGTAGTGAGTCTCCCTGGGCTGTTTGCTCTTGGGACCTAACACAGGAAATTCTGGTTTATGTCCCGACTCTGAAGCAGTAAAACTAATCAGTGGAACCTAGGTGCTCTGTATCCCATGGGAGCTCTAAGGAAGGATGAATCAGGGCAGGGGGCTTAGGTGCTCCTGCATTCTTGTATGTTCTTGATCCCCTGTTGCCATCACAAAAAGGATGCGTGCAGTCAGTTCTGTTTTGTCCTGACTCAACATTTAGTTTGTGTTTGTGTCTGTCTCTGCCCCTGAATACTTTTAGCCTTGTTAAAGACTGGAGCTGAAACAGTCCATTATACGGGCCATAAGCCAGTATCATGGCACTCACAGGGGTATGAGAGACTGAGGTGGACTTTCCTGCTTGCACAGATAACCTAAGAGCGTATCAGTGAGCAAAGCAGCTCTGGTGGCCCGCCTGGAAGCCAGGCTGCAGGCAGGAGAGGGGGGCCCCAGTGTCAACCTGATGCAAGCCCACTACCCCTTAGGCTCTTGAGGTACTCAGGTTACCTGTCTTTGAATGTGCATATCTGGAAGAGTGTGATTTCCTCTTGACTTGGAATGGAGAAACATCTGAAATCTCAGCGTTTCCCATAAAAGAAAAAGGCCTCCTGTCTGGTTCTACCCTCGGCTTCCCAAGTCGTCCACAGAAGCTGAATGCGCTCCATTGACTGCAAAGGGCGTTAATCCCTAGCTCAGGCTAGTAGATTGGACTTGAGATCTCTCAAGTCTGATGAGATGAATACTGCCCTCTGTGGTGTTGAGATCAGCACCAAACTTCCCTCTGCCATACTAAATTTTACTTAATAATTTTCTTTTGCAACAGTAAGTTCACAGTTGCTTTTTCCTGTGCCCATCCTCTGCCTCATCTTCAACTTTCATAGATAGTCAGTATGTCATCTCCCCTGCCCCCCCAGCTTGATACTTTTTGCTATTGCATGCACCTTAAACAGATTTCAGAAGAGGTGGCTACGTTAGATATTGGGACAAATTATTTAGATATTTAGTGGTGTGACAGTGCAGAGTGTTAAGCAGCAGTGGCTTACAGCCATGTTCCGTATGACACCAGAGACAGGATTAAGGTGGAAGGATTTTTTTGAAAGCCATATCAGTTCCTGAATTAATTTCAGAGTCTGTCCCACAAACAGTTGTTCCTGCTTTAAGGCCCAAGCCATGTTCCTTCCAAAGGGGAAGGGAACTTCCAAAGACTAGTAGTTCATTGAAGCTGTGATGAAGTCTTACATGGTAAAAGATTTTTTCCATTTCCTTTGTGAGGGTGCTTGCATTTGGAGCTGCCTTTCCAAATCATGATTTAAATTATCAAGCAATAAATATGGGAATAAAATAAATTATTTTGTATCTTTCATTTGTTTCACCAAGGAAAACTTGGTTCACATGGTGATGTGTGTATTAGTATAGTCACTAGGTTGAAGTAGGTTTTATTACTGATGAAGGAAATGTAATACCTCTACCTTTTAGTACTGATACAGCATAATATGTGATCCATTCAAATTACATTTTTTATAATGTTAAAACTACATTAAATGGTCATGTATTAGATTACTTTTACTTGTAACTTCAAGCTGGTTTTGGTTGAGAATGATTTCAAATAGAAATTTTAAAAATGTAAATAAACTACAGTGTTTGTACTGAATGTCCATTTTGTGGAAACATGCTTTGTAAACAAACCAAATAAAGCAGTTATTATTTTTAGATAGACTTTAGTAAAATTAATTTACTCATTTCTTTCCTGGTCATCTCATCCTTTTATACTCTCTCTCATTATTCAAAGACACAGAACAAAGCAGGTGTTACTCAGCTCCCAGTCATTTTCTTATAGTTTGAATAAACGAGATATTTTTATTAATCTAAACTGAAAAAGTAAAAAATTGTTCTTGCAGAAGCAGGTAAAGCTTTCTAAGCTCTGGTTCCAGTGCATCAGCCAGTAATTCTTTAGCTCTAGTATTTCACTTGTTAAAGCTATGCAGTAGATATGCAGTGATTTAAATTATATTAATAGACTGGCAAACATAGGCCTCATTATAAGTGTGCGTAATCACATTTTAAAATTTCAGTTTGTTTTATTTTTCTGAGTAAATGTTTTTAACTTCAAAATTTTATTTTATCTTGTTACTACAATAATTATATACAGTTTCTCTCTACATGAGGAGATGACACAATAGTGAGAGAGGTTGGGGAAGAAAGAAGTTAGCTGTTCATGAGAAAGTGCTTCCTGTATCCTCTTGAATCAACAGCAGAAAAGGTGTAATTTTTCAGTGAATCATGAATTTATGGTGAGCGTCAGGGTGTACAAAGCCTCTCTCCAGACACTCAGGTTGCTTGTAATGAGCATGTGTCCCTCCTTGTGAAGGGAACTAGACCACCAGTAGTCCTGAAGGTATGACAATCTCCTTTCATACGCATTTATTATGTGCCCTACTTTCTCTTTGCTCTGCTCTGTGATCAGTATGCATTACATCTACTGCATCTGGATCCTATGTTCCCATGGGTAGGGGAAAAAATCCAAACCCCAGAATTCAGTTCTGGCAGATTTATTTTTACTTGCATTGTACATTTAAAAAAACTGGTCTTGTTCATCCTGGGTGGTTCCATGGAGACATAGAAACTAGTGAAAGGAAGACAGATCCTGAGTATTTCAGGGAAACATTTTTTATTTTTAATAGCTGCTTAAAGCTGTCTTTTTTACTATTACTCGTTGCAACTCAAAAGCCTGATGAGAACTTGGGAGATGCAACATTTTAAATATTCAGAACTTCGCTGTTACTTTGCTTAAGGTACATGACTTTCATGATTTTTTCCCCATCAAAATCAGGACCAATATTGGTGTTTCTAAAATACATAGACTGCTTTGGTTTTTATACACACTTCAATAGCCTTTGCAAGCTTGCTGCGTTTTTTGTGTGTGCATAGTTGATCTTTAAAACTTGAAGTCTATCTTTATATTTGTGACAATAAAAATTTTGCCATCTTTTTCTTACTTAATTGACTTTTTAATAGACTGCTTTGTAAATGTCACAAACTGTGCAGCTGTTGCTAGGTAGATTTTTCCCCCCTCCTTATGTCCAATTTTTATTGCCTTTGAAAATAAAAGGTTGCTGGTATTGAAATTCTCTGCTTCCTCTCACCCCCATTTTTGTCCATTTATACAAACCACCAAAAACTTGGAATGACCCCTTGCTTACACTAAGGTTTTACATTTCTGCCCTTTCTTGTCTTTGCACCCCTTGGCATGTAAAAATCAGTAGCAGTTACTTCAGAAAATTTCTTTTGCCTTATAATTTTCTATTGTGTCTTCAGAGACGCTGTTTACTCCCTCGTGCCTTTCTTCCTGTTGTGAGTAGGTTGTAGTAGAAGAGAAAGTAACTGCACTTAGGGAATGCAGCAAACTTAATATCAAAATGGCTTAAAGTAGTCTTATCCACAAGTTCCTAATTAAATTTCTGCATGGCGTAGATGTCAAAGAACTGCTCAGTCTTTGAAGAAATTGACCGTTTCTTTACAGAAGAACACAGAAATTTAATGAGGAATTCGTGGATAGGACCATTGTTTGGGAAGTCATTGTTTATGGTTCACCTGTCATTGTTCTGCATGTGCCCTGCGCTCCTGAGTACGGCAATGGAGGACAAATTCCTGTATCACGCAGCCAGGGAAAAACGGACTGTATCCTGCGGTAGGAAAGTCTTCTCACTGATGAACACTGCCAGTGCACTGTCTTCTGCCTCTTTTGTTTTTTTTGGTTTTGGAGTTTAAGTCTGTAGTTTTTCTATTGTCCTTTTAAAAACTAATTATATTTAAAAAGGGGCATAACAGCCCAAGTCTTTTGCCTCCAGCAGCATCTGGGTGCCAGGATGTTTGGCAGCAATGCCAGCCTAAGATATTCCTGATCCTCTTTTTTCCTCATTCTTGCCCCCTCAGTTGTAGTGACAGAACGGTTTGTGGGATTATGTTTGGAACCAAATAAGGGAACGGATATGGCTTAAAATGCAAACTTGTTCTTTTTTTTGGTGAAAAATCTTAGAAAAAATAAAAGCCCACGTTTTGTGGCTTCAGTGAGAAATGCTTCAGGGAGCTAAACATTTGTCCTGCTGTAGCTTGAGGGGAATGAGAGGGGCTTAAATTTCTGCTGGGAAATGTGAACAATTGGTGAATGCACACCTGTGTCACCACCCAATTCTGCATGACAGAGCAGCTTACTTAAATCTACTACCATTACCTTTCTTTCCAGATCTTGAAGATAGGTTGACTATGGAGCATTAACCTGCAGACACAAGGTGTTCAGAAACTCTGTGGTATTCAGAAGTGCATCTTGCCTAACAACTACTGCTCATGTCAAAGCAGGGATTTGCCTGTGCTCAAACTAAACAGCTGGGAAGTTGAAGGGGAAATTCTGTTTCAGGGCAGCTCTGTCTCGCATGGCTCCTCCAGTTACACGTGCTGTAATCAGTAAGGCAGTCTGTAAGCACTCAAGTGAAACTCTGTACTGGTCTTCCCCCCCTATAAATTCTTCCTGCTAATGCAGTGAAGTCATTTGTGTGGAAATTCCTCCTGTTTGGTCACGGTATACTGTAATTTAGATCTGTGCAGACTGGTTGTTGTAAATAGAGTGAGTTTTAGTTTAAAGGTTGTGAGAGAATCTACACGCAGGCATGTAGATTCTGGAAAACCTTCTGCTATCAGAAGTCCTTTTTTTCCCCTTTCTCTAGAAAGTCATATGGAGATTGAAATTATTCCTAGCTTCATCTACCTACCTTTTTTTTTAAGAAGTGGATGAATTTCCATAGTCAACTTTACAAATGTCAGTATGCTTAAATGATGTTTACAGTAGCAAATGAGAAATGGTAAGTTGCTTGTAATTGTAAGATTTTTTCTGCTACTGGCCACAAATTTGTGAATTGATTGCTGGGGACAAGGGTTGTCACTGGCAAATCGTCACATCTTCACAAACACGCACATAAATTATTTCAATGAATTTGTTTGATCAAAATTGTTCATCTGGAAAGGGCAGAATTTATGCTGAGAGGAGATGCTTCCTCACCTCACAGGGCAATAGCCTCATGACTGGGTGCTCCCTTAGGACATGGAAAAACCTAGGTGGAAGGTCCTTAATTCAAACCTAAGGTGTTAAAAATTTGAACCTATTTCCCAAATCCCAGCTGTATGTTTGTCTCTCTCTTCATCCTCTTCCAGATTTTCCAAAGTCTTGCTTTTGTTCCAGCATAGAACAAAAATCCAGAAATACCAATTTATTTTTTTTCAAAACGGGATTCTTGTTCACCAGCCTACTCTATTATACTTAACTACAATAGATATTTGAAAGGGAGCCCTACGAAATGGGATTGTGCAGTCATTTTGCAATATTATCATCTTTGTAATGCAGTTCAGATAAATAAAGAAAACATATATGCCATTTTCATGTGTGTATCAGGCACTGGGCAGAGGAGAGAGGCAAGTGAAAAAAAGAGAAAGCTTCTTACAGTTTCCTGCGTGCTGGTGATGAAGTGTTAAAACTATTGATACTAAAATGGGTCATTCTGAGGTTAACTGAGGCAATTGCCAAGAATTGTTTAGCAGGCCGTGCGATATTGTTTTAGCAAAGGAAGGAGCTGCAAAAGACATTATTCTGTTAGGATGCTAAATTGCTAGGGCCAGTTTGGGTGCTAGAATTTGTCTTGGCTGGTGGGGGGTTACCTAGGAAACAAAGATTAATTTTTTCCCCAAAAAGTCCTAAATGAGGAGATGAGTTTATATTTTTAGGAAGAGTGTTTATCTTTGTGTTGTGTACATACTTCAACATGCATGTATGCATGCCTGACTTCAGTATCTGAAAAAGAAGTCACATAAATTACTTTCTTTTTGTGGTGTCTTCACAGTAGAGGAGATAAGGTCTCAGGTATGCCAAGCTCAGAGAAGGCTGAAAAGAGAGAGATCATTTATCTTTAGGCAAGTTACTGGCTATTAAGCATTTTCCCCAGAGATCTGCAGCTCAAAAGGAGGGTAAAGTGTTATCTGACAGTTACTTCCAGAGTTTCTTGGAGTAACTTGCTGCGTTATACATGCAGCTTGGCACTGTAATCCCTGACATGGTGGTATCTGAGGCAGCCTCTGTCTGGACTAATACACAGCTTGATTTTGTAATATTTAGAACTTCAATTCATCTTTATAATTGCAGTCTTTGAATGAGGAGTATGGTAAGTGCATATTGTTTCTAGTATTATAGTAGTCTTGATATCTTCTGAAACTTAAACTTCAAAGAATAAGTTTTCGAAATATTCAAAATAAATTAAACTGTCTTCATAGAGAGTTTATAACTCCAAGAATTTGGAGCCAAGGCTGCCTGCTCTGCAGTGCTTAACTTATTCCATTTTAGTCTTTTGTCTGGAAGCCTTTGTGTACTGCCTAGTAGGGCTGTGGGTGATAGCTTAGATAAACCATGCTGAGGATAGTGTAAAATATTGTTAAAACGATTGTAAAAATAGTAACTTGGTACTACACGTTCTTCTTGCTGTGACATTCTCATCATCCCTGCTTAGCTTGCTGTCAGAAAAAGAAGTCTCTTTCTATAGTTAGCATAGGAAGGCGTTACCTAGCCAAACAAAGAGTGATCTTGGCTCTAATCTGCCACCTCCATCAGGTGCAGTTGGGAGCAAAGGCCTTGCTTCAGACCTGTGCCTACAGGTGAAGTGTTGGGGCATTTATTTCTTTAGTTTGACTTGCTTTGGGATTTTTGACACTCTTGGCATAGGAGGTGAGCAGAATCAGGAGTGTTTGTAGTAAAAGCATTGGCCACCCAGAGTCATTGTAACTCCGCTGTGGCACTCCCTGGGCTTCCCATTTCATTCCTGTGCTGCTCCTTGAGAGGAGGACATGCTGCTCCTTGAGAAGAGGACTTCTTCCTAAAGTCCATGCTCTGTCTCTCACATAGTTTCAAAAGCTGTTTATGCTGCTTTTGCTCCACCTTTCAAATGCATCGCTTATTTTCTGTAGCACTAATTCCTTTGGGCCATCGCTACATCGTTCCAGTGGCTTTCCTAACCGCATGATCTGCCTAGTTATTAGGCTGTTATTCTTCATTGGTCATCTTGAAAGTCACCTAATAGATGCTTTTGCCAGCTGTTGAGACATCTCATGGAGACCGTGACTAAAAAGAACAGTAAATACATTGGAGTAGAAAGAGGAGAGAGTTCTTTTGTACTGAACAGGAAAAAGTAGCAGTAACACAGTAGATATTTTCAGAAGTGATGTTACTGAGGAGGCCAGTCTTCACAGAGGAAATACAGTCCTATAACTACATCGATTTAGATATATCTAGCCTTAAGTGCCTTGGCCTAGTAGCAATATTGGTATGTGTCTGTGGTGGTGGTTGTCTGTCTTTTTTCTTCTCCTAATCTTACTGGCCTTCTCTAGGAGTACAGACCTGTTGTTTTCTCTCAGATGGACTTGGGAAGAAAACAAGAGTTTGTAAGGCATATGTTGCACAAAGTAAATTGGTACAGGGTTGCAAGTGTACCCCCTGCAAGATTGCCTTGAAAGCTCTGCCGTCTGGAGAACTCCAAGAAATGTCCTCGCTTTGGAAGAGACTAGTCCAGAGTACATTTCTGCAGGCTTTTCTGGGGGTAGCGGGGAAGGAGTTTGCTTCTGGCTCGCCCAAAATTGCTTACACTTGTTCTGCGGTAATGTGCTGAGATGGCTGGGCTGAGCTGTACTGCTCCATGTGGATTTCCCAGCTCAGTTGGCATTTACCAGCAGTCTCTGAGCCCAACAGTTGGAGCCGTGTTCACAGATACCACACTTGCTAAAATGTCCTCTGTATTGGAACAAAAAAACTTTGTTCTCCCTTGCTTGCTTTCTTTTTAATGCTTACAACATTAGCAGTTGTACTGTGAGGAAGAGAGAGGTATATATGTGTGTGCAAGCATATTTTAGTGTATATATAAACACATACAAATTAAAATTTTGACAGAAGCTGGTAACAGTGAAGCACAAGTGATATAAACAATTCTGCATCCTTTTGTAAGACAAGGTAAAAATGACAAAGATGAGTTAAAGATCAACGTAATTTTCATAGAATCATAGAATTCTTAGGGTGGAAGGGACCTTAAAGATCATCTAGTTCCAACCCCCCTGCCATGGGCAGGGACACCTCCCACTAGATGAGGTTGCTCAGAGCCCCATCCAGCCTGGCCTTAAAAACTTCCAGGGATGGGGCTTTCATCACCTCTCTGGGCAACCTGTTCCAGTATCTCACCACCTCATGGTGGAAGAACTTCTTCCTAACATCCAGTCTGAATCAACCCATCCCTAGGTTTAATCCATTTCCTCTAGTCCTACCATTACCCGACATCCTAAAAAGTCCCTCACCAGCTTTCTTGTAGGCCCCCTTAAGATACTGGTAGGCCGCTATAAGGTCTCCTCAGAGCCTTCTTTTCTCCAGACTGAACAACCCCAAGTCTCTCAGTCTGTCCTCATAGGAGAGGTGCTCCAGCCCTCTGATCATCCT
>VXBH01010018.1:23234-37655 GCA_013400035.1 Rynchops niger | reverse complement strand
AAAACCAAAAAAAAAAAAAAAACCCACCCCAAAACAAAAATCAAACAAACAAAACCAAACAACTACTAAAAATATATTAATGTATTAATGCGGTTATAATGTATAAGTAAGGTGTTCAATCTTAAGGTCTCTTGAAAATGCAAACCCTTTAACATGGTCTTTTTCCATGTTATCCTTTATCCCTTACCCTTCTATCCCTCTTATCCTTTTCTATACTATACTTTAAACATGGTTAAGAGTGTAAGACAAAGAGTAACTAGCATAAATTGAATCTGCTTTATAATAGATATTTGTAAAATCATACAAATCTCCAAACCTGAAAGTAAACGACTTAGGTTACATATTCCCGTTGTCACAGAGACAGAAAAGAGCAGTGACAGGGAAAGTAAGGGCAGAGTAACAGTGTTGCAAATACCCTTTCAGGGAGGTAAATACAATGTTTTGCTCAGTTTATTTTCCCCTGATCTCTCTAGGCTTTTAATGTGCATGTAGATGGCTCATGAGTATGTGATCATGAACATTCGGAATTACCGGCACAGACCCTTTAACATACATAGGTGCCATTCTTTTTGGTTACACATTGCATGACCTTTGTAAAGGAGGATGATAACTGTACAGACTGAAAGCACATGAAACAGGGATAGATATGCTGTGGGTACAGGACACTAGAAGATCAATATGAAATGCTAACGCTGGAGGTTAAGGTGACCTGTAAGCTGAAAATCTTATTTATGAATGTTCAAACAGTTGTGTTTGTACTTTGGATTCATTTTATCATGAAACATATCTTCAGAGAATGCTTCCAGATAAAGAAAATTTTGTAGCATCAAAAGCATCAGATTTGATCATCATTACAATGAGAGCAACGGTAGACCAAATTTCAAATATCAACAAAACGTTATACATCCTGAAGCAGTATTAGTAGCTCAGAAATTATGTCACTCTGCAGAATCCTTTGGGACATAACAGGAAAGTAAGAGGGCTCTTAGGTCCCTGGAAAGCCTACTGCTGCTAGCAGAATCATAGCAAAGATGCAGAGATGAATGCACATCCCTGGGACTTTATTGAAGGAACAAACATGACAAAGAAGATGAAAATACAGCGCTGAATAGGAGGACTTGTAGGTGCCTTGCAAGTTTACTGGAAAAGTACATCGCTAAGATGATGCAGGAGATGAGGTTATGGGGAGGAAACCTCAGTCTCAGTATGACTCTACCTAAAAGCCCTACCTATGCACATTAGTGAGTTTTAGACTCATTGACGCTATGCAGCATCAATACCCTGTTGGTTCCAACAGATGAAGAGCAAATAGAATCCTCAGCATGGTGCTGAGGTGCACTATGGATGGACTTATCTCTGTCAATGGTTTGCCATGCAGTAGTGCATCTAATAAACGTCAGAATCTTCCAAAAGTGCAAAATAATTCCTAGAAGAGTCTGGAATAAATATCATCTAGTAAACAGGAACAGTTTCTTCTGGATAAAAAATAAATGCCTTTCATTGCACTGCAAAAGAGACCCTCTGTTCTTGTCAGATGTTAGGGAAAGTTAAAGTTACCATAGCAGAAATGTGTTTAGGTCATACAAAGCAGTCTTTTAAGAAAGTTTGTGCCAGCATAAGGCAAATGTATAAAAATACAGTTCTGTGTTAATTGTGTGGAAAAAATATTTCTAACCTTTGAAGATATTACATTTTGAGTTGCTTCAGGGAATTTTTTTCAACTAAGGGCGGAAAATTTTAAAAGTACAGTTCGCTCACACAAGGAGAGGTAGGCTGATGAGAAAAATATCTAACAGACACAGGACATTCAGTATCTCTACATATAATAATGAACTGTTTGAGGATGGAACAAGAAGAGGGGAAAAAAAAAAAAAAAATAACCAAGAACATTCATGATCAAATTCCTCAGAGTGGAGGACTGGAGCAAAAATTTCGATAATCCTCATACTGTGCTCACAAAGAGTATCGGTGTTTACACAGATTCTAAAAAGGAATAAAATCCTCCAAAGTGAAATATGACTAACAGACCAGGCTGGAGTACTTTTTAGGTGATAGATCATTCTAGATTATAGTGATAAGAGATTTCCTCTAGATCGTGTATTTGTACCACTTGCTTGAAAGTAATTTTCATACTAACCTGCAGTTTAATCCAGTATCCTGTGCCTATTGATTTTCTCTCAATATTTGATCCACAGGGTATATAATCTGTTGTCTTTTTTTTTTTTTTTCCTTCACTAGTGAGACCAGAAAATGTATTCTTTAGCTGTAAAGGTATCCAGTTCATTCCCCAATGAGCTGATCAAGAGAATAATCATGAGCCATCAAACACTGAATTATTATATTTGTATACAGCAGGTCAATGATGTGTATCCTAGAGTTTTTTAGTAAGCTGGTTCAAGGAGATTAGACTGAGAATAATAGCATAAAAAAAAAGAGTAGTGGGAAATAGAAGCTGAAAAAATCAGGAAACTTTCCAAATCAGGGCATATTTGGAGAATTTTTCTCCTCATGAAAATTGTGTAAATGTCAAAGCTTGAGTCTCATAAAACATTTCAGTCACTCAGATATATACCATACTAAATAATTGTCAATTTACAATGACAGGAACAAGCTAGTCATCAGGAACAGGTCCTCTGGATTTTGGTTCATTTTTTTTTAACTCATTATTATGTTAAATGAAAGAAAGAGCTTATAGCCAACCAATAAGAAAAAGTTATTAAGAGTCGTAGGTGCCCAATAGTTTACAAAACATGATTACATTTAGAAATTATGGGCTTCTCTCATCTGGTTAACAACTCAGTCTGCATCTAAGCTTTCACAGGGTTCATTGACAGCCAGGAGTTACGTCCATTCTCAGCCAACTCAGTAGGAAAAATGTAATACCTGGGACCTCCTTTTACTATGTTATCTAATCTAAATTTCCCCTCTTTCAGTTTAAAACAGTTACCCCTCGTCCAATCACTACATTCCCTCATAAAAAGTCCCTCCCCATCTCTTCTATAGGCCCCCTTTAGGTACTGGATCTCTAAATCTGTACAGATTTTATTGTTTAAAAGATTACTAGGAGGAATAAACAACTCAAAAAGGGAATTAAAATAGATAATCTGAAATGGAAAGATAAAAAACAGAGATTATCCAGAGTACCTAGAGTATTCTCTTCAGTTCTGGGATCCCCAGTACAAGACAGAACTGGCCATACTGGAAAGAGTCCAGCAAAGGGCCATGAAGATGACGAAGGTACTGGAGCATCTCTCCTATGAGAAAAGGCAGAGAGAGCTAGGACTGCTTATCCGAGAGAAGGGGTTCACCTTAGGAGAATCTTGTTAATGTATATAAGTACCTGGAGGGAGTATGGAAAGAAGATGGGGCCAGGCTCTTTCTAGTGGTATCCACTGAGAGGAAAAGAGGCAATGGGCACAAAGTGAAACACAGGAGGTTCCTTCTGAACACCAGGAAACACTATTTTACAGGTGTGTTGGACCAGATGACCTCCAGAGGTCTCTTCCAACCACAACCATTCTGTGATTCCATGAGTCTATGATCAGGACAGCTCTATCTCAGAAGTTCAAAAAGTAAAATTTAAAGGAAGAAAATAAAGTGAAGGAAGGAAAATAAAGGAAGCAAAGGAAAGGTTCTCCACAGGCACATATGGAAAGGGGATGAAAAGAGAAATGGACCAGAGTTTGTGGAGGAAAAGATACAGAACAGGAATGATATAAGTGTTGCCAACATACTAAATATATCTTTTGGTTCTGTTTTCAATAAGGATGATGATGCACATAACATGAATGGAAAAGTAATTTAAAGACAATGAGAAAAGGGTATTAGAATATTATATGTGAGCTGTGAGTAAACTTTGGGCTGCTTGCAATGATTGTATTGGATGTCTGAAAAATCTATATCTAGACTACTGAAAGAACTAACAAATTAAATAACATATTAACAGACTCCAGCAATATAGCAAGAGAATAGAGTGAAAAAAAATTACTAAGAAAAAAAATAATTAAGCAGAATGAGACAAGTATAAGACTGTTACTCTATTCTAAGGATCATGATTTTTTTTCTTTCGACAGTTTCTATCAAAGACATCAGTATTATCAGAGGCAGAAGGAAATCGACAATAATATAAAACACAAATGGTTTTATTAAATATATATCACAGTAGAGTTATTAAGTATCTTTCCTAATAAGATAATTTCTGAGATAAGGTTAATACAAAAGACTTGAGATGTAAACAGTGTGATACTATTTTAAAAAATATTATTCAAGTTGGAGATCTTCCATGGGTTAATAAAAGAATTATAAAATGTATAAAGAGACTTTTTGGTGGGTGTTAAATAGAGATTACGGAAATGAAAGAGAGATTGTAGTGCACTTAGGTTCAGTCTTGCAATAAATATTTAATATTTTCATAATTGGCTATGTTTCCAGGCATAGGTCTTGAAATCCATGTAAAACACAAGGTTTAAGAGTTTGACTGATAATGTGGAGAGCAGATCATGACTTTGGAAAAAACAAATCAAGCTGGAAGTTGATATAACAGAAATTGTGATGTAATTTGGAGTACATAAAAGCACTGTAAACTAAAGGCTTTTTTTCTAGAGGCCATGACAGAAGAAGAGGAACTGTGATGTCAACCAGCCATCCATGTACTGCAGTTTTCTCAGTGAAGTTCTAGAACTTCAGGTAAAAAAAAGAACAAAAACAAAGAAAAGAAAAAGCATGGAAATCTTAGTAATATCTTTGCAGAAGACATTGTTAGTCTATGTATAGTCGTATACAGTTCTAGTCACCTACACTCAGGAAGCACAACTTTGAACTGGAAGAAGTGAAGATGAGTGGAGAATCTGTTCTATAATATGAGAGTAAAAACCTATGGCTATCTTAGTCTAGCAAAATAAGTGTTGAAAAGCATGATTGATTTCAGTGGAAAATACAAGGGAAGGAGATCTATTTAAGTACAGAATCTGTGGACATATATTGATCATGAACTACCAATTATTACAAGAACAGTTCTCACTGTAAACCAGCTAAAATTACTCAGTGACCCTTCAGTCAGGATAATGAGATGAAAGGAACTCATTGCCTCACATGTCCTTAGATATGCTTCCTGTAAATGTCCTTATATGTTATTCATATTACACTTAATACCTAATATTTTGGGTATCCTTCTGCTAACCAAACTGGATTAAGAGGTTTTCTACTCCTTACCTCTAAGTGCATAACTTGGCATCTCTTTTATTGCACTTATGTAACCAACTGCTGCATTGCCAAGTGGGAAGGACCAGTACTTGATGACATCATCTATTCTAGTTCTAAGACCATACATTCATGTAGCATGTTTACCAGGGATGCAGTCTGTGTCTGTTTTATTGTTCCCGGGAATGACTATTATATCCAAAAGAGCTAAGTGCTGGAGAACCTTGCATCTACCTTGGTGGTGGTATGCCCTAGGTGGACCCCAGAAGTGACTTCAATCATGATTCCACCAGGTGGGAAATCACCTGAGTGCACCAGTGGTGTGCTCAAACACCCACTCTAGGTGGATAACAGGTGTAAGGCACATTCACACCTGAAAACAACATAACAGAGATGCACCTACTCAGGATGGAAATACCAGAGACTGTTAATAACTAGGAATTAATAAAACCAAAATGCACTGATGTTTTTTAACATTACTAGAAGCATGTTTGTACACATTTTGTAGGAAGGCAGGAGCTGCCTGGTGTCATGTTAAAAGGAATGCAGTTTCAATATATGTCTGTCAGAGTCCCAGGACTTTCACTGATTTGTCTATCAGAGTCCCAGCAAAGGACTTTCACTGAGTCAGATTCACAAAAAAATCAAAATTAGTTACTTTATTGAAAGAGACAGAACAAATACAAGATTGTCGTTGATAAATTCACTAACTACAATAGCACTACTAATTAAGGTTAATATTGCTAGCAAAAATATTTATAATACAACAGCACAAGGGTAACATTCATCAGAGGGTGAAAGGCAGAACACTTACCCAGAAAGGCAGTCCTGCCTGGGGTGAGGAAGAGAATGCAGCCCATTGACTGGTCCATCAGGTATCAAGGTTCTCTCTCAATTTGACAGTCATTTTCTCTGTCTTTTTATCCCCAAAATTATGAGGTTTCCCTCCTCCAGGTTATGTGTAGTATGATTTGGGTGGAGAGATGAGTGCTATAGTCATGTATGTTTAGCGTGATCTCTATAATCTTGATTAGCATATGCAGGGTTGTCAACTTTAATATGCATTTCACAGGTTATGAGGCAAAGGTCAGTCATCAGACATGGTAGCCTTTCGAAGAAACAAAGAACTACACGTGTTCCTATTATCTTCTTGTTTTGCTGAAAAAAACCCAGGGTTGTCCTGCGACACAAGGCTCCATTCTTATCTGCATCCTGTGATAGCCAGGTGAGTCTCCACTCCCCTGGGTTGCACAACAGATAGCAAGGCCAGTCTTAGTCATTCTTTGAGCACAGAGACTTCACCTCATTATCCAAGTTCCATACCTGGTCCCCACAACGTCCTTCTCTCTAAATTAGAGAGATATGGATTTGATGGGTGCACTGTTCAATGGATAAGGAATTGATTGGATGGTCACATCCAGAGGGCTCAACGACTCAGATGGAAATCGGAGACAAGTGGTGTCCCTCAGGGGTCCCTATGGGGACCAGTAGTGTTCAATATCTTCATCAATGACATAAACAGGATGAATTGTACCCTCACCAAGTTTGCAGATGACAGCAAACTGAGTGGTGCAGTTAACACGCCTGAGGGAAGGGATGCCATCCAGAGGGACCTGCAAAAGCTTGAGAAGTGGGCCCATGTGAACCTCATGAGGTTCAACAAGGCCAACTGCAAGGTCCTGCAGCTGGGTCGGGGCAACACTCAGTATCAATACAGGCTGGGGGATGAAGAGATGAAGGCAGCTCTGCCAAGAAGAACTTGGGGTACTTGTGGATGAAAAGCTGGACATAAGCCAACAATGTTCACTCACAACCCAGAAAGCCAGCTGTATCCTGGGCTGCATCAAAAGAAGCCTGGCCAGCACATCGAGGGAGGTGATTCTGTCCATTTACTCCACTCTGGTGAGACCCCATCTGGAGTACTGTGTCCAGCTCTGGAGCCCTCAGCACAGAAAAGACATGGACATGTTGGAGCGGGTCCAGAGGAGGAACACAAAAATAGTTGTAGGGATGGAACACTGTACCTATGAGGACAGGCTGGGAGACTTGGGGTTGTTCATCCTAGAGAAGAGAAGGCTTCGGGAAGGCTTTATTGCAGCCTTTCAGTACTTAAAGGGGACCTACAGCAAAGATGGGGACAAACAGTTTAGCAGAGCCTGTTGCAATAGGACAAGGGGTAATGGCTTTAAGAAAGAGGGTAGATTTAACTAGATACAAGGAAGAAAAGTCTTAAAATGAGGGTGGTGAGACACTGTCATAGAATGCCCAGAGAGGTGGTAGATGTCCCATCCCTGAAACATTCAAGGTCAGGTTGGAAAGAGCTCTGAGCAACCTGATCTGGTTGAAGATGTCCCTGTTCATTGCAGGGGGGTTGGACTAGATGACCTCTTCCAACCCAAACCATTCTATGATTCTATGATTTTTTAGATCCAGTATGTGATCTATAGAAGGCTTGTACTCATGTTAAGAGACTTTAAGCCAATGTGTAATTGCATTTATGAAGAAGGAAGGTTGTTTCCTTAACTGCAACCAAAATGAAAAGAACATATATATTTTTTTTTTTTTTTTTTTGGCATTAATTGTATATAAGAAGGAATGATAAAGATTTCTGGGAAGAGAAAGGAAACCTATCATACAGCTTCAGGGGATAAGAACCATCCATATATGGCCAAAATATCTGAGAAGGAGACAACAATTAATGAACAGTAAAAAACATACTGTGGCACATAATTATGCAATTTTGATGACAGGTACACTGAGTATCTAGTAACTTTTGGTTTTATTGTGATCAGAAGATTCTCAGTATCTTTGAAACAGTGACAGTTTTTAAGCTGTCTGGACACGGATTTATGTGGGCAGTACCTTCTGCCTTTGTTTAGACATTGAAAGTTTGGTGTCAATAAATCACGCAGTCTGGGGTTTGTGTTTGATAATGTATTCAGCAATGTACATGTGTTTTAGGTTTTATACAATGTATGTTCTATAAATACTTCTAATTAAATATCTGCTTTATTGATGTCTGTAATTACTGAATATCATAAGCCATGCAGTCTTTTCTGGTCCTGTGATTCCATCTGCTATTCAGATAAAAAATGTGTTCATTATGGAGTGAAGGGTTTTATTTCTAGACTGAGAATTTAGTGAATTGTATTTATTGGGAAGTCTCTGTCAGGGAAAGTGAAGTCTGGTGATGTTTTGTTTAAAAGAAGAATATAAGTAAAGTTTTTCCATTCAAATAATAAAGCCCTCGGAAGTCAATGTATTGAACACAAGTATAACTTTAAATACATTCATAATTACTGTGAAATTACATCATTAAGGAAAAGCATCTGTTTAAGTACTTGTCTGAATTGTGGCCACCTTGGTCATAAAGGGAACGTTGGCAATATCTGATCTGCATTATCTGATTAAAGGTGCTAAAGTCTTTCCTGTGTTACATCAAATGACAACAATTCCATCATTCCCATGCAAAAGGGCAAAACTACAAATTAATTCCTGTCTAGACAGAAGAAATAATAGTTTTTATCTAAATGGTCTTGTGCCACTGCTGGGACATTCAATGAAAAGCTCTACTACTAATGAATCAAAAGAAAATTTTTTTGCAATTAATGAGTCATAGATATTTTAAGCACTGCAATTCGAGGACAGAAAGCTATTAGATTTAGAGGAAGAATGGAAGAAAATAATGAGATCAGAAGGGTGAGCTATTTTGGTACCTGAGAAAGGTTGTTATTCTAATTCAATATTTATCATGCAGTAGCAACTTTAAAATGAGGAATCTAAAGAAAAGATGCTTGGATCTTGGATACCATCTGGAAAGTTCATCTGAAGAGAATCATGCATAAGGAAAGTAATAACATTAGTAACTGAAAATATGTCTGTAAAACACATTTTTTATTCAAAACAGAAAAAAAAAAAAAAAGCAGATGGCAGAATTTGGAAGGGAAGATTAGAAATTAACATAGTAATGGCCAGATCCTGCAGTGACTGAAATAAACAGAGTGTTGCCATTGATTTTAATGAGAATAGAATGAAGTATGTGATCAGAAGTGGTGAGAAAAGGTTGTAAACATAAAAGACAACATTCTCCAATTGATGCAGTTTTCTGCTTTACAAACACAAATTGGACTTAAAGGGGCTAAACATAACCACTGGCCAAGTCCTATAGTCAGGGAAACAGTTCTCTGGGAAAAAGTTAGCAAAAGTAGCTCCATTCCTTTGGATTTAAATGAGTTTTATGAGGACAAGATGTGACAGAGACACATTTGTACTGGTTCAGTCACTGACATAAACTAGGGCAGCATTGTACTTTGATCTTCAATAAATCTAGGTAGCTCAAATCAAGAAGGAAGATCTATCTCCCCTGTGATCCTGTGCTCTCTCTACAAAGTTCAGTTTGTTTTCGAACAAGGTAGGGTATCTGTCTCTAAGATATAAGTACTGCTAAATTGCAGAATTTCACTAGGTTACACGATTGTGTGTATCATGCTCTATTCTGCGCTTAGAAAGCATCCTCTGCCAGAGCATTATGGAGAGGTAGGTCTTTCTAAGGTCTCAAAGGTCTAAGTTTGTATTTAAGCACCTAAAAAGGTATAATTTAACCCACAAAGGGCATGAGGAAGAGTTTATCTAATATTAACCCTTTTCTATAAAGCAAACACATTATTCGGGCTAAAGCTGCATTTTCATATTGAATTGACATATTTTATCTCTAAGGGTCATTGCACTGCGCAAGTGAAGAGTGAGGGACAAAATTTTAGGGGAAATATGATTGCATAACAAAACTGTCGATATTTCAAAAGGAATGTAGCTACATACATGTTATTTACTAGTTCTTGGCTTTAATTAAAAACAAATAAAAAGGTGAATATAAATGGAATGTTGAATACCATGCTAATTTACATCTGTGTTTAATTTCCTTAAATGCAATAATTAAAGTAAACACTAATTAGTGAAACTATATTTCATTGTTAAAGTGCAAAATGTACTGATTTTTCAACGAGCCTTATGTTTTTACAAGAGCACTCTCTTGTGGCTATAACAGTTTCTGCATCGTAACTAGTTCAAATATTTTGAGGACCTTTTAAAAAGGATTTTTACTGCAATTTAAGGTAATAGGAAAAGCAATAACCTAACTCTGTCCAGCCATGCAGCAGATAATGACAATATAACTATAAATCTAAATAAATTGTCTAAAAATCTGTTTATTAACCAAGGCATAAGGACTGTTGAAAATAGATTCCTGAATTTTAACCTAATAGGAAGCTTAAAATAATACCCAGCCTAGAAAAGGTGGTAAGAACCAAATATAATCAGAACTCTACGCTGGAAAAGCAAAAATAGGATAATCAAAATAAATATAACATATGGGCAGGAGGACTATTCTGTAGTCACAAAACCCTGGAGAACTCTAAAAATGGTGAAGGAAAATGACCAAGATGCAATTGTTTATGCTTCTTTTGTGCAGTGATATGCCTCTGTTTAACCACTGTATCCCTCTGTAACAAGAATATTCTTGTAGCAGGTGAGAGATGTTCAGAAAGGGGTTTGAGCCAAGTTTTACAGTGGCTTCTCTGATGTTGTTTTTGATAATGGTCATCCTATAGCAGGTACTCATTAAAGTGAACTTTCTTCTGACTACATTCATGCATGACCCAAACATTCTTCCTGCACTGGGATGACAACTGCCTCATTCCCATAAAAGAGGTCTTCTGGTAATCCGTTACTTGCCTGGGTCTCTGGACTATCTCTTTTTTACAGTTGGAGCTGACAGATTTTCAATAGTAAAATCTGTTCAACAGGAGAGAGTACAGAGCAAAACAGCTTTGGAATACAGTGCCATAAAGGAACTGTGATTGCTATCAAGGATTAGACATCTCATCTTTAATGCAGAACTTGGACATATGACTAATGGGAACTAAAGCTCTTTAATAAGGGAGAAAATAGCAGTCTAGAGTCTGGTACTAATGGGAGTTATGCTCACCAATGTTTGGCAAGTAGATTAATTACTCTTTACTAACCTGCTCTCATCAAATGGTAATGAAATCTCTTTAGGGAGGCTACAGACTTTTTTTTTTTTTTTTACATGGCTTTCTGCTTCACAGGGCCATGTACTGATATGTCGTTGCACAGATAATAAATGATAAAGCCATATCTCAAGTCTTCCGCAGCTCACTGATAGGATACAAAATTTCACTGACTCATTTATTAATGTTTTAGAAATACTTTGAGATCCTCAGATAGAATATGGTATATTAGAACAGGTTATTGTCTCAAGAAAGGTATCTGAAGAAATTAAGTTTAAAATGTCTGCACATAAGTTTCCATATAGCTAATGCAGATTTTCCTAAAAATGGCAACAACTGACACTAGCAGTCAAAAAGCTGTTCTTTCAAATTAGTCAAGCTCTTTTCAAAGTACACCAGTCTGTAGTTTGGATGTCACTAGAAGAACATGGTAAATGAAAATCTTCAGTCTCAGTAGCTAAAGCTACGTCAATAGTAGTAAATTAAACAGAACTCAGAAACCTTCCTGGGCATAGGGTTAAATAGAATGACCTATATCTATTAGTAAATGCTTTTAGCCACAGAAAGAGAGTGGCAGCATGCAAACTGCTGGCTGACATTTAGACACAGTAGCTGGAGTATTCGACTTCCTAAAACATACCCATAAAAGCTTGCTAGTTGGCCCAGGTCAAAATTGTTACAGAGAATGGTCTAAAAGCTTAAAAAAACAGACAATTGCATTTTAGTCCTGAGAGCATTGCATGCCTGTCTCTGTTTAAGTTACTAATATAGATGCAGTCTACAAAGTGATGGTGTATGGAATAGGTATAAAAGCTGAGGTCAGCGAAGAGATTTGAAGGAATTTATGGTGTGATTTAAATATTTTTTCTAACACTAAAACTTTATCGAACTAGTTTGAAAATACATGTCATTACACTCTTGGCTTAAAATAACTCCTTTATCAGTGTTGGAGAGAAAAAGACAAACAGAGTTAAACCAACCTACTTTTGAGTTTCCCAATATAGATAAAATTATATGAAAGATAAATAAAATAATAGTCACAATTCTCAAACTATCTTATGATTTGACAATAAATAATAGCAAATTTCAATAGCTTTATTCAAATGAGTAGTTTGACTGACTTCACAGGCTATATGTCTATGGATTTAAAATACTAAAAAAGTAAAACTGGCAAGCCTCAATCCCAAGGTTATGCAAACTCTGTATGAAGCCCATGGCCTGATTTCACCAATAGCATGACTGTATTTATTCCATTACAGGACAATCCTCTCAAACTCCTCCCTCTGGGCCAGACCAATCATTTTTCTACTGTACCTACATGTGGAACCTGCTTTGCGTGGGGAAATGGCTCATGTGATGTCCCAATCTATGCAGGCTGGCAACAAGTTTCTCCAAGCCCCTCTACTGGCACCATCATCTTTTTACTGATCTCTGTTTCCACAGTACTTCTGATTCAGTTATAACTGAAACCAGGGAATAAGAACTGGGAGTGGACATTTCCTGTGGTGAAGCTATTATGTACATTTTGAAGCTAAGTCCTTTGTAAAAAGCAGAGAAAAAGAGTGCCAGACCTCAGCAAGGGAGGTGGCGTGATTGCCATTTTCAGTAGGGTTATGCAATGAAAGCATAATTATCATCATTGTTGTCTGTGAGATTGCACTGGAGTTAAATTTTAGAACATATACCACACCTTTTAAAAATACTCACCACTTGCGAGGATTTGTCTGGTTGGGGATAAGTTGTACTCAATGCCCTCTTTGCCTCCATCATTACTGGTAAGATTTGACCTCAGGAACTGCAGGCAACTGAGACCAGTAGGAAAGTCTGGAGGAAGGAAGACTTACCTTTGATGGAGAAGGATCAAGTTGAGAAATACTTAAACAAACTGGACATAGAGAAGTCCTTTCAGACTGGTGAGATACATCCATGAGTGCTGTGAAACACATTCCGAGATTTTCCATCACGTCAATGGTGGTCAGCAGTAGTACTGCCTGGTTTTCACATATTAGGCAGATGCTGTGAATTTCAGAAATGTGCTGCCTATCCAGAGATGCTGTACCATGTTTCTTGCTCTCTGTGATCTGTGAATACCTGATCACTTCATGAGACATGGGTGGGAGCCTTTTCATCTGATTTTTGATGCCCATACTGCACTCCTTCTTTTCTGGGGTGAAAAACAGTCACTTTCAGAGTATGATTAGTTTTCCCAAATACAAGCGTTTATTTTTTCAGATGAGGTGACTCATGATTGGTGGTATCTATTACTCTTCCATGATGGCAAGGAAAATTGGTAGTCACCAGATCAGATCAGTTCAGATCCCCTGAATGTTGAAATTTAATCCACATTTATGCTTCCCTCAGCAGAAGTACTGTTCCAAGAAATGCTGAAGCTGTCTACATGACACATTGGAAGCGCATGGACAAATTTGTATGGTCTTTCAAGTCTTCTGTGAAGGTAAGAAGCTGTGGTAGAAGCACAGACAATAGTCAGCCTTGAATAGCCCTTAAACAGTGTCTTCAGCTTTCTCAGTGTGCACAGAGACTGAAACCCACTCTGAAGCTTGCAGTAATAATTGCAAACATTGCAGAATTGCAATTAAAATTGCAGAAATTATACACTCATAGTAGAATTCAAAGCTATTTTGCGAGGTCAGCCTTTCTATATTTTTTCTCCTTATTTTCCAAATGAAATGTAAAAAGAAATGTTATTTCTATAGTTTTTGAATACTGATCAAAAAATATTTGATTACTGAATTTATGGGCCAACATATCCACAACTTTGCTGTTAGTTGTATTATTAAAATTCTCAGCATACAATTAGGAACATAAATGCTTCTTTCTCAGTGTACTTGCAAGTAGTATTTACTTCCTCAAAATATTAGAGAAAGTTTTGTTCATGTTCAAATCTGACCTATACTAGGTTTTCACCATGATCTAAATAGAACTTTATTTAGCTTCTTCTGGTGTCTTCTTGATACATTATAAATTAGTTAGAATTACTTATATACATTTCTTTCTTTTTTTTATTTAAAAATAAATTTATTTTATCACAAAGAAAAATAATTAAAACTGATGAAACATAGCTGCCATCAGTTAATAACTACAGCTTTTTATCATCCATCTGCAACTTTATTGTGCAATTTTACATATCAAATGTATTAAAATGTTTCTGAGTAATATGGAATTTTTTTTTTTT